>CM026386.1:17387354-17484327 GCA_014843695.1 Archivesica marissinica | reverse complement strand
CAGTCATAGATGTTCCTGATACATTGCTGTCGGTCATAGATGTTCCTGATACACTGCTTTCGGTCATAAATGTTCCTGATACACTGCTGTTGGTCATAAATGTTCCTGATACACTGCTGTCAGTCATAGATGTTCCTGATACACAGCTGTCGGTCATAAATGTTCCTGATACACTGCTGTCGGTCATAAATGTTCCTGATACACTGCTGTCAGTCATAGATGTTCCTGATACACTGCTGTCGGTCATAAATGTTCCTGATACACTGCTGTCTGTCATAGATGTTCCTGATACACTGCTGTCAGTCATACATGTTTCTGATACACTGCTGTCGGTCATAAATGTTCCTGATACACTGCTTTCGGTCATAAATGTTCCTGATACACTGCTGTCGGTCATAAATGTTCCTGATACACTGCTGTCGGTCATAAATGGTCCTGATACACTGCTGTCGGTCATAAATGTTCCTGATACACTGCTGTCAGTCATAGATGTTCCTGATACACTGCTGTCAGTCATAGATGTTCCTTATACACTGCTGTCGGTCATAATGTTCCTGATACACTGCTGTGGTCATAAATGTTCCTGATACACTGCTGTCGGTAAAATGTTCCTGATACACTGCTTTGGTCATAATGTTCCTGATACACTGCTGTCGGTCATAAATGTTCCTGATACACTGCTGTCGGTCATAAATGTTCCTGATACACTGCTGTCAGTCATAGATGTTCCTGATACACTGCTGTCAGTCATAAATGTTCCTGATACACTGCTGTCGGGTCATAAATGTTCCTGATACACAGCTGTCATCATAAATGTTCCTGATACACAGCTGTCAGTCATATATGTTCCTGATACACTGCTGTCAGTCATAGATGTTCCTGATACACAGCTGTCAGTCATAGATGTTCCTGATACACTGCTGTCAGTCATAAATGTTCGTGATACACTGCTGTCGGGTCATAAATGTTCCTGATACACTGCTGTCAGTGATAGATGTTCCTGATACACAGCTGTCAGTCATAAATGTTCCTGATACACAGCTGTCAGTCATAGATGTTCCTGATACACTGCTGTCAGTCATAGATGTTCCTGATACACTGCTGTCAGTCATAGATGTTCCTGATACACAGCTGTCAGTCATAGATGTTCCTGATACACTGCTGTCAGTCATAAATGTTCCTGATACACTGCTGTCGGGTCATAAATGTTCCTGATACACAGCTGTCAGTCATAGATGTTCCTGATACACTGCTGTCAGTCATAGATGTTCCTGATACACTGCTGTCGGTCATAAATGTTCCTGATACACTGCTGTCAGTCATATATGTTCCTGATACACTGCTGTCGGTCATAAATGTTCCTGATACACTGCTGTCGGTCATAAATGTTCCTGATACACTGCTGTCGGTCATAAATGTTCCTGATACACTGCTGTCGGTCATAAATGTTCCTGATACACTGCTGTCGGTCATAATGTTCCTGATACACTGCTGTCAGTCATAGATGTTCCTGATACACTGCTGTCGGTCATAAATGTTCCTTATACACTGCTGTCGGTCATGCATGTTCCTGATACACTGCTGTTGGTCATAAATGTTCCTGATACACTGCTGTCGGTCAAAAATGTTCCTGATACACTGCTTTGGTCATACATGTTCCTGATACACTGCTGTCAGTCATAGATGTTCCTGATACACAGCTGTCAGTCATAAATGTTCCTGATACACTGCTGTCAGTCATAAATGTTCCTGATACACTGCTGTCAGTCATAGATGTTCCTGATACACTGCTGTCAGTCATAAATGTTCCTGATACACAGCTGTCAGTCATAGATGTTCCTGATACACAGCTGTCAGTCATAGATGTTCCTGATACACAGCTGTCAGTCATAAATGTTCCTGATACACTGCTGTCAGTCATAAATGTTCCTGATACACTGCTGTCAGTCATAGATGTTCCTGATACACAGCTGTCAGTCATAGATGTTCCTGATACACTGCTGTCAGTCATAAATGTTCCTGATACACTGCTGTCGGGTCATAAATGTTCCTGATACACAGCTGTCAGTCATAGATGTTCCTGATACACAGCTGTCAGTCATAAATGTTCCTGATACACAGCTGTCAGTCATAGATGTTCCTGATACACTGCTGCCAGTCATAGATGTTCCTGATACACAGCTGTCAGTCATAGATGTTCCTGATACACAGCTGTCAGTCATAGATGTTCCTGATACACTGCTGTCAGTCATAAATGTTCCTGATACACTGCTGTCGGTCATAAATGTTCCTGATACACAGCTGTCAGTCATAGATGTTCCTGATACACTGCTGTCAGTCATAGATGTTCCTGATACACTGCTGTCAGTCATAAATGTTCCTGATACACTGCTGTCAGGTTATAAATGTTCCTGATACACTGCTGTCAGGTTATAAATGTTCCTGATACACTGCTGTCAGGTCATAAATGTTCCTGATACACTGCTGTCGGGTCATAAATGTTCCTGATACACTGCTGTCAGTCATAGATGTTCCCGATACACAGCTGTCAGTCATAGATGTTCCTGATACACTGCTGTCAGTCATAGATGTTCCCGATACACAGCTGTCAGTCATAGATGTTCCTGATACACTGCTGTCGGATACACTGCTGTCGGTCATAAATGTTCCTGATACACTGCTGTCAGTCATAGATGTTCCTGATACACTGCTGTCGGTCATAAATGTTCCTGATACACTGCTGTCGGTCATAAATGTTGTCTGTCGTCATATGTTCCTGATACACGTGTTTGTTGTTTTTTTAGCTGTCGCATAGATGTTCCTATACACTGCTTCTCATAATGTCCTGATCACTGCTGTCATCATAAATGTTCCTGATACACTGCTGTCGGTCAAAATGTTCCTGATACACGCTGTCGTTAATCATAATGTTCCTGATACACTGCTGTCATCATAATTTCCTGATACCTGCTGTCGGTATAAATGTTCCTGATACACTGCTGTCAGGTATAAATGTTCCTGATACACTGCTGTCAGGTCATATATGTTCCTGATACACTGCTGTCGGGTCATAAATGTTCCTGATACACTGCTGTCAGTCATAGATGTTCCTGATACACAGCTGTCAGTCATAGATGTTCCTGATACACTGCTGTCAGTCATAGATGTTCCTGATACACAGCTGTCAGTCATAAATGTTCCTGATACACTGCTGTCGGATACACTGCTGTCGGTCATAAATGTTCCTGATACACTGCTGTCAGTCATAGATGTTCCTGATACACTGCTGTCGGTCATAAATGTTCCTGATACACTGCTGTCGGTCATAAATGTTCCTGATACACTGCTGTGTCATAATGTTCCTGATACACTGCTGTCAGTCTAGATGTTCCTGATACACAGCTGTCGGTCATAAATGTTCCTGATACACTGCTGTCAGTCATATATGTTCCTGATACACAGCTGTCAGTCATAGATGTTCCTGATACACAGCTGTCAGTCATAGATGTTCCTGATACACTGCTGTCAGTCATAGATGTTCCTGATACACTGCTGTCAGTCATAAATGTTCCTGATACACTGCTGTCAGTTATAAATGTTCCTGATACACTGCTGTCAGTCATAAATGTTCCTGATACACTGCTGTCAGTCATAAATGTTCCTGATACACAGCTGTCAGTCATAGATGTTCCTGATACACTGCTGTCAGTCATAGATGTTCCTGATACACTGCTGTCAGTCATAAATGTTCCTGATACACTGCTGTCAGGTTATAAATGTTCCTGATACACTGCTGTCAGGTTATAAATGTTCCTGATACACTGCTGTCAGGTCATATATGTTCCTGATACACTGCTGTCGGGTCATAAATGTTCCTGATACACTGCTGTCAGTCATAGATGTTCCGGATACACAGCTGTCAGTCATAGATGTTCCTGATACACTGCTGTCAGTCATAGATGTTCCCGATACACAGCTGTCAGTCATAGATGTTCCTGATACACTGCTGTCGGATACACTGCTGTCGGTCATAAATGTTCCTGATACACTGCTGTCAGTCATAGATGTTCCTGATACACTGCTGTCGGTCATAAATGTTCCTGATACACTGCTGTCGGTCATAAATGTTCCTGATACACTGCTATTTGTCATACATGTTCCTGATACACTGCTGTCAGTCCTAGATGTTCCTGGTACACAGCTGTCGGTCATAAATGTTCCTGATACACTGCTGTCAGTCATATATGTTTCCGATACACAGCTGTCAGTCATAGATGTTCCTGATACACAGCTGTCAGTCATAGATGTTCCTGATACACTGCTGTCAGTCATAGATGTTCCTGATACACTGCTGTCAGTCATAAATGTTCCTGATACACTGCTGTCAGGTTATAAAAGTTCCTGATACACTGCAGTCAGGTTATAAATGTTCCTGATACACTGCTGTCAGGTCATAAATGTTCCTGATACACTGCTGTCGGGTCATAAATATTCCTGATACACTGCTCTTAGTCATAGATGTTCCCGATACACAGCTGTCAGTCATAGATGTTCCTGATACACAGCTGTCAGTCATAGATGTTCCTGATACACTGCTGTCAGTCATAGATGTTCCTGATACACTGCTGTCAGTCATAAATGTTCCTGATACACTGCTGTCAGGTTATAAATGTTCCTGATACACTGCTGTCAGGTTATAAATGTTCCTGATACACTGCTGTCAGGTCATAAATGTTCCTGATACACTGCTGTCGGTCATAAATGTTCCTGATACACTGCTATTGGTCATACATGTTCCTGATACACTGCTGTCAGTCCTAGATGTTCCTGATACACAGCTGTCGGTCATAAATGTTCCTGATACACTGCTGTCAGTCATAGATGTTCCCGATACACAGCTGTCAGTCATAGATGTTCCTGATACACAGCTGTCAGTCATAGATGTTCCTGATACACTGCTGTCAGTCATAGATGTTCCCGAAACACAGCTGTCAGTCATAGATGTTCCTGATACACTGCTGTCAGTCATAGATTTTCCGATACACCTGTCTGTCATAGATGTTCCTGATACACTGCTGTCGGATACACTGCTGTCGGTCATAAATGTTCCTGATACACTGCTGTCAGTCATAGATGTTCCTGATACACTGCTGTCGGTCATAAATGTTCCTGATACACTGCTGTCGGTCATAAATGTTCCTGATACACTGATGTTGGTCATAAATGTTCATGATACACTGCTGTCAGTCATAGATGTTCCTGATACACAGCTGTCAGTCATAGATGTTCCTGATACACTGCTGTCGGTCATAAATGTTCCTGATACACTGCTGTCAGTCATAGATGTTCCTGATACACTGCTGTCAGTCATAGATGTTCCTGATACACTGCTGTCAGTCATAAATGTTCCTGATACACTGCTGTCGGGTCATAAATGTTCCTGATACACAGCTGTCAGTCATAGATGTTCCTGATACACTGCTGTCAGTCATAGATGTTCCTGATACACAGCTGTCAGTCATAGATGTTCCTGATACACAGCTGTCAGTCATAGATGTTCCTGATACACTGCTGTCAGTCATAAATGTTCCTGATACACTGCTGTCAGGTTATAAATGTTCCTGATACACTGCTGTCAGGTCATAAATGTTCCTGATACACTGCTGTCGGGTCATAAATGTTCCTGATACACTGCTGTCAGTCATAGATGTTCCCGATACACAGCTGTCAGTCATAGATGTTCCTGATACACTGCTGTCAGTCATAGATGTTCCCGATACACAGCTGTCAGTCATAGATGTTCCTGATACACTGCTGTCGGATACACTGCTGTCGGTCATAAATGTTCCTGATACACTGCTGTCAGTCATAGATGTTCCTGATACACTGCTGTCGGTCATAAATGTTCCTGATACACTGCTGTCGGTCATAAATGTTCCTGATACACTGCTGTTGGTCATAAATGTTCCTGATACACTGCTGTCAGTCATAGATGTTCCTGATACACAGCTGTCGGTCATAAATGTTCCTGATACACTGCTGTCGGTCATAAATGTTCCTGATACACTGCTGTCAGTCATAGATGTTCCTGATACACTGCTGTCGGTCATAAATGTTCCTGATACACTGCTGTCGGTCATAGATGTTCCTGATACACTGCTGTCAGTCATAAATGTTCCTGATACACTGCTGTCGGTCATAAATGTTCCTGATACACTGCTGTCGGTCATAAATGTTCCTGATACACTGCTGTCGGTCATAAATGTTCCTGATACACTGCTGTCGGTCATAAATGTTCCTGATACACTGCTGTCGGTCATAATGTTCCTGATACACTGCTGTCAGTCATAGATGTTCCTGATACACTGCTGTCAGTCATAGATGTTCCTGATACACTGCTGTCGGTCATAAATGTTCCTGATACACTGCTGTCGGTCATAAATGTTCCTGATACACTGCTGTCGGTCATAAATGTTCCTGATACACTGCTGTCGGTCATAATGTTCCTGATACACTGCTGTCAGTCATAGATGTTCCTGATACACTGCTGTCGGTCATAAATGTTCCTGATACACTGCTGTCGGTCATAAATGTTCCTGATACACTGCTGTCAGTCATAGATGTTCCTGATACACTGCTGTCAGTCATAAATGTTCCTGATACACTGCTGTCGGTCATAAATGTTCCTGATACACAGCTGTCAGTCATAGATGTTCCTGATACACAGCTGTCAGTCATAAATGTTCCTGATACACAGCTGTCAGTCATAGATGTTCCTGATACACTGCTGTCAGTCATAGATGTTCCTGATACACTGCTGTCAGTCATAGATGTTCCTGATACACTGCTGTCAGTCATAAATGTTCCTGATACACTGCTGTCGGTCATAAATGTTCCTGATACACTGCTGTCAGTCATAATGTTCCTGATACACTGCTGTCAGTCATAAATGTTCCTGATACACAGCTGTCAGTCATAGATGTTCCTGATACACTGCTGTCAGTCATAGATGTTCCTGATACACAGCTGTCAGTCATAGATGTTCCTGATACACAGCTGTCAGTCATAGATGTTCCTGATACACTGCTGTCAGTCATAAATGTTCCTGATACACTGCTGTCAGTCATAAATGTTCCTGATACACTGCTGTCAGTCATAGATGTTCCTGATACACTGCTGTCAGTCATAGATGTTCCTGATACACTGCTGTCAGTCATAAATGTTCCTGATACACTGCTGTCAGTCATAAATGTTCCTGATACACTGCTGTCAGTCATAGATGTTCCTGATACACTGCTGTCAGGGTCATAAATGTTCCTGATACACTGCTGTCAGTCATAAATGTTCCTGATACACTGCTGTCGGTCATAAATGTTCCTGATACACTGCTGTCGGTCATAAATGTTCCTGATACACTGCTGTCAGTCATAAATGTTCCTGATACACTGCTGTCAGTCATAGATGTTCCTGATACACTGCTGTCAGTCATAAATGTTCCTGATACACTGCTGTCAGTCATAATGTTCCTGATACACTGCTGTCGGTCATAAATGTTCCTGATACACTGCTGTCGGTCATAAATGTTCCTGATACACTGCTGTCGGTCATAAATGTTCCTGATACACTGCTGTCAGTCATAGATGTTCCTGATACACTGCTGTCGGTCATAAATGTTCCTGATACACTGCTGTCGGTCATAAATGTTCCTGATACACTGCTGTCAGTCATAGATGTTCCTGATACACTGCTGTCAGTCATAAATGTTCGTGATACACCGCTGTCGGGTCATAAATGTTCCTGATACACAGCTGTCAGTCATAGATGTTCCTGATACACAGCTGTCAGTCATAGATGTTCCTGATACACAGCTGTCAGTCATAAATGTTCCTGATACACAGCTGTCAGTCATAGATGTTCCTGATACACTGCTGCCAGTCATAGATGTTCCTGTTACACAGCTGTCAGTCATAGATGTTCCTGATACACAGCTGTCAGTCATAGATGTTCCTGATACACTGCTGTCAGTCATAAATGTTCCTGATACACTGCTGTCGGGTCATAAATGTTCCTGATACACAGCTGTCAGTCATAGATGTTCCTGATACACAGCTGTCAGTCATAGATGTTCCTGATACACAGCTGTCAGTCATAAATGTTCCTGATACACAGCTGTCAGTAATATATGTTCCTGATACACTGCTGCCAGTCAAAGATGTTCCTGATACACAGCTGTCAGTCATAGATGTTCCTGATACACAGCTGTCAGTCATAGATGTTCCTGATACACTGCTGTCAGTCATAAATGTTCCTGATACACTGCTGTCAGTCATAAATGTTCCTGATACACTGCTGTCAGGTTATAAATGTTCCTGATACACTGCTGTCAGGTTATAAATGTTCCTGATACACTGCTGTCAGGTCATAAATGTTCCTGATACACTGCTGTCGGGTCATAAATGTTCCTGATACACTGCTGTCAGTCATAGATGTTCCCGATACACAGCTGTCAGTCATAGATGTTCCTGATACACTGCTGTCAGTCATAGATGTTCCCGATACACAGCTGTCAGTCATAGATGTTCCTGATACACTGCTGTCGGATACACTGCTGTCGGTCATAAATGTTCCTGATACACTGCTGTCAGTCATAGATGTTCCTGATACACTGCTGTCGGTCATAAATGTTCCTGATACACTGCTGTCGGTCATAAATGTTCCTGATACACTGCTGTCGTCATAATGTTCCTGATACACTGCTGTCAGTCATAGATGTTCCTGATACACTGCTGTCGGTCATAAATGTTCCTGATACACTGCTGTCAGTCATAAATGTTCCTGATACACTGCTGTCAGTCATAGATGTTCCTGATACACTGCTGTCAGTCATAAATGTTCCTGATACACTGCTGTCAGTCATAGATGTTCCTGATACACTGCTGTCAGTCATAAATGTTCCTGATACACTGCTGTCAGGTCATAAATGTTCCTGATACACTGCTGTCAGGTCATAAATGTTCCTGATACACTGCTGTCAGTCATAAATGTTCCTGATACACTGCTGTCGGTCATAAATTGTCATAATGTTCCTGATACACTGCTGTCAGTCATAGATGTTCCTGATACACTGCTGTCAGTCATAGATGTTCCTGATACACTGCTGTCAGTCATAGATGTTCCTGATACACTGCTGTCAGTCATAGATGTTCCTGATACACTGCTGTCAGTCATAAATGTTCCTGATACACTGCTGTCAGGTTATAAATGTTCCTGATACACTGCTGTCAGGTCATAAATGTTCCTGATACACTGCTGTCAGGTCATAAATGTTCCTGATACACTGCTGTCGGTCATAAATGTTCCTGATACACTGCTGTCGGTCATAGATGTTCCTGATACACTGCTGTCAGTCATAGATGTTCCTGATACACAGCTGTCAGTCATAAATGTTCCTGATACACTGCTGTCAGTCATAGATGTTCCTGATACACTGCTGTCAGTCATAGATGTTCCTGATACACTGCTGTCAGTCATAGATGTTCCTGATACACTGCTGTCAGTCATAGATGTTCCTGATACACAGCTGTCAGTCATAGATGTTCCTGATACACTGCTGTCAGTCATAGATGTTCCGATACACGCTGTCGTCATAATGTTCCTGATACACTGCTGTCAGGTCATAAATGTTCCTGATACACTGCTGTCAGTCATAGATGTTCCTGATACACTGCTGTCGGTCATAAATGTTCCTGATACACTGCTGTCGGTCATAATGTTCCTGATACACTGCTGTGGTCATAATGTTCCTGATACACTGCTGTCAGTCATAGATGTTCCTGATACACTGCTGTCAGTCATAAATGTTCCTGATACACTGCTGTCGGTCATAAATGTTCCTGATACACTGCTGTCAGTCATAGATGTTCCTGATACACTGCTGTCAGTCATAGATGTTCCTGATACACTGCTGTCAGTCATAATGTTCCTGATACACTGCTGTCAGTCATAAATGTTCCTGATACACTGCTGTCAGTCATAATGTTCCTGATACGTGCATAATGTTCCTGATACACTGCTGTCAGTCATAATGTTCCTGATACACTGCTGTCGGTCATAAATGTTCCTGATACACTGCTGTCGGTCATAAATGTTCCTGATACACTGCTGTCAGTCATAGATGTTCCTGATACACTGCTGTCGGTCATAAATGTTCCTGATACACTGCTGTCAGTCATAGATGTTCCTGATACACTGCTGTCAGTCATAAATGTTCCTGATACACTGCTGTCGGTCATAAATGTTCCTGATACACTGCTGTCGGTCATAAATGTTCCTGATACACTGCTGTCGGTCATAAATGTTCCTGATACACTGCTGTCGGTCATAAATGTTCCTGATACACTGCTGTCGGTCATAATGTTCCTGATACACTGCTGTCAGTCATAGATGTTCCTGATACACTGCTGTCAGTCATAATGTTCCTATACACTGCTGTCGGTCATAATGTTCCTGATACACTGCTGTCGGTCATAAATGTTCCTGATACACTGCTGTCGGTCATAAATGTTCCTGATACACTGCTGTCGGTCATAAATGTTCCTGATACACTGCTGTCAGTCATAGATGTTCCTGATACACTGCTGTCGGTCATAAATGTTCCTGATACACTGCTGTCGGTCATAAATGTTCCTGATACACTGCTGTCAGTCATAGATGTTCCTGATACACTGCTGTCAGTCATAAATGTTCCTGATACACTGCTGTCGGTCATAATGTCCTGATACACAGCTGTCAGTCATAGATGTTCCTGATACACAGCTGTCAGTCATAAATGTTCCTGATACACAGCTGTCAGTCATAAATGTTCCTGATACACTGCTGTCAGTCATAGATGTTCCTGATACACTGCTGTCAGTCATAAATGTTCCTGATACACTGCTGTCAGTCATAGATGTTCCTGATACACTGCTGTCAGTCATAAATGTTCCTGATACACTGCTGTCGGGTCATAAATGTTCCTGATACACAGCTGTCAGTCATAGATGTTCCTGATACACAGCTGTCAGTCATAGATGTTCCTGATACACAGCTGTCAGTCATAAATGTTCCTGATACACAGCTGTCAGTCATAGATGTTCCTGATACACTGCTGCCAGTCATAGATGTTCCTGATACACAGCTGTCAGTCATAGATGTTCCTGATACACAGCTGTCAGTCATAGATGTTCCTGATACACTGCTGTCAGTCATAAATGTTCCTGATACACTGCTGTCAGGTCATAAATGTTCCTGATACACTGCTGTCAGTCATAAATGTTCCTGATACACTGCTGTCAGTCATAGATGTTCCTGATACACTGCTGTCAGTCATAAATGTTCCTGATACACTGCTGTCAGTCATATATGTTCCTGATACACAGCTGTCAGTCATAATGTTCCTGATACACAGCTGTCAGTCATAGATGTTCCTGATACACTGCTGTCAGTCATAGATGTTCCTGATACACTGCTGTCGGATACACTGCTGTCGGTCATAAATGTTCCTGATACACTGCTGTCAGTCATAGATGTTCCTGATACACTGCTGTCGGTCATAAATGTTCCTGATACACTGCTGTCGGTCATAAATGTTCCTGATACACTGATGTTGGTCATAAATGTTCCTGATACACTGCTGTCAGTCATAGATGTTCCTGATACACAGCTGTCAGTCATAGATGTTCCTGATACACTGCTGTCGGTCATAAATGTTCCTGATACACTGCTGTCAGTCATAGATGTTCCTGATACACTGCTGTCAGTCATAGATGTTCCTGATACACTGCTGTCAGTCATAAATGTTCCTGATACACTGCTGTCGGGTCATAAATGTTCCTGATACACAGCTGTCAGTCATAGATGTTCCTGATACACTGCTGTCAGTCATAAATGTTCCTGATACACTGCTGTCAGGTCATAAATGTTCCTGATACACTGCTGTCGGAGCTGTCGGTCATAAATGTTCCTGATACACTGCTGTCAGTCATAGATGTTCCTGATACACTGCTGTCAGTCATAGATGTTCCTGATACACTGCTGTCAGTCATAAATGTTCCTGATACACTGCTGTCGGGTCATAAATGTTCCTGATACACAGATGTCAGTCATAGATGTTCCTGATACACTGCTGTCAGTCATAAATGTTCCTGATACACTGCTGTCAGTCATAAATGTTCCTGATACACTGCTGTCAGGTCATAAATGTTCCTGATACACTGCTGTCAGGTCATAAATGTTCCTGATACACTGCTGTCAGGTCATAAATGTTCCTGATACACTGCTGTCAGTCATAAATGTTCCTGATACACTGCTGTCAGGTTATAAATGTTCCTGATACACTGCTGTCAGGTTATAAATGTTCCTGATACACTGCTGTCAGGTCATAAATGTTCCTGATACACTGCTGTCGGGTCATAAATGTTCCTGATACACTGCTGTCAGTCATAGATGTTCCCGATACACAGCTGTCAGTCATAGATGTTCCTGATACACTGCTGTCAGTCATAGATGTTCCTGATACACTGCTGTCAGTCATAAATGTTCCTGATACACAGCTGTCAGTCATATATGTTCCTGATACACAGCTGTCAGTCATAGATGTTCCTGATACACAGCTGTCGGTCATAGATGTTCCGATACACAGCTGTCGGTCATAATGTTCCTATACACTGCTGTCAGTCATAGATGTTCCTGATACACTGCTGTCAGTCATAAATGTTCCTGATACACAGCTGTCAGTCATAGATGTTCCTGATACACAGCTGTCAGTCATAGATGTTCCTGATACACTGCTGTCAGTCATAAATGTTCCTGATACACTGCTGTCAGTCATAGATGTTCCTGATACACTGCTGTCAGTCATAAATGTTCCTGATACACTGCTGTCAGTCATAAATGTTCCTGATACACTGCTGTCAGGTCATAAATGTTCCTGATACACTGCTGTCAGGTCATAAATGTTCCTGATACACTGCTGTCAGGTCATAAATGTTCCTGATACACTGCTGTCGGTCATAAATGTTCCTGATACACTGCTGTCAGTCATAGATGTTCCTGATACACAGCTGTCAGTCATAGATGTTCCTGATACACTGCTGTCAGTCATAGATGTTCCTGATACACTGCTGTCAGTCATAAATGTTCCTGATACACTGCTGTCAGTCATAATGTTCCTGATACACTGCTGTCAGTCATAGATGTTCCTGATACACAGCTGTCAGTCATAGATGTTCCTGATACACGCTGTCGGTCATAATGTTCCTGATACACTGCTGTCGTCATGATGTTCCTGATACACTGCTGTCAGTCATAGATGTTCCTGATACACAGCTGTCAGTCATAGATGTTCCTGATACACAGCTGTCAGTCATAGATGTTCCTGATACACTGCTGTCAGTCATAAATGTTCCTGATACACTGCTGTCAGTCATAAATGTTCCTGATACACTGCTGTCAGTCATAAATGTTCCTGATACACTGCTGTCAGGTCATAAATGTTCCTGATACACTGCTGTCAGGTCATAAATGTTCCTGATACACTGCTGTCGGTCATAAATGTTCCTGATACACTGCTGTCAGTCATAGATGTTCCTGATACACGCTGTCAGTCATAGATGTTCCTGATACACTGCTGTCAGTCATAGATGTTCCTGATACACTGCTGTCAGTCATAAATGTTCCTGATACACTGCTGTCAGTCATAAATGTTCCTGATACACAGCTGTCGGTCATAATGTTCCTGATACACTGCTGTCGGTCATAAATGTTCCTGATACACTGCTGTCAGTCATAGATGTTCCTGATACACAGCTGTCAGTCATAGATGTTCCTGATACACAGCTGTCAGTCATAGATGTTCCTGATACACTGCTGTCAGTCATAAATGTTCCTGATACACAGCTGTCAGTCATAGATGTTCCTGATACACTGCTGTCAGTCATAGATGTTCCGATACACAGCTGTCAGTCATAGATGTTCCTGATACACTGCTGTCTCGGTCATAAATGTTCCTGATACACTGCTGTCAGTCATAGATGTTCCTGATACACTGCTGTCGGTCATAAATGTTCCTGATACACTGCTGTCGGTCATAAATGTTCCTGATACACTGCTGTTGGTCATAAATGTTCCTGATACACTGCTGTCAGTCATAGATGTTCCTGATACACAGCTGTCGGTCATAAATGTTCCTGATACACTGCTGTCGGTCATAAATGTTCCTGATACACTGCTGTCAGTCATAGATGTTCCTGATACACTGCTGTCGGTCATAAATGTTCCTGATACACTGCTGTCAGTCATAGATGTTCCTGATACACTGCTGTCAGTCATAAATGTTCCTGATACACTGCTGTCGGTCATAAATGTTCCTGATACACTGCTGTCGGTCATAAATGTTCCTGATACACTGCTGTCGGTCATAAATGTTCCTGATACACTGCTGTCGGTCATAAATGGTCCTGATACACTGCTGTCGGTCATAATGTTCCTGATACACTGCTGTCAGTCATAGATGTTCCTGATACACTGCTGTCAGTCATATATGTTCCTTATACACTGCTGTCGGTCATGCATGTTCCTGATACACTGCTGTTGGTCATAAATGTTCCTGATACACTGCTGTCGGTCAAAATGTTCCTGATACACTGCTTTGGTCATACATGTTCCTGATACACTGCTGTCAGTCCTAGATGTTCCTGATACACAGCTGTCGGTCATAAATGTTCCTGATACACTGCTGTCGGTCATAAATGTTCCTGATACACTGCTGTCAGTCATAGATGTTCCTGATACACTGCTGTCAGTCATAAATGTTCCTGATACACTGCTGTCGGGTCATACATGTTCCTGATACACAGCTGTCAGTCATAGATGTTCCTGATACACAGCTGTCAGTCATAAATGTTCCTGATACACAGCTGTCAGTCATATATGTTCCTGATACACTGCTGCCAGTCATAGATGTTCCTGATACACAGCTGTCAGTCATAGATGTTCCTGATACACTGCTGTCAGTCATAAATGTTCCTGATACACTGCTGTCGGGTCATAAATGTTCCTGATACACAGCTGTCAGTCATAGATGTTCCTGATACACAGCTGTCAGTCATAAATGTTCCTGATACACAGCTGTCAGTCATAGATGTTCCTGATACACTGCTGCCAGTCATAGATGTTCCTGATACACAGCTGTCAGTCATAGATGTTCCTGATACACAGCTGTCAGTCATAGATGTTCCTGATACACTGCTGTCAGTCATAAATGTTCCTGATACACTGCTGTCGGTCAAAAATGTTCCTGATACACAGCTGTCAGTCATAGATGTTCCTGATACACTGCTGTCAGTCATAGATGTTCCTGATACACTGCTGTCAGTCATAAATGTTCCTGATACACTGCTGTCAGGTTATAAATGTTCCTGATACACTGCTGTCAGGTTATAAATGTTCCTGATACACTGCTGTCAGGTCATAAATGTTCCTGATACACTGCTGTCGGGTCATAAATGTTCCTGATACACTGCTGTCAGTCATAGATGTTCCGGATACACAGCTGTCAGTCATAGATGTTCGTGATACACTGCTGTCAGTCATAGATGTTCCCGATACACAGCTGTCAGTCATATATGTTCCTGATACACTGCTGTCGGATACACTGCTGTCGGTCATAAATGTTCCTGATACACTGCTGTCAGTCATAGATGTTCCTGATACACTGCTGTCGGTCATAAATGTTCCTGATACACTGCTGTCGGTCATAAATGTTCCTGATACACTGCTATTTGTCATACATGTTCCTGATACACTGCTGTCAGTCTAGATGTTCCTGGTACACAGCTGTCGGTCATAAATGTTCCTGATACACTGCTGTCAGTCATATATGTTTCCGATACACAGCTGTCAGTCATAGATGTTCCTGATACACAGCTGTCAGTCATAGATGTTCCTGATACACTGCTGTCAGTCATAGATGTTCCTGATACACTGCTGTCAGTCATAAATGTTCCTGATACACTGCTGTCAGGTTATAAAAGTTCCTGATACACTGCAGTCAGGTTATAAATGTTCCTGATACACTGCTGTCAGGTCATAAATGTTCCTGATACACTGCTGTCGGGTCATAAATATTCCTGATACACTGCTCTTAGTCATAGATGTTCCCGATACACAGCTGTCAGTCATAGATGTTCCTGATACACAGCTGTCAGTCATAGATGTTCCTGATACACTGCTGTCAGTCATAGATGTTCCTGATACACTGCTGTCAGTCATAAATGTTCCTGATACACTGCTGTCAGGTTATAAAAGTTCCTGATACACTGCAGTCAGGTTATAAATGTTCCTGATACACTGCTGTCAGGTCATAAATGTTCCTGATACACTGCTGTCGGTCATAAATGTTCCTGATACACTGCTATTGGTCATACATGTTCCTGATACACTGCTGTCAGTCCTAGATGTTCCTGATACACAGCTGTCGGTCATAAATGTTCCTGATACACTGCTGTCAGTCATAGATGTTCCCGATACACAGCTGTCAGTCATAGATGTTCCTGATACACAGCTGTCAGTCATAGATGTTCCTGATACACTGCTGTCAGTCATAGATGTTCCCGATACACAGCTGTCAGTCATAGATGTTCCTGATACACTGCTGTCAGTCATAGATTTTCCCGATACACATCTGTCTGTCATAGATGTTCCTGATACACTGCTGTCGGATACACTGCTGTCGGTCATAAATGTTCCTGATACACTGCTGTCAGTCATAGATGTTCCTGATACATTGCTGTCGGTCATAAATGTTCCTGATACACTGCTGTCGGTCATAAATGTTCCTGATACACTGATGTTGGTCATAAATGTTCATGATACACTGCTGTCAGTCATAGATGTTCCTGATACACAGCTGTCAGTCATAGATGTTCCTGATACACTGTTGTCGGTCATAAATGTTCCTGATACACTGCTGTCAGTCATAGATGTTCCTGATACACTGCTGTCAGTCATAGATGTTCCTGATACACTGCTGTCAGTCATAAATGTTCCTGATACACTGCTGTCGGGTCATAAATGTTCCTGATACACAGATGTCAGTCATAGATGTTCCTGATACACTGCTGTCAGTCATAGATGTTCCTGATACACCGCTGTCAGTCATAGATGTTCCTGATACACAGCTGTCAGTCATAGATGTTCCTGATACACTGCTGTCAGTCATAAATGTTCCTGATACACTGCTGTCAGGTTATAAATGTTCCTGATACACTGCTGTCAGGTCATAAATGTTCCTGATACACTGCTGTCGGGTCATAAATGTTCCTGATACACTGCTGTCAGTCATAGATGTTCCCGATACACAGCTGTCAGTCATAGATGTTCCTGATACACTGCTGTCAGTCATAGATGTTCCCGATACACAGCTGTCAGTCATAGATGTTCCTGATACACTGCTGTCGGATACACTGCTGTCGGTCATAAATGTTCCTGATACACTGCTGTCAGTCATAGATGTTCCTGATACACTGCTGTCGGTCATAAATGTTCCTGATACACTGCTGTCGGTCATAGATGTTCCTGATACACTGCTGTTGGTCATAAATGTTCCTGATACACTGCTGTCAGTCATAGATGTTCCTGATACACAGCTGTCGGTCATAAATGTTCCTGATACACTGCTGTCGGTCATAAATGTTCCTGATACACTGCTGTCAGTCATAGATGTTCCTGATACACTGCTGTCGGTCATAAATGTTCCTGATACACTGCTGTCGGTCATAGATGTTCCTGATACACTGCTGTCAGTCATAAATGTTCCTGATACACTGCTGTCGGTCATAAATGTTCCTGATACACTGCTGTCGGTCATAAATGTTCCTGATACACTGCTGTCGGTCATAAATGTTCCTGATACACTGCTGTCGGTCATAAATGTTCCTGATACACTGCTGTCAGTCATAAATGTTCCTGATACACTGCTGTCAGTATAAGTTCCTGATACACTGCTGTCGTATAATGTTCCTGATACACTGCTTGGTCATAAATGTTCCTGATACACTGCTGTCGGTCATAAATGTTCCTGATACACTGCTGTTGGTCATAATGTTCCTGATACACTGCTGTCAGTCATAGATGTTCCTGATACACAGCTGTCGGTCATAATGTTCCTGATACACTGCTGTCAGTCATAAATGTTCCTGATACACTGCTGTCAGTCATAGATGTTCCTGATACACTGCTGTCAGTCATAAATGTTCCTGATACACTGCTGTCGGTCATAATGTTCCTGATACACAGCTGTCAGTCATAGATGTTCCTGATACACTGCTGTCATCATAATGTTCCTGATACACGCTGTCAGTCATAATGTTCCTGATACACTGCTGTCGGTCATAAATGTTCCTGATACACTGCTGTCAGTCATAAATGTTCCTGATACACTGCTGTCGGTCATAAATGTTCCTGATACACTGCTGTCGGTCATAAATGTTCCTGATACACTGCTGTCAGTCATAGATGTTCCTGATACACTGCTGTCGGTCATAAATGTTCCTGATACACTGCTGTCAGTCATAAATGTTCCTGATACACTGCTGTCAGTCATAAATGTTCCTGATACACTGCTGTCGGTCATAAATGTTCCTGATACACAGCTGTCAGTCATAGATGTTCCTGATACACAGCTGTCAGTCATAGATGTTCCTGATACAC
The DNA here is from genome assembly GCA_014843695.1 of Archivesica marissinica. NCBI lineage: Eukaryota > Metazoa > Mollusca > Bivalvia > Venerida > Vesicomyidae > Archivesica > Archivesica marissinica. Next base: position 17,465,580 of record CM026386.1, on the reverse strand, counting down.
AGCTGTCAGTCATAAATGTTCCTGATACACAGCTGTCAGTCATAGATGTTCCTGATACACTGCTGTCAGTCATAGATGTTCCTGATACACGCTGTCAGTCATAATGTTCTGATACACTGCTGTCAGTCATAAATGTTCCTGATACACTGCTGTCAGTCATAAATGTTCCTGATACACTGCTGTCAGGTTATAAATGTTCCTGATACACTGCTGTCAGGTCATAAATGTTCCTGATACACTGCTGTCGGTCATAAATGTTCCTGATACACTGCTGTCGGTCATAAATGTTCCTGATACACTGCTGTCGGTCATAAATGTTCCTGATACACTGCTGTCAGTCATATATGTTCCTGATACACTGCTGTCGGTCATAAATGTTCCTGATACACTGCTGTCGGTCATAAATGTTCCTGATACACTGCTGTCAGTCATAGATGTTCCTGATACACTGCTGTCGGTCATAAATGTTCCTGATACACTGCTGTCGGTCATAAATGTTCCTGATACACTGCTGTCGGTCATAAATGTTCCTGATACACTGCTGTCGGTCATAAATGTTCCTGATACACTGCTGTCAGTCATAGATGTTCCTGATACATGCTGTCGGTCATAAATGTTCCTGATACACTGCTGTCGGTCATAAATGTTCCTGATACACTGCTGTCAGTCATAGATGTTCCTGATACACTGCTGTCAGTCATAAATGTTCCTGATACACTGCTGTCGGTCATAAATGTTCCTGATACACAGCTGTCAGTCATAGATGTTCCTGATACACAGCTGTCAGTCATAAATGTTCCTGATACACAGCTGTCAGTCATAATGTTCCTGATACACTGCTGTCAGTCATAGATGTTCCTGATACACAGCTGTCAGTCATAGATGTTCCTGATACACTGCTGTCAGTCATAAATGTTCCTGATACACTGCTGTCGGTCATAAATGTTCCTGATACACAGCTGTCAGTCATAGATGTTCCTGATACACAGCTGTCAGTCATAAATGTTCCTGATACACAGCTGTCAGTCATAGATGTTCCTGATACACTGCTGCCAGTCATAGATGTTCCTGATACACAGCTGTCAGTCATAGATGTTCCTGATACACAGCTGTCAGTCATAGATGTTCCTGATACACTGCTGTCAGTCATAAATGTTCCTGATACACTGCTGTCGGTCAAAATGTTCCTGATACACAGCTGTCAGTCATAGATGTTCCTGATACACTGCTGTCAGTCATAGATGTTCCTGATACACTGCTGTCAGTCATAAATGTTCCTGATACACTGCTGTCAGGTTATAAATGTTCCTGATACACTGCTGTCAGGTTATAAATGTTCCTGATACACTGCTGTCAGGTCATAAATGTTCCTGATACACTGCTGTCGGGTCATAAATGTTCCTGATACACTGCTGTCAGTCATAGATGTTCCCGATACACAGCTGTCAGTCATAGATGTTCCTGATACACTGCTGTCAGTCATAGATGTTCCCGATACACAGCTGTCAGTCATAGATGTTCCTGATACACTGCTGTCGGATACACTGCTGTCGGTCATAAATGTTCCTGATACACTGCTGTCAGTCATAGATGTTCCTGATACACTGCTGTCGGTCATAAATGTTCCTGATACACTGCTGTCGGTCATAAATGTTCCTGATACACTGCTTTGTCATAATGTTCCTGATACACTGCTGTCAGTCTAGATGTTCCTGTACACAGCTGTCGGTCATAAATGTTCCTGATACACTGCTGTCAGTCATATATGTTCCCGATACACAGCTGTCAGTCATAGATGTTCCTGATACACAGCTGTCAGTCATAGATGTTCCTGATACACTGCTGTCAGTCATAGATGTTCCTGATACACTGCTGTCAGTCATAAATGTTCCTGATACACTGCTGTCAGGTTATAAATGTTCCTGATACACTGCTGTCAGTCATAAATGTTCCTGATACACTGCTGTCAGGTCATAAATGTTCCTGATACACTGCTGTCGGGTCATAAATGTTCCTGATACACTGCTGTCAGTCATAGATGTTCCCGATACACAGCTGTCAGTCATAGATGTTCCTGATACACAGCTGTCAGTCATAGATGTTCCTGATACACTGCTGTCAGTCATAGATGTTCCTGATACACTGCTGTCAGTCATAAATGTTCCTGATACACTGCTGTCAGGTTATAAATGTTCCTGATACACTGCTGTCAGGTTATAAATGTTCCTGATACACTGCTGTCAGGTCATAAATGTTCCTGATACACTGCTGTCGGTCATAAATGTTCCTGATACACTGCTGTTGGTCATAATGTTCCTGATACACTGCTGTCAGTCATAGATGTTCCTGATACACAGCTGTCGGTCATAAATGTTCCTGATACACTGCTGTCAGTCATAGATGTTCCTGATACACAGCTGTCAGTCATAGATGTTCCTGATACACAGCTGTCAGTCATAGATGTTCCTGATACACTGCTGTCAGTCATAGATGTTCCTGATACACAGCTGTCAGTCATAGATGTTCCTGATACACTGCTGTCAGTCATAGATGTTCCGATACACCTGTCGTCATAGATGTTCCTGATACACTGCTGTCATGGTCATAAATGTTCCTGATACACTGCTGTCAGTCATAAATGTTCCTGATACACTGCTGTCGGTCATAAATGTTCCTGATACACTGCTGTCGGTCATAAATGTTCCTGATACACTGCTGTCGGTCATAAATGTTCCTGATACACTGCTGTCAGTCATAGATGTTCCTGATACACGCGTCGTCATAGATGTTCCTGATACACTGCTGTCGGTCATAAATGTTCCTGATACACTGCTGTCAGTCATAGATGTTCCTGATACACTGCTGTCAGTCATAGATGTTCCTGATACACTGCTGTCAGTCATAAATGTTCCTGATACACTGCTGTCGGTCATAAATGTTCCTGATACACAGCTGTCAGTCATAGATGTTCCTGATACACTGCTGTTGGTCATAAATGTTCCTGATACACTGCTGTCAGTCATAGATGTTCCTGATACACAGCTGTCGGTCATAAATGTTCCTGATACACTGCTGTCGGTCATAAATGTTCCTGATACACTGCTGTCAGTCATAGATGTTCCTGATACACTGCTGTCGGTCATAAATGTTCCTGATACACTGCTGTCAGTCATAGATGTTCCTGATACACTGCTGTCAGTCATACATGTTCCTGATACACTGCTGTCGGTCATAAATGTTCCTGATACACTGCTGTCGGTCATAAATGTTCCTGATACACTGCTGTCGGTCATAAATGTTCCTGATACACTGCTGTCGGTCATAAATGTTCCTGATACACTGCTGTCGGTCATAATGTTCCTGATACACTGCTGTCAGTCATAGATGTTCCTGATACACTGCTGTCAGTCATATATGTTCCTTATACACTGCTGTCGGTCATGCATGTTCCTGATACACTGCTGTTGGTCATAAATGTTCCTGATACACTGCTGTCGGTCATAAATGTTCCTGATACACTGCTATTGGTCATACATGTTCCTGATACACTGCTGTCAGTCATAGATGTTCCTGATACACAGCTGTCGGTCATAAATGTTCCTGATACACTGCTGTCGGTCATAAATGTTCCTGATACACTGCTGTCAGTCATAGATGTTCCTGATACACTGCTGTCAGTCATAAATGTTCCTGATACACTGCTGTCGGGTCATACATGTTCCTGATACACAGCTGTCAGTCATAGATGTTCCTGATACACAGCTGTCAGTCATAAATGTTCCTGATACACAGCTGTCAGTCATAAATGTTCCTGATACACTGCTGTCAGTCATAGATGTTCCTGATACACTGCTGTCAGTCATAAATGTTCCTGATACACTGCTGTCAGTCATAGATGTTCCTGATACACTGCTGTCAGTCATAAATGTTCCTGATACACTGCTGTCGGGTCATAAATGTTCCTGATACACAGCTGTCAGTCATAGATGTTCCTGATACACAGCTGTCAGTCATAGATGTTCCTGATACACAGCTGTCAGTCATAACTGTTCCTGATACACAGCTGTCAGTCATATATGTTCCTGATACACTGCTGCCAGTCATAGATGTTCCTGATACACAGCTGTCAGTCATAGATGTTCCTGATACACAGCTGTCAGTCATAGATGTTCCTGATACACTGCTGTCAGTCATAAATGTTCCTGATACACTGCTGTCGGGTCATAAATGTTCCTGATACACTGCTGTCAGTCATAAATGTTCCTGATACACTGCTGTCAGTCATAGATGTTCCTGATACACTGCTGTCAGTCATAAATGTTCCTGATACACAGCTGTCAGTCATATATGTTCCTGATACACAGCTGTCACACATAAATGTTCCTGATACACAGCTGTCAGTCATAGATGTTCCTGATACACTGCTGCCAGTCATAGATGTTCCTGATACACTGCTGTCGGATACACTGCTGTCGGTCATAAATGTTCCTGATACACTGCTGTCAGTCATAGATGTTCCTGATACACTGCTGTCGGTCATAAATGTTCCTGATACACTGCTGTCGGTCATAAATGTTCCTGATACACTGATGTTGGTCATAAATGTTCATGATACACTGCTGTCAGTCATAGATGTTCCTGATACACAGCTGTCAGTCATAGATGTTCCTGATACACTGCTGTCGGTCATAAATGTTCCTGATACACTGCTGTCTGTCATAGATGTTCCTGATACACTGCTGTCAGTCATAGATGTTCCTGATACACTGCTGTCAGTCATAAATGTTCCTGATACACTGCTGTCGGGTCATAAATGTTCCTGATACACAGATGTCAGTCATAGATGTTCCTGATACACCGCTGTCAGTCATAAATGTTCCTGATACACTGCTGTCAGGTCATAAATGTTCCTGATACACTGCTGTCGGATACACTGCTGTCGGTCATAAATGTTCCTGATACACTGCTGTCAGTCATAGATGTTCCTGATACACTGCTGTCAGTCATAGATGATCCTGATACACTGCTGTCAGTCATAAATGTTCCTGATACACTGCTGTCGGGTCATAAATATTCCTGATACACAGATGTCAGTCATAGATGTTCCTGATACACTGCTGTCAGTCATAAATGTTCCTGATACACTGCTGTCAGTCATAAATGTTCCTGATACACTGCTGTCAGGTTATAAATGTTCCTGATACACTGCTCTCAGGTTATACATGTTCCTGATACACTGCTGTCAGGTCATAACTGTTCCTGATACACTGCTGTCAGTCATAAATGTTCCTGATACACTGCTGTCAGGTTATAAATGTTCCTGATACACTGCTGTCAGGTTATAAATGTTCCTGATACACTGCTGTCAGGTCATAACTGTTCCTGATACACTGATGTCGGGTCATAAATGTTCCTGATACACTGCTCTCTGTCATAGATGTTCCCGATACACAGCTGTCAGTCATAGATGTTCCTGATACACTGCTGTCAGTCATAGATGTTCCTGATATACTGCTGTCAGTCATAAATGTTCCTGATACACAGCTGTCAGTCATAGATGTTCCTGATACACAGCTGTCGGTCATAGATGTTCCTGATACACAGCTGTCGGTCATAACTGTTCCTTATACACTGCTGTCAGTCATTGATGTTCCTGATACACTGCTGTCAGTCATATATGTTCCTGATACACAGCTGTCAGTCATAGATGTTCCTGATACACAGCTGTCAGTCATAGATGTTCCTGATACACAGCTGTCAGTCATAGATGTTCCTGATACACTGCTGTCAGTCATAAATGTTCCTGATACACTGCTGTCAGTCATAAATGTTCCTGATACACTGCTGTCAGGTTATAAATGTTCCTGATACACTGCTGTCATGTTATAAATGTTCCTGATACACTGCTGTCAGGTCATAAATGTTCCTGATACACTGCTGTCGGGTCATAAATGTTCCTGATACACTGCTCTCAGTCATAGATGTTCCCGATACACAGCTGTCAGTCATAGATGTTCCTGATACACTGCTGTCAGTCATAGATGTTCCTGATATACTGCTGTCAGTCATAAATGTTCCTGATACACAGCTGTCAGTCATATATGTTCCTGATACACAGCTGTCAGTCATAGATGTTCCTGATACACAGCTGTCGGTCATAGATGTTCCAGATACACAGCTGTCGGTCATAACTGTTCCTTATACACTGCTGTCAGTCATTGATGTTCCTGATACACTGCTATCAGTCATATATGTTCCTGATACACAGCTGTCAGTCATAGATGTTCCTGATACACAGCTGTCAGTCATAGATGTTCCTGATACACTGCTGTCAGTCATAAATGTTCCTGATACACTGCTGTCAGTCATAAATGTTCCTGATACACTGCTGTCAGGTTATAAATGTTCCTGGTACACTGCTGTCAGGTTATAAATGTTCCTGATACACTGCTGTCAGGTCATAAATGTTCCTGATACACTGCTGTCGGGTCATAAATGTTCCTGATACACTGCTCTCAGTCATAGATGTTCCCGATACACAGCTGTCAGTCATAGATGTTCCTGATACACTGCTGTCAGTCATAGATGTTCCTGATACACTGCTGTCAGTCATAAATGTTCCTGATACACCGCTGTCAGTCATATATGTTCCTGATACACAGCTGTCGGTCATAGATGTTCCTGATACACAGCTGTCGGTCATAACTGTTCCTGATACACTGCTGTCAGTCATAGATGTTCCTGATACACAGATGTCAGTCATAGATGTTCCTGATACACAGCTGTCAGTCATAGATGTTCCTGATACACTGCTGTCAGTCATAAATGTTCCTGATACACAGCTGTCAGTCATAGATGTTCCTGATACACTGCTGTCAGGTCATAAATGTTCCTGATACACTGCTGTCAGGTCATAAATGTTCCTGATACACTGCTGTCAGGTTATAAATGTTCCTGATACATTGCTGTCGGTTATAAATGTTCCTGATACACTGCTGTCGGATACACTGCTGTCGGTCATAAATGTTCCTGATACACTGCTGTCGGTCATAAATGTTCCTGATACACTGCTGTCAGGTCATAAATGTTCCTGATACACAGCTGTCGGTCATAAATGTTCCTGATACACAGCTGTCAGTCATATATGTTCCTGATACACAGCTGTCGGTCATATATGTTCCTGATACACAGCTGTCGGTCATAACTGTTCCTGATACACTGCTGTCAGTCATAGATGTTCCTGATACACTGATGTCAGTCATTGATGTTCCTGATACACAGCTGTCAGTCATAGATGTTCCTGATACACTGCTGTCAGTCATAAATGTTCCTGATACACAGCTGTCAGTCATAGATGTTCCTGATACACTGCTGTCATGTCATAAATGTTCCTGATACACTGCTGTCAGGTCATAACTGTTCCTGATACACTGCTGTCAGGTTATAAATGTTCCTGATACACTGCTGTCAGGTTATAACTGTTCCTGATACACTGCTGTCGGTTATAAATGTTCCTGATACACTGCTGTCGGATACACTGCTGTCGGTCATAGATGTTCCTGATACACTGCTGTCGGTCATAAATGTTCCTGATACACTGCTGTCAGGTCATAAATGTTCCGGATACACAGCTGTCGGTCATAAATGTTCCTGATACACTGCTGTCGGGTTATAAATGTTCCTGATACACAGCTGTCGGTCATAAATGTTCCTGATACACTGCTGTCGGGTTATAAATGTTCCTGATACACTGCTGTCGGTTATAAATGTTCCTGATAACAGAAAAGGGGCAGGATGCATTGCATATTGAGCTGCGATGAGGTGCTGTGGGAGGGGATATTATGGGGTTGGCCCCTAGAAAATGTTGATAAATAACTGCGATTGATCAAAGAGGCATTAAGGCTATACATGTTGGTGAAAAGATCGTTCGAGTTCTAAGTTATATATGTCTGCCCGGTTGTTCTCTTACGATCGTAAGAACCTCTCGATCACGGATGCCCCTCGAACATGCTCGTAGCCACACTGAGGCACATCGAGGCAGCTGCCTCGGTTAAAATTACCAAGGAAAAAGATAAGAAATAAATAAACTGCAAAAATATATCCCTTTGCGTCTTAAACTCATTAAATCAGAAAACGAATGAAATAGTTTCTATGCCCCCCACACTTTTAAGGGGGAACATGAGTGTGTGTGTTTTACGTTTATTTATCGTCGCTACCGGTTGCCCATATGAGCGACGCCTCCTGAAGAGATTAGTCATTTTAGATTTTGGAGAATAGTGCAATGATACAGACAAGAGACCCATTCCAGAGTCTCCTATTGTTCTTTTACGTGCATTGTGTAAAGCACCGACACGAGACCTGGGGGAATATAACCCCGGACCTCCCCCCTTATATTTCCTCAGTTGAATTTTGCCTCTGGCTACGGTACTGAACAGTATGGATATAGACTCAAACTTGAAACAACGAACCTTGTGAGCCGTAAAATCTACCTCCAGACACCGCTAATTCCTCCCTGGCTCATTGTCAACATACATTGTATTTCATTATCTGACAAAAATCATTATTCAAATAGAGGGAAAATGAATATGTGTTATTCCCTGGACTATTGTATAATACTGGATCCCCTCTACTTCAACGTGATAATATAGTGTCTATGCAATCACAACACCGAGATGAATATGCCAGCCAGTCCGCATCAATTAATGAGCTATGCATATTGTTCTTAAGGTACACTGATAGAAATAAATAACGCGTACCGGTATATAGAAGGTGTGTGTTTTACGTTTATCATCGCTAGTTCGCTACCGGTTGTCCATATGAGCGACGCCTCCTGAAGAGATTAGTCATTTTAGATATTTGGGGGATAGTGCAATGATACAGACAGACCCATTCCAGAATATCCTCTGGTTTTTTACGTGCACGGTGTACAGCACTGAATCGAGACCTCGGTTTAAAGTTCCATCTGATAGACGGTGTAGAGAAAGAACGTCCATAGACGCACGTAGGTATGTTTTCTTTACACTGTCTGGCCCTGCTAATTGCCACCCCCGACCCTAAAAGCTGCGTCGTACAATTATTTCCTATATAAAATAAAAACGTCCATTTAGTTCAAAATATCAAATATCTTATGGAATTTTATATAAACCAATTCTCCACAAAGGTCTAATGTTACGTCAAAACTATACTGACACCAGGTCCGCCTCCGTGGTCGAGTGGTTAAGGTCGCTGACTTGTATACCACTGTAACCTATCATCACTGATGGTCACGGGTTCGAGCCCCGCTCAGACGGCCGTGTCTCATTTATATGAAAAAGTTGGCAGTTTCTTACGGTGGTTGGTGCACCCAAGTACTGGTTAACCGCTGGAGCCTGCCCAGGAAAGGTGTTGTTAGGTAAACTGCCCGCCGGCGATATAGCCTAAAAATGGTGCTGATGTAGGCGTAAAATCCGAAATATAACATAATAAAATATACTGACACCATAAAAAACGGTGCACTTTTACACTGAACCGAATTTCTAAACGTCCACCTTATAAATTGTGAGTTTAGGGTAACGGGTCTGTGTATTAGTCCAAATATTGGTAGTCTATTGTTATCCACCATAATATATCAATGTACACTAAGAAAACACCAATTTATTGTCATGGCTGACCAAGCGGAACGGAAGGTTTGAATCCTAAGTTTTGGCATGAGGACCACGTGCACGGCATGGTGAGTGCTCAATTTGATTGCAATTTATTCTATGTGCGACCCGTAACCGAAAAAACAGAAAATATGGCGAGAATGACCATTGTGGAACGCGGGCGAGCTTGCGGGCGAGTATGCTTGATATCAGACAGGTATGTTCAGCGTTGTAATTAAATTCGATATTTCAAGTACATTTTGTAATGAATCATACAATGTCATATTTTAATATCATTCTAAATCATTTCCATCGTGTTTCCATGTTGCACGACTTTTCAACAGACGGCATTCTACTATGGTCTTTACATGCTGATTGTCTTCAACTGTTATACAACATTAGGTGGACGTTTAGAAATTCGGTTCAGTGTATATTGAGCGTTTTTTTCCGTTACAAATTTTAGAATTATTGAATTTACTAATATGAGTGAAGAAAATAATCATTCACACATTGCACTAATTACCCAATATTTCGCGCATTTTGTAATCAAATTTACCTATATTTTTAAGGTAAGTGCACCGTTTCTTTTTTGTGTCGGTATACATTATTCAATCAATGTATACCGCATAGCTCGATTGCGAAACAAGTTATTACAACTTATATTAATCTCGAGACCTCATTCCTGATGGAATCCATCGCCACGAGGGAGAGAGAAAGAGGCAACGTGGAATTTAAATACCTTGCCTAAGGACACAATCGTAACCGTGGTCGAGTGGTTATGGTCGCTGACTTGTATACCACTGTAACCTATCATCACTGATGGTCACGGGTTCGAGCCCCGCTCAGGCCGTGTCTCATTTATATGAAAAAGTTGGCAGTGTCTTATGGAGGTTGGTGCACCAAAGTACTGGTTAACCGCCGGAGCCTGCCCAGGAAAGGTGTTGTTAGGTAAACTGCCCGCCGGCGATATAGCCCAAAAATGGTGCTGATGTAGGCGTAAAACCCGAAATATAACATATAACAATCGTAACGGCCCCAATTGTGCTCGAACTCCGGGCCTTTCGCACCTGACGCGAACGCCCTACCACTGCGATATCAATACTTCCACTCATGGCATCGTGGTAGTTTAATACAATTGTACGATTCACAACTTTCCAGTATACAGCATGGAGCAAGCATGTGAAACAAACGTTTTGCTTGCAGTGTACTTATTCCTGGAAAACTCATTCAATCTAGTAATACATTCCTACATTTCTAATAATCTGTTCTGCCTTGTCGCTCACTTCATAACTACAACAATTATGTATGAGCAATTTTGACGTGTGTGTATTGTGGCGTGATATCAGTGAGCTAATGCGTGACTTTGTTTCATGTGGACTTTATATATAGGATAAATAGTAAGATTTACAATCACTGGAATATTACAAATATGTTACATAATTATGTGAGTGGAATATGTTTATAAATAGATACATGCGAGTAACGAGTCATGGCCACAGGCGGATCTATAGCCCAGTGGTAACACGCTGGACTGGTAATCCAGGGCTCGCAGGTTCGATCCCCCGTCTGACCCTAATAAAATTAACAGTCTTTCAGATGGGACGTTAAATCGATGTCTCGTGTCGGTGCTTTACACCGTGCACGTAAAAGAACCAGAGGAGATTCTGGAATGGGTCTCTGTCTGTATCATGCACTATCCTCCAAAATCTAAAATAACTAATCTCTTCAGGAGGCGCCGCTAATATGGTCAACCGGTAGCGACGATAAATAAACATTAAAAAAACGAGTCATGGATAGGTTTATACAAACGAGTGATGAGTCATGAATCTGGTTATACATGTATACGTGGTTGTAGAGTCATGGATGGGTTTATACATGTACACGTGGTTGTAGAGTCATGGATGGGTTTATACATGTACACGTGGTTGTAGAGTCATGGGTGGGTTTATACACGTACACGTGGTTGTAGAGTCATGGATGGGTTTATACATGTACACGTGGTTGTAGAGTCATGGATGGGTTTATACATGTACACGTGGTTGTAGAATCATGAATGGGCTTATACATGTACACGTGGTTGTAGAGTCATGGATGGGTTAATACATGTACACGTGGTTGTAGAGTCATGGATGGGTTTATACATGTACACGTGGTTGTAGAGTCGTAGATGGGTTTATACATGTACACGTGGTTGTAGAATCATGGATGGGTTTATACATGTACACGTGGTTGTAGAGTCATGGATGGGTTTATGCATGTACACGTGGTTGTAGAGTCATGGACGGGTTTATACATTTACACGTGGTTGTAGAGTCGTGGATGGGTTTATACACGTACACGTGGTTGTAGAGTCATGGATGGGTTTATACATGTACACGTGGTTGTAGAGTCATGGATGGGTTTATACATGTACACGTGGTTGTAGAGTCATGGATGGGTTTATACATGTACACGTGGTTGCAGAGTCATGGATGGGTTTATACATGTACACGTGGTTGTAGAGTCGTAGATGGGTTTATACATGTACACGTGGTTGTAGAGTCATGGATGGTTTATACATGTACACGTGGTTGTAGAGTCATGGATGGGTTTTATCTGTACACGTGGTTGTAGAGTCATGGATGGGTTTATACATGTACACGTGGTTGTAGAGTCATGGATGGGTTTATACACGTACACGTGGTTGTAGAGTCATGGATGGGTTTATACATGTACACGTGGTTGTAGAGTCATGGATGGGTTTATACATGTACACGTGGTTGTAGAGTCATGGATGGGTTTATCATGTACACGTGGTTGTAGAGTCATGGATGGGTTTATACATGTACACGTGGTTGTAGAGTCATGGATGGGTTTATACATGTACACGTGGTTGTAGAGTCATGGATGGGTTTATACATGTACACGTGGTTGTAGAGTCATGGATGGGTTTATACATGTACACGTGGTTGTAGAGTCATGGATGGGTTTATACACGTACATGTGGTTGTAGAGTCATGGATGGGTTTATACATGTACACGTGGTTGTAGAGTCATGGATGGGTTTATACACGTACATGTGGTTGTAGAGTCATGGATGGGTTTATACATGTACACGTGGTTGTAGAGTCATGGATGGGTTTATACACGTACATGTGGTTGTAGAGTCATGGATGGGTTTATACATGTACACGTGGTTGTAGAGTCATGGATGGGTTTATACACGTACACGTGGTTGTAGAGTCATGGATGGGTTTATACATGTACACGTGGTTGTAGAGTCATGGATGGGTTTATACACGTACATGTGGTTGTAGAGTCATGGATGGGTTTATACATGTACACGTGGTTGTAGAGTCATGGATGGGTTTATACATGTACATGTGGTTGTAGAGTCATGGATGGGTTTATACATGTACACGTGGTTGTAGAGTCATGGATGGGTTTATACATGTACACGTGGTTGTAGAGTCGTAGATGGGTTTATACATGTACACGTGGTTGTAGAATCATGGATGGGTTTATACATGTACACGTGGTTGTAGAGTCATGGATGGGTTTATGCATGTACACGTGGTTGTAGAGTCATGGATGGGTTTATACATTTACACGTGGTTGTAGAGTCGTGGATGGGTTTATACACGTACACGTGGTTGTAGAGTCATGGATGGGTTTATACATGTACACGTGGTTGCAGAGTCATGGATGGGCTTATACATGTACACGTGGTTGTAGAGTCGTAGATGGGTTTATACATGTACACGTGGTTGTAGAGTCATGGATGGGTTTATACACGTACACGTGGTTGTAGAGTCATAGATGGGTTGATACACGTACACGTGGTTGTAGAGTCATGGATGGGTTTATACATGTACACGTGGTTGTAGAGTCATGGATGGGTTTATACATGTACACGTGGTTGTAGAGTCATGGATGGTTTTATACATGTACACGTGGTTGTAGAGTCATGGATGGGTTTATACACGTACATGTGGTTGTAGAGTCATGGATGGGTTTATACATGTACACGTGGTTGTAGGGTCATGGATGGGTTTATGCATGTACACGTGGTTGTAGAGTCATGGATGGGTTTATACATGTACACGTGGTTGTAGAGTCATGAATGGGTTTATACATGTACACGTGGTTGTAGAGTCATGGATGGGTTTATACATGTACACGTGGTTGTAGAGTCATGGATGGGTTTATACACGTACATGTGGTTGTAGAGTCATGGATGGGTTTATACATGTACACGTGGTTGTAGAGTCATGGATGGGTTTATACACGTACATGTGGTTGTAGAGTCATGGATGGGTTTATACATGTACACGTGGTTGTAGAGTCATGGATGGGTTTATACACGTACACGTGGTTGTAGAGTCATGGATGGGTTTATACATGTACACGTGGTTGTAGAGTCATGGATGGGTTTATACATGTACACGTGGTTGTAGAGTCATGGATGGGTTTATACACGTACACGTGGTTGTAGAGTCATGGATGGGTTTATACATGTACACGTGGTTGTAGAGTCATGGATGGGTTTATACATGTACACGTGGTTGTAGAATCATGAATGGGCTTATACATGTACACGTGGTTGTAGAGTCATGGATGGGTTTATACATGTACACGTGGTTGTAGAGTCATGGATGGGTTTATACATGTACACGTGGTTGTAGAGTCGTAGATGGGTTTATACATGTACACGTGGTTGTAGAATCATGGATGGGTTTATACATGTACACGTGGTTGTAGAGTCATGGATGGGTTTATGCATGTACACGTGGTTGTAGAGTCATGGACGGGTTTATACATTTACACGTGGTTGTAGAGTCGTGGATGGGTTTATACACGTACACGTGGTTGTAGAGTCATGGATGGGTTTATACATGTACACGTGGTTGCAGAGTCATGGATGGGCTTATACATGTACACGTGGTTGTAGAGTCGTAGATGGGTTTATACATGTACACGTGGTTGTAGAGTCATGGATGGGTTTATGCATGTACACGTGGTTGTAGAGTCATGGATGGGTTTATGCATGTACACGTGGTTGTAGAGTCATGGATGGGTTTATACATTTACACGTGGTTGTAGAGTCGTGGATGGGTTTATACACGTACACGTGGTTGTAGAGTCATGGATGGGTTTATACATGTACACGTGGTTGTAGAGTGATGGGTGGGTTTATACATGTACACGTGGTTGTAGAGTCATGGATGGGTTTATTCATGTACACGTGGTTGTAGAGTCATGGATGGGTTTATACATGTACACGTGGTTGTAGAGTCATGGATGGGTTTATACACGTACACGTGGTTGTAGAGTCATGGATGGGTTTATACATGTACACGTGGTTGTAGCGTCATGGATGGGTTTATACATGTACACGTGGTTGCAGAGTCATGGATGGGTTTATACACGTACATGTGGTTGTAGAGTCATGGATGGGTTTATACACGTACATGTGGTTGTAGAGTCATGGATGGGTTTATACACGTACATGTGGTTGTAGAGTCATGGATGGGTTTATACACGTACATGTGGTTGTAGAGTCGTGGATGGGTTTATACACGTACATGTGGTTGTAGAGTCATGGATGGGTTTATACACGTACATGTGGTTGTAGAGTCATGGATGGGTTTATACATGTACACGTGGTTGTAGAGTCATGGATGGGTTTATACATGTACATGTGGTTGTAGAGTCATGGATGGGTTTATACATGTACACGTGGTTGTAGAGTCATGGATGGGTTTATACATGTACACGTGGTTGTAGAGTCGTGGATGGGTTTATACACGTACATGTGGTTGTAGAGTCGTGGATGGGTTTATACACGTACACGTGGTTGTAGAGTCATGGATGGGTTTATACACGTACATGTGGTTGTAGAGTCATGGATGGGTTTATACATGTACACGTGGTTGTAGAGTCATGGATGGGTTTATACACGTACACGTGGTTGTAGAGTCATGGATGGGTTTATACACGTACACGTGGTTGTAGAGTCATGGATGGGTTTATACATGTACACGTGGTTGTAGAGTCATGGATGGGTTTATACATGTACACGTGGTTGTAGAGTCATGGATGGGTTTATACATGTACACGTGGTTGTAGAGTCATGGATGGGTTTATACATGTACACTTGGTTGTAGAGTCATGGATGGGTTTATACATGTACACGTGGTTGTAGAGTCATGGATGGGTTTATACACGTACATATGGTTGTAGAGTCATGGATGGGTTTATACATGTACACGTGGTTGTAGAGTCATGGATGGGTTTATACACGTACACGTGGTTGTAGAGTCATAGATGGGTTGATACACGTACACGTGGTTGTAGAGTCATGGATGGGTTTATACATGTACACGTGGTTGTAGAGTCATGGATGGGTTTATACATGTACACGTGGTTGTAGAGTCATGGATGGTTTTATACATGTACACGTGGTTGTAGAGTCATGGATGGGTTTATACACGTACATGTGGTTGTAGAGTCATGGATGGGTTTATACATGTACACGTGGTTGTAGAGTCATGGATGGGTTTATACACGTACACGTGGTTGTAGAGTCATGGATGGGTTTATACATGTACACGTGGTTGTAGAGTCATGGATGGGTTTATGCATGTACACGTGGTTGTAGAGTCATGGATGGGTTTATACATGTACACGTGGTTGTAGAGTCATGAATGGGTTTATACATGTACACGTGGTTGTAGAGTCATGGATGGGTTTATACATGTACACGTGGTTGTAGAGTCATGGATGGGTTTATACACGTACATGTGGTTGTAGAGTCATGGATGGGTTTATACATGTACACGTGGTTGTAGAGTCATGGATGGGTTTATACACGTACATGTGGTTGTAGAGTCATGGATGGGTTTATACATGTACACGTGGTTGTAGAGTCATGGATGGGTTTATACACGTACACGTGGTTGTAGAGTCATGGATGGGTTTATACATGTACACGTGGTTGTAGAGTCATGGATGGGTTTATACATGTACACGTGGTTGTAGAGTCATGGATGGGTTTATACATGTACACGTGGTTGTAGAGTCATGGATGGGTTTATACATGTACACGTGGTTGTAGAGTCATGGATGGGTTTATACATGTACACGTGGTTGTAGAGTCATGGATGGGTTTATACATGTACACGTGGTTGTAGAGTCATGGATGGGTTTATACATGTACACGTGGTTGTAGAGTCATGGATGGGTTTATACATGTGGCTGTATGTCAGTGAATTGCTAGCAAATTATTACAATACATATTCATTAGACCATCATTATGGATTTAATACAGTCTACATCGGCTATGTCAAAGTCGGGTATGTCGATTTCTCCGGTTATCTTGAAGTCGGATCAAAGTCCCGTTTCAAATACTATCATTCGCGTTTCAGACACTATTACTTTACATATAACCACAGGGATTCGGCACGTTTGGGGGTACTAGTATATATATTTAAGTAAATATATTTAAGTAAATATATATACTAGTACCCCCAAACGTGCCGACTCCCTGTGCATATAACTAGCTCCGTTTATATCGAATTTCGTTAAGTCAAACTTCGGATATGTCAAAGTATTTTGTTCGGTCAGACAGAATTCGACATAACGGATGTAGACTGTAATTTAATAATTATAAGATGAGAACATGTATGACATTGGTAGCATGTGATGCAAAGGAAACCGCGGTAAAAATAGAAGAAGCAATTAAAAGCTAACCTCCTATTGAAATATTCAGAGTGGAAGTTGTGATAGCGCAGTGGTAGCGCGTTCACTTCAGGTGCAAAAGGTCCGGAGTTCGATCTCTGCTGGAGCCGTAACGATTGTGCCAAGGCATTTAAATTCCACATGCCTCTTTCTCCCTCGTGGCCATGGATTCCATCAGGAATGAGGTCTCGAGCGTGATTTATATAAGTTGTAAGAACTTGTTTCGCAATCGATGTAAAATAAATTTGTAATAAATATTCAGAGACATATTATTTGATCATTCACATAGATGAACACATTTACTTTTTATTGTTAGGCTAAACAGAGTTTTTCTGGGTAAGTGATATGGATTTCGGCTTGTACATATAAGTGGGGTGATCAATATGTAGATGGTCTTCTCAGATCGTGTTATTGGTGTCGTAAAAAAGGTATTGCAAGCTCAATTGGAATTTATTCTCAACATTTATTCTAAGCATACCGACACAATGTGTGTACCTGTTGGTAGAAACCAGAACCACGTGTAGAAACGCACGATCGTAGTCACTATTCTAAGAGTAACATTATTGAGGTAATTAATTTTTAGAAATAGTCAGGAATCAACTTAGAGGGTAGAGTAGCATGGCTAGAGATATATGTACAGGACTCAACTTAGAGGGTAGAGAAGCATGGATAGAGCTAGATGTACAGGAATCTACTTAGAGGGTAGAGAAGCATGGCTAGAGCTAGATGTACAGGAATCCACTTAGAGAGTAGAGAAGCATGGCTAGAGCTAGATGTACAGGAATCAACTTAGAGGGTAGAGAAGCATAGTTAAGAGCTATATGTACAGGAATCAACGTAGAGGGTAGAGAAGCATGGCTAGAGCTAGATGTACAGGAATCAACGTAGAGGGTAGAGAAGCATGACTAGAGCTAGATGTACAGGAATCAACGTAGAAGGTAGAAAAGCATGGTTAGAGCTAGATGTACAAGAATCAACTTATCGTGTAGAGAAGCATGGCTAGAGCTAGATGTACAGGAATCAACTTAGAGGGTAGAGAAGCATGGATAGAGCTAGATGTACAGGAATCCACTTAGAGGGTAGAGAAGCATGGCTAGAGCTAGATGTACAGAACTCAACTTAGAGGGCAGAGAAGCATGACTAGAGCTAGATGTACTGGGATCAACTTAGAGGGTAGAGAAGCATGGCTAGAGCTAGCTGGATGTAAGGAAACAACTTAGAGTGTAGAGAAGCATGGCTAGAGCTAGATGTACAGGAATCAACTTAGAGGGTAGAGAAGCATGGCTAGAGATAGATGTACAGGGATCAACTTAGAGTGTAGAGAAGCACGGATAGAGCTAGATGTACAGGAATCCACTTAGAGGATAGAGAAGCATGGCTAGAGCTAGATGTACAGGAATCAACTTAGAAGGTAGAGAAGCATGGATAGAGATAGATGTACAGGGATCAACGTAGAGGGTAGAGGAGCATGGCTAGAGATAGATGTACAGGAAACAACTTAGAGGGTAGAGAAGCATGGCTAGAGCTAGATGTACAGGAATCAACTTAGAGGGTAGAGAAGCATGGCTAGAGCTAGCTAGATGTACAGGAATCAACGTAGAGGGTAGAGAAGCATGGATAGAGCTAGATGTACAGGAATCACACACACTTAGAGGGTAGAGTAGCATGGCCAGAGCTAGATGTACAGGAATCAACTTAGAGGGTAGAGAAGCATGGCTAGAGCTAGATGTACAGGGAACAACTTAGAGGGTAGAGAAGCATGGATAGAGCTAGATGTACAGGAATCCACTTAGAGGGTAGAGAAGCATGGCTAGAGCTAGATGTACAGGAATCAACTTAGAGGGTAGAGAAGCATAGTTAAGAGCTATATGTACAGGAAACAACGTAGAGGGTAGAGAAGCATGGCTAGAGCTAGATGTACAGGAATCAACGTAGAGGGTAGAGAAGCATGGCTAGAGCTAGATGTACAGGAATCAACGTAGAGGGTAGAGAAGCATGGTTAGAGCTAGATGTACAAGAATCAACTTAGCGTGTAGAGAAGCATGGCTAGAGCTAGATGTACAGGAATCAACTTAGAGGGTAGAGAAGCATGGATAGAGCTAGATGTACAGGAATCCACTTAGAGGGTAGAGAAGCATTGCTAGAGCTAGATGTACAGAACTCAACTTAGAGGGCAGATAAGCATGACTAGAGCTAGATGTACTGGGATCAACTTAGAAGGTAGAGAAGCATGGATAGAGATAGATGTACAGGGCTCAACTTAGAGGGTAGAGAAGCATGGCTAGAGCTAGCTGGATGTACAGGAAACAACTTAGAGTGTAGAGAAGCATGGCTAGAGCTAGATGTACAGGAATCAACTTAGAGGGTAGAGAAGCATGGCTAGAGATAGATGTACAGGGATCAACTTAGAGGGTAGAGAAGCACGGATAGAGCTAGATGTACAGGAATCCACTTAGAAGGTAGAGAAGCATGGCTAGAGCTAGATGTACAGGAATCAACTTAGAGGGCAGAGAAGCATGACTAGAGCTAGATGTACTGGGATCAACTTAGAAGGTAGAGAAGCATGGATAGAGATAGATGTACAGGGATCAACGTAGAGGGTAGAGGAGCATGGCTAGAGATAGATGTACAGGAAACAACTTAGAGGGTAGAGAAGCATGGCTAGAGCTAGATGTACAGGAATCAACTTAGAGGGTAGAGAAGCATGGCTAGAGCTAGCTAGATGTACAGGAAACAACTTAGATGGTAGAGAAGAATGGCTAGAGCTAGATGTACAGGAATCAACGTAGAGGGTAGAGAAGCATGGCTAGAGCTAGATGTACATGAATCCACTTAGAGGGTAGAGAAGCATGGCTAGAGCTAGATGTTCAGGAATCAACTTAGAGGTTAGAGAAGCATGACTAGAGCTAGATGTACTGGGATCAACTTAGAAGGTAGAGAAGCATGGATAGAGCTAGATGTACAGGAATCAACTTAGAGGGTAGAGAAACATGGCTAGAACTAGATGTACAGGAAACAACTTAGATGGTAGAGAAGCATGGCTAGAGATAGATGTACAGGGATCAACGTAGAGGGTAGAGAAGCATGGCTAGAACTAGATGTACAGGAAACAACTTAGATGGTAGAGAAACATGACTAGAGCTAGAGTTACAGGAATCAACGTAGAGGGTAGAGAAGCATGGCTAGAACTAGATGTACAGGAAACAACTTAGATGGTAGAGAAGCATGGCTAGAGCTAGATGTACAGGAATCAACGTAGAGGGTAGAGAAGCATGGCTAGAACTAGATGTACAGGAAACAACTTAGAGTGTAGAGAAGCATGGCTAGAGCTAGATGTACAGGAATCAACTTAGAGGGTAGAGAAGCATGGCTAGAGATAGATGTACAGGGATCAACTTAGAGGGTAGAGAAGCACGGATATAGCTAGATGTACAGGAATCCACTTAGAGGGTAGAGAAGCATGACTAGAGCTAGATGTACTGGGATCAACTTAGAAGGTAGAGAAGCATGGATAGAGATATATGTACAGGGATCAACGTAGAGGGTAGAGGAGCATGGCTAGAGATAGATGTACAGGAAACAACTTAGAGGGTAGAGAAGCATGGCTAGAGCTAGATGTACAGGAATCAACTTAGAGGGCAGAGAAGCATGACTAGAGCTAGATGTACTGGGATCAACTTAGAAGGTTGAGAAGCATGGATAGAGATAGATGTACAGGGATCAACGTAGAGGGTAGAGGAGCATGGCTAGAGATAGATGTACAGGAAACAACTTAGAGGGTAGAGAAGCATGGCTAGAGCTAGATGTACAGGAATCAACTTAGAGGGTAGAGAAGCATGGCTAGAGCTAGCTAGATGTACAGGAAACAACTTAGAGGGTAGAGAAGCATGGCTAGAGCTAGATGTACAGGAATCAACTTAGAGGTTAGAGAAGCATGACTAGAGCTAGATGTACTGGGATCAACTTAGAAGGTAGAGAAGCATGGATAGAGCTAGATGTACAGGAATCAACTTAGAGGGTAGAGAAACATGGCTAGAACTAGATGTACAGGAAACAACTTAGATGGTAGAGAAGCATGGCTAGAGATAGATGTACAGGGATCAACGTAGAGGGTAGAGAAGCATGGCTAGAACTATATGTACAGGAAACAACTTAGATGGTAGAGAAACATGACTAGAGCTAGAGTTACAGGAATCAACGTAGAGGGTAGAGAAGCATGGCTAGAACTAGATGTACAGGAAACAACTTAGATGGTAGAGAAGCATGGCTAGAGCTAGATGTACAGGAATCAACGTAGAGGGTAGAGAAGCATGGCTAGAACTAGATGTACAGGAAACAACTTAGATGGTAGAGAAGCATGGCTAGAGCTAGATGTACAGGAACCAACTTAGATGGTAGAGAAGCATGGCTAGAACTAGATGTACAGGAAACAACTTAGATGGTAGAGAAGCATGGCTAGAGCTAGATGTACAGGAAACAACTTAGAGGGTAGAGAAGCATGGCTAGAGCTAGATGTACAGGAAACAACTTAGAGGGTAGAGAAGCATGGCTAGAGCTAGCTAGATGTACAGGAAACAACTTAGATGGTAGAGAAGAATAGCTAGAGCTAGATGTACAGGAATCAACGTAGAGGGTAGAGAAGCATGGCTAGAGCTAGATGTACATGAATCCACTTAGAGGGTAGAGAAGCATGGCTAGAGCTAGATGTACAGGAATCAACTTAGAGGTTAGAGAAGCATGACTAGAGCTAGATGTACGGGGATCAACTTAGAAGGTAGAGAAGCATGGATAGAGCTTGATGTACAGGAATCAACTTAGAGGGTAGAGAAACATGGCTAGAACTAGATGTACAGGAAACAACTTAGATGGTAGAGAAGCATGGCTAGAGATAGATGTACAGGGATCAACGTAGAGGGTAGAGAAGCATGGCTAGAACTAGATGTACAGGAAACAACTTAGATGGTAGAGAAACATGACTAGAGCTAGAGTTACAGGAATCAACGTAGAGGGTAGAGAAGCATGGCTAGAACTAGATGTACAGGAAACAACTTAGATGGTAGAGAAGCATGGCTAGAGCTAGATGTACAGGAATCAACTTAGAGGGTAGAGAAGCATGACTAGAGCTAGATGTACTGGGATCAACTTAGAAGGTTGAGAAGCATGGATAGAGATAGATGTACAGGGATCAACGTAGAGGGTAGAGGAGCATGGCTAGAGATAGATGTACAGGAAACAACTTAGAGGGTAGAGAAGCATGGCTAGAGCTAGATGTACAGGAATCAACTTAGAGGGTAGAGAAGCATGGCTAGAGCTAGCTAGATGTACAGGAAACAACTTAGAGGGTAGAGAAGCATGGCTAGAGCTAGATGTACAGGAATCAACTTAGAGGTTAGAGAAGCATGACTAGAGCTAGATGTACTGGGATCAACTTAGAAGGTAGAGAAGCATGGATAGAGCTAGATGTACAGGAATCAACTTAGAGGGTAGAGAAACATGGCTAGAACTAGATGTACAGGAAACAACTTAGATGGTAGAGAAGCATGGCTAGAGATAGATGTACAGGGATCAACGTAGAGGGTAGAGAAGCATGGCTAGAACTATATGTACAGGAAACAACTTAGATGGTAGAGAAACATGACTAGAGCTAGAGTTACAGGAATCAACGTAGAGGGTAGAGAAGCATGGCTAGAACTAGATGTACAGGAAACAACTTAGATGGTAGAGAAGCATGGCTAGAGCTAGATGTACAGGAATCAACGTAGAGGGTAGAGAAGCATGGCTAGAACTAGATGTACAGGAAACAACTTAGATGGTAGAGAAGCATGGCTAGAGCTAGATGTACAGGAACCAACTTAGATGGTAGAGAAGCATGGCTAGAACTAGATGTACAGGAAACAACTTAGATGGTAGAGAAGCATGGCTAGAGCTAGATGTACAGGAAACAACTTAGAGGGTAGAGAAGCATGGCTAGAGCTAGATGTACAGGAAACAACTTAGAGGGTAGAGAAGCATGGCTAGAGCTAGCTAGATGTACAGGAAACAACTTAGATGGTAGAGAAGAATAGCTAGAGCTAGATGTACAGGAATCAACGTAGAGGGTAGAGAAGCATGGCTAGAGCTAGATGTACATGAATCCACTTAGAGGGTAGAGAAGCATGGCTAGAGCTAGATGTACAGGAATCAACTTAGAGGTTAGAGAAGCATGACTAGAGCTAGATGTACGGGGATCAACTTAGAAGGTAGAGAAGCATGGATAGAGCTTGATGTACAGGAATCAACTTAGAGGGTAGAGAAACATGGCTAGAACTAGATGTACAGGAAACAACTTAGATGGTAGAGAAGCATGGCTAGAGATAGATGTACAGGGATCAACGTAGAGGGTAGAGAAGCATGGCTAGAACTAGATGTACAGGAAACAACTTAGATGGTAGAGAAACATGACTAGAGCTAGAGTTACAGGAATCAACGTAGAGGGTAGAGAAGCATGGCTAGAACTAGATGTACAGGAAACAACTTAGATGGTAGAGAAGCATGGCTAGAGCTAGATGTACAGGAATCAACGTAGAGGGTAGAGAAGCATGGCTAGAACTAGATGTACAGGAAACAACTTAGAGTGTAGAGAAGCATGGCTAGAGCTAGATGTACAGGAATCAACTTAGAGGGTAGAGAAGCATGGCTAGAGATAGATGTACAGGGATCAACTTAGAGGGTAGAGAAGCACGGATATAGCTAGATGTACAGGAATCCACTTAGAGGGTAGAGAAGCATGACTAGAGCTAGATGTACTGGGATCAACTTAGAAGGTAGAGAAGCATGGATAGAGATAGATGTACAGGGATCAACGTAGAGGGTAGAGGAGCATGGCTAGAGATAGATGTACAGGAAACAACTTAGAGGGTAGAGAAGCATGGCTAGAGCTAGATGTACAGGAATCAACTTAGAGGGCAGAGAAGCATGACTAGAGCTAGATGTACAGGGATCAACTTAGAAGGTAGAGAAGCATGGATAGAGATAGATGTACAGGGATCAACGTAGAGGGTAGAGGAGCATGGCTAGAGATAGATGTACAGGAAACAACTTAGAGGGTAGAGAAGCATGGCTAGAGCTAGATGTACAGGAATCAACTTAGAGGGTAGAGAAGCATGGCTAGAGCTAGCTAGATGTACAGGAAACAACTTAGAGGGTAGAGAAGAATGGCTAGAGCTAGATGTACAGGAATCAACGTAGAGGGTAGAGAAGCATGGCTAGAGCTAGATGTACATGAATCCACTTAGAGGGTAGAGAAGCATGGCTAGAGCTAGATGTACAGGAATCAACTTAGAGGTTAGAGAAGCATGACTAGAGCTAGATGTACTGGGATCAACTTAGAAGGTAGAGAAGCATGGATATAGCTAGATGTACAGGAATCAACTTAGAGGGTAGAGAAACATGGCTAGAACTAGATGTACAGGAAACAACTTAGATGGTAGAGAAGCATGGCTAGAGATAGATGTACAGGGATCAACGTAGAGGGTAGAGAAGCATGGCTAGAACTATATGTACAGGAAACAACTTAGATGGTAGAGAAACATGACTAGAGCTAGAGTTACAGGAATCAACGTAGAGGGTAGAGAAGCATGGCTAGAACTAGATGTACAGGAAACAACTTAGATGGTAGAGAAGCATGGCTAGAGCTAGATGTACAGGAATCAACGTAGAGGGTAGAGAAGCATGGCTAGAACTAGATGTACAGGAAACAACTTAGATGGTAGAGAAGCATGGCTAGAGCTAGATGTACAGGAACCAACTTAGATGGTAGAGAAGCATGGCTAGAACTAGATGTACAGGAAACAACTTAGATGGTAGAGAAGCATGGCTAGAGCTAGATGTACAGGAAACAACTTAGAGGGTGGAGAAGCATGGCTAGAGCTAGATGTACAGGAAACAACTTAGAAGGTAGAGAAGCATGACTAGAGCTAGATGGCGATATCGGATAGGTAGTCTCCCTCGTCTGTCTCAGAGCTCCATAGTTTGAGCTGATTGAGAAGTGTTTTTCATATACTATATACAGTCGGCTCAGTTTTGTTTTGTAAGTTTGCTTTGTGCACCAAACTCCGTAAGAAACTGCCAACTTTTTCAGACCGTGAAAATCGTTATGAAAATCGTTGGCAGTTTCTTACGGAGGTTGGTGCACCAAGTTCTTGCTAACCGTTGAAGCCTGCCCAGGAAATGTATTGCTAGGTAAAAGTGCACGTCGCTCATATGGGCAACCGGTAGCGACGATAAATGAACATAAAACACTTTAATTTATAATTCTTGTTAATTATTAATAATATTGGACTGGTGTCAAACGGCCAGCGAATTATATTGAATCCTACGCGTAAATGTAAGAAATTAACAATTTTAATTAATTAGGATCTTGTTATATAAGCTTCTCTACCCTCTAAGTTAATTCCTGTACATCTAGCTCTAGCCATGCTTCTCTACCCTCTAAGGTGTGTTTTAAAGCAGCATTACATCGTAATAAAGGATGTTTTGGGTAAAATATAAATACTAATGTGTGTGTGTTTACAAAAATCGAAATAGTCGCTCAGAATCGATAAAATTCCAATAAATTTAAACCGTCGTATACGCGAATTTGTACACACGAAATGTAAACACGCACAGCGTGCATGTGTGAAACAACAGAGGATGTAGAAAACAACGTATATATTATGAGCATGGAATACTATCTATCTATCTTCCTCTAATGTTGAACCCCTCGCGGGGATGTAGAAATGTCCCTAAACGACTTAGTTAACAGAGGTATGAATCAACATCTCAAGTAATTTAATTAAACAAGACAACGTGGGTCAAATGGGGGACGCTGCATTCCGAATGTAAACAAGTGCGGACGATGCGTTCTGGTTGTAAACAAATGCGTGATCGATCGACTCGGAAAGTCCTACTTTCGGTTTCGAGTTTGTTTTATCGCAAAAAAACATTGTTTACCGATTGAACATAAGTATACAAAGTATAATGTTAGAATGTGTAGCAGCATTGCTACCCATACGTAAAATTTGAAATTTTCAAATATCTTTTATTTCATGCGATGTAATGCTGCTTTAAGTAAGATATAAGTCTCAAATGGATCCAATATGTAAAGTATTGGTACTGTATTCGCTGCTACGCAATTACATATTAGATCATTTTCGGCTTATATCCTATACACACACATTATTACGCATGGTCAACGCATTTATAAACTGGTATAACGTGTTTTGTTATGTATTATAATCAAGTTATATTACCCAAATACCTGGCTACATTGATTTGTGTAGATTTAGCTACGATATGAAATGAAAAACGAACGAACAATACAACGTATTAATACGATAGGATTTAGTCAAATCATAGATCTAAATGAATGCCAGAAACTAGCATCTGTATGTTTCTTTACAAGTGTGGATATTCATCTATTGTGATTTATTTCTTAAACTTATAAATGGAAATAGAAGACATGTAATTTTATAAATCAATCGTTTATCCAAGGTTAGTTCAGCTTCTTTGGCATCAATTTTCATTGGTAATCCAGGGACCGTAGGTTCGATCCCCCGTCTGACCCTAATAAAATTAACAGTCTTTCAGATGGGATGTTAAACCGAGGTCTCGTGTCGGTGTTTTACACCGTACACGTAAACGAACCAGAGGAGACTCTGGAATGGGTCTCTGTCTGTATCATTGCACTATCCTCCAACAATCTAAAATAACTAATCTCTTCAGGAGGCGTCGCTCATATGGGCAACCGGTAGCGACGATAAATAAATAAACGTAATGCACACGCTCAATTTTCATAAAGTGTGCACGGTTAACTATGAAGACCGGCAGTGACGTTCATGATTTCAAATGTTCACGAGTTCACAATTACATCATCATGAATTCATTAAAAACTTTTGCCATTGAATTTTTGCGATATTACATGTAGTTGTATTATTATTAATTTCTCCATTGCATGATTTATTTATTTGTAATTTCTTTTTATTGACAGTCATAAAGTGTGTCACGTTCATGTTTGTTATGGCTCAACATTTACGAAAAGTGGGTCTCTTAGATAATAATAATAATAATAATAATAATAATAATAATAATAACAATAATAATAATAATAATATATAATAATAATAATATATAATAATAATATATAATAATAATATAATAATATAATAATAATAATAAAGACTTTATTTAACGATAGAACTCATTTAAACAATAAGTCAATCAACCATGAGGCCCTCAAAAAATTAAAATATGAAATAACCTGATGAAACATGTAAACAGTAAAGCTTTCATAGGAAATAAGATATAAGCTGCCAGAACTAATACTTATATTCGTGTATAATTATAAATGATCAGTTTATTAGGTTATTGGCCTGTTCGTTGCACCACCTGATATATAAAGCTTTAAGTGTGGAACAGAATGTGCTGTTTTTATTACAAACTAATGCATCTAGGTGACGGGATTCACGAGGGGGAGTCGCAGAATAAACTTTCTAGTGAATGCGCGATTCGTCATAAGTCGCTCGTGCCCATCACAGCTGCTCCGCTCGTCCATATGGTTCGTCGGAGGCGAGGGTAAATAAGCTCAATCATCATCACAGCTGCTCATCGCATCTGATTACCCACCTGTAGTATGTGTTCCCTTTACACAGAGCTCAGGTGAGCTAAAAAAAATTGCTTCCATCAGACAAATCGATGACTACTTGTATTTTTAGACTAGATTTAACCGACTACGGCTAATGATACCGAGTTTTCCGATGTGATTTATAAATTTCACAGGCATCCTGTTGTGCTACGCGGTGCTTTGGTCGACGAGAAATAATTAAGTCGACTTAATTATTCGCTGTTTGGTTCACTTAATGTTTGTATAAGGTTCTACTTCATTCCCTGGCGCTGTCGTTGGACAATGTAATGACCGTTCATTGTCATTTGTTCCACGTCCAAATAGCGAACACATTATCCAAACCCATACATCAACATCGATTTTCAGTCAGGGAGCTCTCTGATTATAGAATACAAAAATATACTACATACGTTTGTAGGCTAATGCCGGGTTAGTTGTTTAGAGTATTGCTATATATATTGTTCCTGGCTTAATATTCTGGAAATTAACACAGTTTGAAACAGCGCGGAGGAATTTTGGTTTTAATGAATCTTTGCTTAGACAGGAATTTATTCAGTACTAGGTGCCTTTATATGTACCGTAACGATATGTAATCGTCGCTGTGGATTAGTGGTTAAGGCGTCCGGCTACCCTACAGAGAGGTAGGTCAAAGGTTTGAACCTCGACCGGGGTTTCATTCTGATATGGCCGGTTGGTGATCCGCCAGTTAGTTAAATAATGGTTACCGCCTGTCGCCTGGCATACAAGTATAGGATTCGGTAAGTACTGATGTTCATAAGAGGTGTCTCGGAAGTCAGAACTGGCGGATATGTAGTACTGTGGTAACACGTTGGGCTGGTAATCCAGGGATCGCAGGTTCGATCTCCTCGTCTGACCCTAATAAAATCAACAGTCTTTCAGTTGGGACTTTAAACCGAGGTCTTGTGTCGTTGCTGTACACCGTACACGTAAAAGAACCAGAGGAGACTATGGGAAGGGTCTCTGTCTGTATCATTGCAAACATCTAAAATGACTAATCTCTTCACGAGGCGTCGCTCATATGGGCAACCGGTAGCGACGATAAATAAAAGTACTGACCCTTTCAATAGGGGTGATACTATAATAAACAAATACGTTTGACTTTTATATAAGGACTGTGTCGTCCTCGTACTCGAGATGCTGCAAGTTCGAACCATGCCAGGTTGTGACGTCCTTAATAAGAATCTTATAATAATAATAAAGAATTTATTTAACGAGAGTCGCCTCTCCTCTTTACTTCATGGCCATTAGGCTTTCCGATTAGCGCAGTTAGTTCTCACCAATGCAACCCGGGTTCGATCCTCGGACCGGAAAGTATTTGAGATGGTCCGGTCGTCGCCAGATCGGACAGGTGGGTTTTCTCCGGGTACTCCGGTTTCCTCCCACACGAATGACCACATATGCGCTTTCATCGAGAGTGATTAATATAAGTTGTGAGAACTTGCTTAGCAATCGTTGTAAAGTAAATAAAGTTTAAACTAATATTGTTTAGTTTATACACATTTATTTGATCTCGATTGCGAAACAAGTTATTTCAACTTATATTAATCACTCTCGAGACCTCATTCCTGATGGAATCCGTCGCCACGAGTGTACGTGGAATTTAAATGCTTTGCCTAAGGGCACAATCGTAACGGCTCCAGCGGGGCTCGAACTTAATAACTTGTTTCACAATCGAGCTAAATTCATTTCTATTAGCATCATAGCATGATTCGTTGTAATCATGATCAAATATAAGGCTGTTCGCGATGGACATTGGGAAATTATGTATATGCAGGCCCAGGTGTACACCACGCACATGTTTGTATCTCTCGGCTATTTAATCTCAGACACTGTTTGTAGAGAAGGATCTGTAGCCCAGTGGTAAAACACTGGACTGGTAATCCACGGATCGCAGGTTCAATCCACCGTCTGACCCTAATAAAATTAACAGTCTTTCAGATGGGACGTTAAACCGAGGTCTCGTGTCGGTGCTTTACACCGTGCACGTAAAAGAACCAGAGGAGACTCTGGAATGGGTCTCTGTCTGTATC
Organism: Archivesica marissinica; assembly: GCA_014843695.1. Lineage (NCBI taxonomy): Eukaryota > Metazoa > Mollusca > Bivalvia > Venerida > Vesicomyidae > Archivesica > Archivesica marissinica. The sequence continues at coordinate 17,435,551 of CM026386.1, read as the reverse complement.
ATTGCACTATCCTCCAAAATCTAAAATGACTAATCTCTTCAGGAGGCGTCGTTCATATGGGCAACCGGTAGCGACGATAAATAAACGTAAAACACACACACAGGAGAGTGGAAGTCGTGATAGCGTAATGGTAGCGCGTTCGTGTAAGATGCGAACGTCCCAGAGTTCGAGCCTCGCTGGAGCTGTTACGATTGTGTCCTTAGGCAAGGTATTTAAATTCCACATTGCCTCTTCTCTCCCCCTCGTGGCGATGGATTCCATCAGGAATGAGGTATGGAGGTTGATTAGTATAAGTTATAAGTATAAGAACTTGTTCGCAATCGAGCTAAAAGTAAGTTTTGTATATAATGCTATTGTTTAATATTGGTGCATCCATACGCGTTCTATATCATTTGAGTGGAAGTGGTGATAGCGCAGTGTATAAGCGTTCGCTTCAGGTGCGAAAGGTCCGGAGTTCGAGCCCCGCTGGAGCCGTTACGATTGTGCCCTTACCACAGCGCTACCACAGCGCTACCACAGCGCTACCACTGCGCTACTACTGCGCTATTACTACATTACCACAGCGTTACCACAGCGCTACCACTGCGCTACCACAGCGCTACCACAGCGCTACCACCGCGCTACCACAGCGCTACCACAGCGCTACCACTGCGCTACTACTGCGCTATTGCTACATTATCACTGCGCTACCACAGCGCTACTACTGCACTACCACAGCGTTACCACTGTGCTACCATTGCGCTACCACAGCGCTACTACTGCGCTACCACAGCTCTACAACTACGCTACCACAACGCTACCACTGCGCTACAACTGCGCTACCACAGCGCTACCACTGCGCTACCACTGCGCTACCACTGCGCTACCACTGCGCTACCACAGCGCTACCACAACGCTACCACTGCGCTACTACTGCGCTATTGCTACATTATCACGGCGCTACCACTGCGCTACCACATCGCTACCACTGCGCTACCACAGCGCTACAACTGCGCTACCACAGCGCTACCACAGCGCTACCACAGCGCTACTACAGCGCTACAACTGCGCTACTACTGCGCTATTGCTACATTATCACTGCGCTACCACAGCGCTACCACTGCGCTACCACAGCGCTACCACTGCGCTACCACTGCGCTACCACAGCGCTACAACTGCGCTACCACAACGCTACCACAGCGCTACCACAGCGCTACTACTGCGCTACTACTGCGCTATTGCTACATTATCACTGCGCTACCACAGCGCTACCACAGCGCTACCACTGCTCTATCACTGCGCTACAACTGCGCTACTACTGCGCTATTGCTACATTATCACTGCGCTACCACAGCGCTACCACAGCGCTACCACGGCTCTATCACTGCGCTACTACTGCGCTATTGCTACATTATCACTGCGCTACCACAGCTCTATCACAGCGCTATCACTGCGCTACTACAGCGCTACTACTGCGCTACCACGTCCTCGCTACCACTGCGCTACCACTGCCTATCACTGCGCTATCACAGCGCTACCACAGCGCTACCACATCGCTACCACAGAACTATCACTGCGCTATCACTGCGCTATCACTGCGCTACCACTGCGCTACCACAGCACTACCACAGGGCTACCACTGTGCTACCACACAGCTACCACTGCGCTATCACTGCGCTATCACTGCCTTACCACTGCGTTATCACTGCGCTACCACAGCTCTACCTATGCGCTATCACTGCCTACAACTGCGATATCACTGGCTACCACAGCTCTACTTCTGCGCTATCACTGCGCTATTTATGCGCTATCACTGCCCTATCACTGCGCTATCACTGCGCTGTTTCTGCGCTATGACTGCCCTATCACTGCCCTACCACTGCGCTATCACTGCGCTACCTCTGGGCTATCACTGCGCTGCCACTGCGCTACCACTGCCCTACTACTGCGTTATCACTGCGTTACCACAGCGCTACCTCTGCGCTATCACTGCGCTACCCCTGCGTTATCACTGCGCTACCACTGTCCTACCAATGCGCTATCACTGCGCTACCTCTGCGCTATCACTGCGCTAACACTGTGCTACCACTACCACTGCGCTACCACTACGCTGTGACTACGCTACCACTACGCCAGCACTGTGCTACCACTACGCTACAACTGCGCTACTACTACGCTGTGACTGCGCTACTACTACACCAGCACTGTGCTACCACTACGCTACCACTGCGCTACTACTACGCTGTGACTGCGCTACTACTACGCTAGCACTGTGCTACCACTACGCTACCACTGCGCTACTACTACGCTACCACTGCGCTACTACTACGCTGTGACTGCGCTACTACTACGCCAGCACTGTGCTACCACTGCGCTACTACTACGCTGTGACTGCGCTACTACTACGCCAGCACTGTGCTACTACTACGCTGTGACTGCGCTACTACTACGCCAGCACTGTGCTACCACTACGCTACCACTGCGCTACTACTACGCTGTGACTGCGCTACTACTACGCCAGCACTGTGCTACTACTACGCTGTGACTGCGCTACTACTACGCCAGCACTGTGCTACCACTACGCTACCACTGCGTTACCACTACGCTACCACTGCGCTACTACTACGCTGTGACTGCGCTACTACTACGCCAGCACTGTGCTACCACTACGCTACCACTGCGCTATGTCTGTCCTACCACTGCGCTATCACCGCGATACCACTAAGCTATTAATGCGCTACTACAGCGCAATCACAACGCTGTCATTGCACTATCACGGCGCTATCACGACTTCCAACGACTTCTATGTATTGGTAAACCAACATGAATAATTAAAATGAATCACCAAAAGGCAGCCGAGGCTTTCCATAGTACAGTGAGCACTATAGTCACTCCATGCACTCTCTTAATTAATTGAATTAAATTGGTCTCGTACACAGCTCGCATAATTCATAGCTTGATTTTGTCCCGCAACACAGAACGGGACACATTGTAATTTAATAAAGGTATACAAATTTATTTTAGCTCGATTGCGAAACAATTTATTTCAACTTATATTAATCACTCGCGAGATATCATTCCTGATGGAATCCATCGCCACGAGGGAGAGAGAAGAGGCAACGTGGACTTTAAATGCCTTGCCTAAGGGCACAATCGTAACTGCTCAAGCGGGGCTCGAACTCTGGACCTTTCGCACCTGAAGCTAACGCGCATCCACTGTGCTATCACGACTTCCACATTTAATAAATGATAGTGACATTGTATAATTAATTTCTTTTATTTAAAGCGACATTTCATCGCAAAAAAGCAAATGAAATGTATTTTTTTCACATAATTTTATAAATGCATTGCTACTACAAATTCTTCCGAATACATTCGAACAGTAACATTGAATCAATAAACAGTGTTTTTGTGGATTGAAAGTATGATTTCATATAACGGCCATCCATGCTCCTGAAATGACGTTCGTTAGTCATCGGAGTCAATACTAAACACGAGATAATGTCGTTTAGAGATACTTTAACTAGGAATAGTCTACACATAAATAGGCACAAATGTGAGATATAACGGTAAATCTGTACCATAAGTCGTGTTGTTCAGGATACACTATAGTACTTTTAGGATAACTTGACAGTGACGTCACTCAATATTTACTCCCATTGGCTATGTCCACAACACACGATAGCTAAATCGGCACCCGCGCGCTAATCAGGCGCCAAAGTACTGTACGTTTAGGATAACTTGCCAGTGACGTCACTCAATATTTACTCCCGTTGGCTATGTCCACAACACAAGATCGGCTATTTTCGGTAATCAGTAAGTGGTGTTTCGGATTAAAAATACAAAATACATTATCGTAAATTTACCTGAATTACCTGTACTGATAGGTATAGCCCTTGTACGTCACTGTCAAGTTATCTGAAACATTAGTTGTATTACGCATGGATGTTTACATTATTTTGTTATGTCAACAAACCGCGTATACGACGTTTGTTTATTACTTGAAAATTGTACCAAATAATAGGAAAATTCTGTAGAAATTTGTGTTTTCACTGATGTAGCGTCGCTTTAAGGAGTGCGACCTAATTAGTTTGAACTAATCCTGCTTGGATCCATCAACCCATCTAAATATTCCACTTCTTCCTTTGTTAACCCATTCAAGTGGAAGTCGTGATAGCGCAGTGGTAGGTCATTCGCTTCAGGTGCGAACGGTCCGAAGTTCGAGCCCCGTTGGGGCCGTTACGAGTGTGCCCTTAGGCAAGGCATTTAAATTCTACATTGCATCATCTCTCTCCCTCGTGACGATGGATTCCCATCAGGAATGAGATATCGAGAGTGATTAATATAAGTTGAAAGAACTTGTTTCGCAATCGAGCTAAACTAAATTTGTATAAACTAACCCAGTCAACCCACCAAATAACTGACATGGACTTGTGCATGCTATTTTTAGACCAATACATTAATAAGAAACTTACATTTACAAAAAGTGCAGATCCTGATGAGACGACTCATCTGGATCTACACTTTTTGTAAGCATATTTCGATGTATGTAGTGTTGAAAGGGTTAATGATTTGATACGACACAAGGGATACATGGCAAAGAATGTTCGAATATTCGAAAGGTAAGATCATTTTCGAATATAAAATGTTTTTGTATTTGTTTTAAAATCAAATTTTAATACAATTCCTTAAAGCGACATTACATCGCAAAAAGCAAATACAATTCATTAAAGCGACATTACATCGCAAAAAGCAAATACAATTCATTAAAGCGACATTACATCGCAAAAAGCAAAATTAATACAATTCATTAAAGCGACATTACATCGCAAAAAGCAAAATTAATACAATTCATTAAAGCGACATTACATCGCAAAAAGCAAAATTAATACAATTCATTAAAGCGACATTACATCGCAAAAAGCAAAATTAATACAATTCATTAAAGCGACATTACATCGCAAAAAGCAAAATTAATACAATTCATTAAAGCGACATTACATCGCAAAAAGCAAAATTAATACAATTCATTAAAGCGACATTACATCGCAAAAAGCAAAATTAATACAATTCATTTTTCACGTATAATGCATTGCTACTACAAATTCTTCCGAATACATTCGAACACTAACATTGAATCAATAAACAGAGTTTTTTGTGTGGATTGAAAGTATGATTTCATATAACGCTCAAACATGCTCCTAAGGAGAGGACTATCATAAGCTATACAGCTTTCTGTCCAATTCCTTATATCAGTTGTTGTAAATAATCATGTATTGACAGAAAATAAATATGTTTAAACTAAACATGCTCCTGAGTCAATACTAAACGCGAGATAATGTCGTTTAGAGATAATTTAATTAAGAATAGTCTATAAATATAAATAAATACGCACACATGTCAGATGTAACGGTAAATCTGTACCATAAATCGTGTTATTCAGGATACACTAGTTGTATTACGCATGGATGTTTACATTATTTTGCAATGTCAACAAACCGCGTATACGACGTTTGTTTATTAGTTGAAATACTCAGTATTTGAGGCAAATATTTGGATACAAAATTGTACCATATAATTGGAAAATACATTGTGTAGAAATTTGTGTTTTCACTGATGTAGTGTCGCTTTAAATATTAATGCCGTTTGTTTAATTTTAATCTAATCTATTGCAGACAACGTTACACACTCGCTTTTCAATATGTTTCAGACAACGTGATTTTTTTTATTAATGCATCGCAGACAATCTGTTTCAAACAACGTGTAGCACAGCATTTTCAATCAGTTTCAAACAACGTGTAACACAGCATTTTCAATCTGTTTCAAACAACGTGTAAGCAACGTGTAGCACAGCATTTTCAATCTGTTTCAAACAACGTGTAGCACAGCATTTTTTCAATCAGTTTCAAACAACGTGTAACATAGCATTTTCAATTTGTTTCAAACAACGTGTAAGCAACGTGTAGCACAGCATTTTCAATCTGTTTCAAACAACGTGTAGCACAGCATTTTTTCAATCTGTTTCAAACAACGTGTAGCACAGCATTTTCAATCTGTTTCAAACAACGTGTAGCACAGCATTTTCAATCGGTTGCAAACAACGTGTAGCACAGCATTTTCAATCTGTTTCAAACAACGTGTAGCACAGCATTTTCAATCTGTTGCAAACAACGTGTAGCACAGCATTTTCAATCTGTTTCAGACAACGTGTAACACCTCGAGTATATTACACATGCCGCCCCAGCCATACCGCGTTACATCTATGCTCAAACCCCTGTGGTTAAAGGAACACATATACGTTGCATGTACATACATTCTCTATGCTCAAACCCCTGTGGTTAAAGGAACATAAATGTACATACATTATCTATGCTCAAACCCCTGTGGTTAAAGGAACATATATGTACATACATTATCTATGCTCAAACCCCCGTGGTTAAAGGAACATATATGTACATACATTCTCTATGCTCAAACCCCCGTGGTTAAAGGAACATATATGTACATACATTATCTATGCCCAAACCCCCGTGGTTAAAGGAACATATATGTACATACATTCTCTATGCTCAAACCCCCGTGGTTAAAGGAACATATATGTACATACATTCTCTATACTCAAACCCCTGTGGTTAAAGGAACGTATATACGTTACATGTACATACATTATCTATGCTCAAACCCCCTGTGGTTAAAGGAACATATATGTACATACATTATCTATGCCCAAACCCCCGTGGTTAAAGGAACGTATATGTACATACATTATCTATGCCCAAACCCCTGTGGTTAAAGGAACGTATATACGTTACATGTACATACATTATCTATGCTCAAACCCCCGTGGTTAAAGGAACATATATGTACATACAGTATCTATGCTCAAACCCCCGTGGTTAAAGGAACATACATGTACATACATTCTCTATGCTCAAACCCCCGTGGTTAAAGGAACATATATGTACATACATTCTCTATGCTCAAACCCCCGTGGTTAAAGGAACATATATGTACATACAGTCTCTATGCCCAAACCCCCGTGGTTAAAGGAACATATATGTACATACATTCTGTATGCTCAAACCCTAGTGGTTAATAGGAACATGTATACGTTACATGCATACACATCCTCTATACCCAAACCCCCGTGGTTAATAGGAACATATATACGTTACATGCATACAAATCCTCTATATACAAATACTCTATAACCAAACCCCTGTGGTTACAGGAACATATATACGTTACATGCATACAAATCCTCTATATACAAATCCTCTATACCCAAACCCCCGTGGTTACATGAACATATATACGTTACATGCATACAAATCCTCTATATACAAATCCTCTATACCCAAACCCCCGTGGTTACATGAACATATATACGTTACATGCATACAAATCCTCTATATACAAATCCTCTATACCCAAACCCCCGTGGTTAATAGGAACATATATACGTTACATGCATACAAATCCTCTATACCCAAACCCCCGTGGTTACATGAACATATATACGTTACATGCATACACATCCTCTATATACAAATCCTCTATACCCAAACCCCCGTGGTTAATAGGAACATATATACGTTACATGCATACAAATCTTCTATATACAAATACTCTATACCCAAACCCCCGTGGTTACAGGAACATATATACGTTACATGCATACACATCCTCTATACCCAAACCCCCGTGGTTAATAGGAACATATATACGTTACATGCATACACATCCTCTATATACAACTCCTCTATACACAAACCCCCGTGGTTACAGGAACATATATACGTTACATGCATACAAATCCTCTATACCCAAACCCCCATGGTTACAGGAACATATATACGTTACATGCATACAAATCCTCTATACTTAGACAGCACAATAACTGGAGCCAGACTTTATATAGATCTTTCTACTCGCATAGTAATTCCTATATTCGTGCTTTGGCATCACAGAGAGAGATGCCGTATTTGGCAAAGTTTTAAATCGGCTTCCAATTTATCGAAGCCCCCAGTTCAGCACACATACTACGCGCAAGCATTGCGATTCTTAAATTTACGAATCGATATCACATAGACCTGACAATAGTACAGGGGGATTTAGAGATACGTCGTGCTGCAATAACCTGTAATTATTGTGCAGATCACGTTGCCGATCACATGCCTAAAGCGCCATCATTAACGGAAATGTGTATATATGTTACACGTTCATGAATAGACAGCTTATTGATAATGGTCGCGAATATTGAGTTACTAATGGATTATATTCAGCTATTCACGAGGCATTTAATAACGTACGGATAATATGTATATGAATATTTGTATGTATTGTTCGTCATACTATTGTAAAGAACAGTTAATGTAGGTCGATGATGTAGGCCGACACATATCGCTAGCTGAATATATATCGTATATAAGCGCAATGTGTATGTGCGTTCGGTTTGGATACATTTATATATACATGCACACTGTACATACGCGTGGAACCAGCACATAATAACCGTTCTAAGGATAATGGTGTTTGCATAATTAATGCGAACGAAGATAGCAATTAACTTTGATTGATATCTCCGTGGCAAACACGCACCTAAACCGAGCAGACGAACACGTTTTGTGAACATTTTTGTTGGGTTACGATTATTGGGTATAGGCTGTTCTATAGTACACGCTCGGAACCATTGTTTTTGTAGAGTCGGCAGCCATCAACTGGAGAACATGGACATGGACACTACAATGTGAGATTATGTGACGTATGCTAATTCAAAGGCCATGGAGTACAAAGTGGTTGCTATAACAACGGTTACCATGGTAATACTGGTAACCATGGATTGCGTCAAAGGTCAAGTGAGCGATTTCTCAGGTTTGTGACATTTATATATATATATCATTCCTGTGACTTTTGAGTTAAATGCTGCATTATTTATAATTATGCAGATTTAATTAAATTAACAACAACAACGACGACGACAGCGACGACGACGACAATAATTGTATAGCAAATTATGAAAAATACTTTATTTAACGAGAAGTCAATATGCCACGAGGCTGTCGGTAACTGAGAATGGACAAGTTGTATATGTATACAATGCCAAGGTCAGGAGTATGTGGTCTTCATCAATTAATTAACCCTGCCAGTACGATGTATGCAATACGGCTACACTATACTACTGATTGTCTGACATTATTTTGGCAGATTCTACGATAGGTAAAAATATTCATAATACATGCAGAGGCATTGCATGGCCTCTGTGAGGTGTATGTGTGTCGCCACCATTAAGACCCACTGTACATTTTGAAAGTCTATCTCGCCGCAGAGAATGCACCGAATATGAAAATAAATCGCAACGCCGTATCTGCGTTGAGGCACACCGTGGCCTCGGTCATTTGTTCACGATGTTTTAGGAACTGATAAAGATCGGGGTCACGATCTCAACAGTTCGGCCCGTGTTATTGTGACAGTGTCTTCATTAGTGTGTTTTACGTTTATTTATCATCGCTACCGGCTGCCCATATGAGCGACGCCTCCTGAAGAGAACAGTCATTTTAGATGTTCGTAGGATAGTGCAATGATACAGACAGAGACCCATTCCAGAGTCTCGTCTGGTTCTTTTACGTGCACGGTGTACAGCACCGACACGAGACCTCGGTTTAAAGTCCCATCTGAGAGACTGTTAACTTTATTTGGGTCAGACGGGGGATCGAACCTGCGATCCCTGGATTACCAGTCCAGCGTGTTACCACTGGACTACAGATCCGTCTGTAAATTATCATTAGCGCTCTACTTTATGTCTAATATACCCCTATGGTCATCTTACCCTATGCTATTCTCAATCGCGATGTCTTGTTGGTATGCACACATACATTATGTAAGTTATTGTGGAAGTCGTGATAGCGCAGTGGATGCGCGTTCGCTTCAGGTGCGAAAGGTCCGGAGTTCGAGCGCCGCTGGAGCCGTTACGATTGTGCCCGTAGGCAAGGCATTTAAATTCCACGTTTCCTCTTCTCTCTCCCTCGTGGCGATGGATTACATCAGGAATGGAGTGTCGAGAGTCATTAATATAAGTTGAAAGAACTTGTTTCGCAATCGAGCTAAAATAAATGTGTATAAACTAAGCATTATGTAGGTAATAATTCTATAACTGTTGGATTTCTTATTCCCAAAAAGGAAAATATAGTAGTCATAGTGTGTGCTCAGACTTACTGGGAATGCTGGAAACATATTCAGGGGGAGTGCATGGGGGCGGGCCCTCGACCATCTACCGCCAAGACTATTCCGGCTGGCCTCGGTCATTTTGAACCTCTGGCTACGGCACTGAATCGGCATTTCATTACTATTTAATTGATAAATAAAGATGTTCAGGACTTGTTCGAGGTAATGCAGTAACTTCAATCATGGTCAAATTAGTTTACTCGTGAGCATGTACATACGGTACGTTTCAACATGGTAAATACCACAGGGATTCGGCACGTTTGTGGGTACTAGTATATATATTTAAGTACTTAAATATATATACTAGTACCCCCAAACGTGCCGAATCCCTGTGGTAAATACAGTGAGAATATGTTCTTTCTTTTTCGCCAAAACATGACTAAAATACCCCAGAATGTAGCTGCGGCGAGATAGACGTTCAAAATTTACCGTGGATCTTAATGGTGCCGACACATCTACCAAGATCATGCTACGCCTCTGCATGTATTATGACGTCACATTTCATCACATTATATTTTACATTCACTAGTGTTTTGAAGACGTCACAGGGTATCACATTATATTGTACATTAACTAATGCTTTGAAGACGTCACAGTGCATCACATTATATTTTACATTAACTATTATCAGGAAGACGTCACAGGGCACCGCATTATAGTTTACATTTGGCCACAATACCTACTCAGAATTCTTAGAAACATGTTGACAGAATGTCAGGTCTCTAGTGAGTTAGAAGCAAATTGTAAATCTTTTTTTGTTTATACCGAGAAGATACTAAAACCTGTCTGCATCGAACGGCGCCGATTGTTTATGACATTTCCAAATAGAAATACATTCACGTGGGGATATGTTCAGATTGAGAACGCAAACATCGTAAACCTCAATTATCTTGTCATGCGGTTTCTCATCGTCCGTCTGAAAACTCCGACGTGACTGCCTTGTATGTGACTGCTGCACGTTGATGTTGTGACAGTGCTGTTGTGCTGATTGCGTGACACGACTCGGTTGATGTACAGTCAAATTTGCTCGAAAGACCACGTTTATTAAGAAACTACTTATATTAAGAGACCGTCTTTTCAGTTCCCGGTTGTGTTGTTAAGGAAGAATCTAGCTTGTATTAAGAGACCATTACTGCTTAGAGACCGCTAGTGTAATACGTGACCGCTAATGTGATACGTGCCCGCTAGTGTGATACGTGACCGCTAATGTGATTCGTGCCCGCTAGTGTGATACGTGACCGCTAGTGTGATCCGTGTCATCTAGTGTGATACGTGACCGCTAGTGTGATCCGTGTCATCTAGTGTGATACGTGACCGCTAGTGTGATACGTGACCGCTGGAGTGATACCTGACCGCTGGAGTGATACGTGACCGCTAGAGTGATACGTGACCGCTAGAATGATACGTGACCGCTAGTGTGATACGTGACCGTCGTAGAAATGGTACTTATTATGCGATCGTTTCCAGAATAAACCATGAATATATGCAGTGCTAATAAAATAGTATTCCAGCGGGTGTGCATGTACCCCCCCCCCCATTATCTCTCCCAGTATTCCGGACTTACTTTCACACCGTTTTCCCCCGTGATCAAGAACAGCTGTTGTTTGTATTCCACTCGGTGTTACATACTTGAGGCATTAACAAGTTTGCTAATGTAGCTCTCGACAACTACATTGTTGTATTGGCATTGTCAAAACACGCCAACCCAAAATAACCTAATAATAAATATTTCGCGCACCATGAAACAACTATTCAAGGACTTAATGAGCACAGAAACGAGGTTTAATTAGCATACTTGTGCTTTATAACTTAATGTAGAGCTATGCTGTTCAGTGGTTGACACGTTGAACTGCGAATCCAGGGATCGAAGGTTCGATCCCCGCCTGACCGTAATAATGTCAACCGTCTTTCAGATGGACCTTTAAACCGAGGTCTTAATGGGTTTACACCGTGCACGTAAAGAACGTGTGTTTTACGTTTATTTATCGTCGCTACCGGTTGCCCATATGAGCGACACCTCCTGAAGAGATTAGTCATTTTAGATTTTTGGAGGATAGTGTAATGATACAGACAGAAACCCATTCCAGAGTCTCATCTGGTTCTTTTTTTACGTGCACGGTGTACAGCACAGACACCAGACCTCGGTTTAAAGTCCCATCTGAATGACTGTTAATTTTATTAGGGTCAGACGAGGGATCGAACCTGTGATCTCTGGATTACCAGTCCAGCATGTTACCACTGGTCTACAGATCCGTATGTACGCTTAAATAGCCAGAGGGGACTCTAGACTGTATCGCTGCACACTCCTCCAAAAGCTAAAATGACTATTCTCTTCAGGAGGCGTCGCTCATATGGGCAACCGGTAGCGAGGATCAATAAACGTAAACACACACTCGAGATATGCATGTTTGTATGTACATCTATTATGCCCCCCATAAACCTGTCTTAAGCAGCCAACCAAGGGAATAACAGAACGTGGCTGCTTAGCACAGGTGGCTGCTTAATAGGGTGAACTATATAATAAAACAACATACAGTCAAACCTGCAATAAGCAGCCAGTTCCAGATTCCCAGTATTTTGTTATGATACATTTGACCTCTATTAAGCAGCCACCTGTGCTAAGCAGCCACTTTCTGTGATTTCCTTCGCTGGCTGCTTAAGACAGGTTTGACTGTATATACAACAACATATACGGTAACCAATATCCGTTAGTTATCAGGCTGGGGGTATAGCTAAAGGGTAGGGCTTAGGGGTAGGGGTTAGGCGCAGTACCTCGGGGTAGGGCTTAGGCGTAAGGGTTAGGGTTATGACCGGAGTTAACGTGAATCCAAAAGGAAATGTCACGCTGTGTTGTGTTTACAACTTGAATGGGGATGTGTGTCGAACAGTTTACAAAATGTAAGCATTCCAAAAAATGAAATGGCAAAATATGCTAATGGACCAAGTACCACTTATCTGTGACTTCACGTTAAAGCGACACTACATCAGTGAAAACGCAAATTTCTACAGAATGTATTTTCCTATTATATGGTATAATTTATGTATTTCAACTAATAAGCGAACGTCGTATACGCGGTTTGTTGACCTAACAAAATAATGTATATAAGGTCGACATTCATGCGTAATACAACGCGTGTATACTGAATAACACGATTTATGGTACAGATTTACCGTTATATCACACATATGTGCCTATGCATATCTATTTGTAGACTAATCTTAGTTAAATTATCTTTAAACGTCATTATCTCGCATTTAGCATTGACTCCGATGACAAATAAACGTAAATTCAGGAGCGTGGATGATCGTTATATGAAATCCTACTTTCAATTTTGAAAGTGTGTATATCACAAAAAACACACTGTTTATTGATACAATGTTAGTGTTCGAATTTTATTCCGAAGAATTTGTAGTAGCAACGCATTTATACGTCAAAAATGCATTTTAGTTGCTTTTTGCGATGTAATGTCGCTTTAAGGGCGGGAAGAATACAACAGGCTCTATATCGGTTTGTTATACTGACGCAGCAATTACATTAGCGTACACTGGGGAACCATCTTGCATATGTTACTCTATAGTTTCACGGGTGGTTGTAATGCAGTAAATGTTGATTTTATCCCATTTTATCCCGTTGAGAGGAAAACGGTAATGTCATGCAGTACTAGATTATAAGCATTAACTATTTAGTGAATCATCTGCTGTTTGTGTTCCTGGTTGACCGATTATGTTTCTGACATGCTTTACAAAAATAATCTAATTTAGAATATGTGATACACACAATACCAGCATCCGGTTTTATTCTTAGCTCATCTGAGCAAAGCATGTGACGTATTGTTACCGCAATGTGTCGTCTGTCCGACGTCAGCGAACATTTCCAAACGTCTTCTCAGTAACCATTGCATTCATATCAACAATTTATTGTCATGCTACTTGGGTAGGTGGGGGATTACATATTTGTTAAAATCGCGTCATTACGTACTCGAAGATGGCCGCTGTCTAACAATAGCACACATTCTTAAAACATCTTCTTCTTGCGAACCGACAGCCGATTTATGACGCGTTGGACTGGTAATCCAGGTATCGCAGGTTCGATCCCCCGTCTGGCCCTAATGAGGTTAACAGTCTCTCAGATGGGACTTTAAACCGAGGTCTCGTGTCGGTGCTTTACACCATGTACGTAAAGGAACCAGAGGAGACTCTGGAATGGGTCTCTATCTGTATCATTGCACTATTCTCCAAAAATCTAAAATGACTAATCTCTTCAGGAGACGTCGCTTATATGGGCAACCGGTAGCGATCCCTGTATTACACGTTACATTGTGACCCTGAATATAAGAAAGACTGTCTAAAAATGTTCACTATTTGGTTTAGGAGGGTAAATTTGGAGATTGGAGGATGATCGCAAGTTTTGAATTCGAACATCGAAAGTAAATCATCTTATTGAAGCGTCAAATATGATATATTGAAACATGACACTTTGATCGTCGTACGCAGACAATGTGGATGAAAATTGGCATCAATATTAACAGACGGCGTTTCAGGCTACCACTTTATCAGGCAGACTAATTCAAGACTTGCTTAATATTGATAACATATATGTACTCAGCGAATGTTGCTGTCTGCAAATAATCCAAATCTTAGATGATGGAAAATTTATTGTTATCGATGACTTCATTGTTCGAATGCTGTTGCTATGGTAACGGAAATGTATTTCTTGTATTTCATGACAACATAAGTATACTGGCAATAAATTGGTCCAAAACTCTCTGTTACATACATCCAATAGTGGTATTTCTCGATTTCAGACAGATACAGCTACATTTTAGACACGCGACATGTTAGGAAAATACTTATTAACGTTTAGTAATAACTACGCACAGTTAAAATAACGTTAATGTGACATCAGTTGATGAAAGTAGTTCGGTATGCTGAACAAATTTCAGCAATTATTGGTACGGTCAAAAGTAGTCCATATGCTGACCAAATGTCAGCAGTTATTGGTACGGTCAAAAGTAGTCCGGTATGCTGACCAAATTTCAGCAGTTATTGGTACGATCAAAAGTAGTCCGGTATGCTGACCACATTTCAGCAGTTATTGGTACGGTCAAAAGTAGTCCATATGCTGACCAAATTTCAGCAGTTATTGGTACGTTCAAAAGTAGTCCATATGCTGACCACATTTCAGCAGTTATTGGTACGGTCAAAAGTAGTCCATATGCTGACCAAATTTCAGCAGTTATTGGTACGGTCAAAAGTAGTTTGTGATTTCAGCAGTTATTGGTACGGTCAAAAGTAGTCCATATGCTGACCAAATTTCAGCAGTTATTGGTACGGTCAAAAGTAGTCCATATGCTGACCAAATTTCAGCAGTTATTGGTACGGTCAAAAGTAGTCCATATGCTGACCAAATTTCAGCAGTTATTGGTACGGTCAAAAGTAGTCCATATGCTGACCACATTTCAGCAGTTATTGGTACGGTCAAAAGTAGTCCATATGCTGACCAAATTTCAGCAGTTATTGGTACGGTCAAAAGTAGTCCATATGCTGACCAAATTTCAGCAGTTATTGGTACGGTCAAAAGTAGTCCATATGCTGACCAAATTTCAGCAGTTATGGTACGGTCAAATGGTTTTGGAGTAGTCCATATGCTGACCATTTCAGCAGTTATTGGTACGGTCAAAAGTAGTCCATATGCTGACCAAATTTCAGCAGTATTGGTACGGTCAAAAGTAGTCCATATGCTGACAAATTTCAGCAGTTATTGGTACGGTCAAAAGTAGTCCATATGCTGACCAAATTTCAGCAGTTATTGGTACGGTCAAAAGTAGTCCATATGCTGACCAAATTTCAGCAGTTATTGGTACGGTCAAAAGTAGTCCATATGCTGACCAAATTTCAGCAGTTATTGGTACGGTCAAAAGTAGTCCATATGCTGACCAAATTTCAGCAGTTATTGGTACGGTCAAAAGTAGTCCATATGCTGACCACATTTCAGCAGTTATTGGTACGGTCAAAAGTAGTCCGGTATGCTGATCATGTTTCATCAGTTATTGTTTTATGCGGCTGAAAGTAGTTCGGTGTTCTAACACTGTTTCATCAGTTATTGGTTTGTGCGGCTGAAAGTAGTTCGGTGTTCTAACACTGTTTCACCAGTTATTGCTTTGTGCCGCTGAAAGTAGTTCGGTGTTCTAGGAATGTTTAATCAGTTATTGGTTCTTCTCTCTCCCTCGTGGGGATGGATTCCACCGGTAAGTTGGTCCCGAGAGCGATTAAACTAATGTTATGACAGCTATATCTTATTTGAGTGTCTTCCGTGACCTCACAACACCGACGTAATTCACTTTCCGCTGGTTATTGAACAACTTCGCCTCGTTATGGATGCTAACATTAGTAATGTTACTGTGTTTGCATTTTCTGGAACATCTATTTGGAATTCATTGCCTCACTTCAGTTCAGAATTCTCTACTTATGTTGGAACCATAACAATACAACCTAATCACCTATTTTTACTATTATTACGCCAGATGATATTGTACACAGTCTATATCACATTTGAGCAGCAGTATCATTGGTATATTTACTAGATTCTGTGAATGTCTGTCTTTAAGCTGATTTTCATACTTATTTTCAAGATACCCATATAATTCATATCGGCACATTGTTATATAGATTTATTGTCATTAATTGTCTCATTCCTCATTTTCTACTCTACTAGACAATTCCATACATCATCATATTCCGTTACATATTATATATAGTTTCTCTACTTTTCAGCTTTAACATTACTATGTAATTCAAATGTGCAGTTTTCACTTATAGTCCTATCTTTTGATTGCATTTGATTTGTATATATGTTGAGATTAACATTGTAGATTAACTTGTGCTTAAATGAGTTCTCTCGTAAAATAAAATCTTTATTATTATTATTATTATTATTATTAGTGTAACAGGGGACTTCAACCTGAATGTATATACTAATGTTTCTTCCATATATTCCTGTCGGTATGCAAGCTGTGTTCATTGTCAAATGTTATTGATTCCGAAGAACACTTAACTGAATTATCTGTCTCAACTCTTGACATTATTTTCAAGCAGGACTCGTATCAATATATACTGAAACCAAACAGTACCTGTGCACTTGCCGTAGAGGTAAAATTCTGTATGTCCTTTTAGAAAAAATATAGGCAAATTTGTATTCCGTATAGAAAAAATATAGGCAAAATTTGTATTCCGTAAAGAAAGAATATGAGTAATTAACGTTACTATTTTAGCAATCCTTTCCCTCATAGAAGCACCTCTTGACGCCATTACCAATACGACATACATTGACAATGTAATAGTCAGACCAAGGTTCATAATAAAGGTCCTATTTCATTTGCAAAATGTTCCAATTTGTGGCATCCCCAGTTTCAAGAATCTTAAAATGTCTATTGATATAGCAGTATATTTGATATAAGATGACTATGGTTTACATTGAGCAAGGACAACGACCTTTGACTGGACCTCTGATATGTAGATAGCAACACAGACACTATCAGTGTGTCGATGCGTTTCTAATTTGAATTAAACATATTGAAGTTCTGGTCATTTTCGATATTACGCCAAGTTATTAAAGTTGTTATATATACCTTGCACCAACATATAGCACGCATAGGAAAGAATTACCGTTGACTTTTAGCTTTCAGTTGAATCATTGATAGTTAAAGCGAACCACTGTAGTACGCATACGCCATTATCGCGAGGCGTGGTAAACATACAGCACACACAACTACTATTTGGAAACGTTTCCGCATTTGATACAGAAAACGATCTTCTTTTTCTTTTATGATTTCCAATGATTTTGGCTACTTATAATATGTGTTTTCAAATATTATTAATTTTAACCCTGTCGGGGGCCTCATTGCACTACAATGCACAACCGCTCAATCACATCTGTTAGTGTGAACGTCCGTAATAAGAAATAGTTCCGGTATAAGTTTCAAGTTAGTTTCTGTTTGCTGTCAAGATTAAAAACTACAGACAAAACAAATTCATTAGAATATATTATTTTATGATTATCTGTTCATGATTGTCAGAAAATAGCTAAAATAAAAAAGTACACCCAACCGCGGAGTACGAAACTCAGACAGTGAGAGAGAAAACACCATCTGTCACTGTTTCAAAACAGTGGAAGATGTAGTTTTCTTTCACTGAGAAAATTCTATCATTCATTGAAAAGCATAAAAGCAAATGCATTCCTATTGTTCACATCATCATTGTGTGTTTTACGTTTATTTATCGTCGCTACTGGTTGCCCATGAGCGACGCCTCCTGAAGAGATTAGTCATTTTTAGATTTGTGGAGGATAGTGCAATGATACAGACAGACACCCATTCCAGAGTCTCCTCTGGTTCTTTTACATGCACGATATAAAGCACCCATCTGAAAGACTGTTAATTTTATTAGGGTCAGACGTGGGATCGAGGAACGAACCTGCGATCCCTGGATTACCAGTCCAGCGTGTTACCACTGAACTACAGATCCGTCTGTCCACAAGATTTAGTTTTTATATCGTAATGTGACCAAATATCATGCCATTATATTTTTCTAACAATGTGACTGGCAAGATATTAACGTACACACATACAACATATATATATTAACACTCTGTTCAATACATATCAACACCAATAGTTTCATATCACAGCAGTTAATTTTAGCCTGTTATGAGAAAACCGCCAGCCATTCATTTGAGGGTTGCTTGTCAGATTGACATAGTATTTGTGTTATTCATAATTGCAGACCCTATCCGATGTTTCTATTGTTTTGGACCGGCAAACAATAGCTCGTGCGCAGATCCCGTGCATCCGAGGGTAGACAAAGGGAAAGCATTGATCGTGCGGGAATGTGATAGTGGAATCTGCCTGAAATGGACACACTATTATAACAGTAAGTTTATAGCTTGGTTTATACTAGTGATGTGCATCGGTTATAAAATCCATAATCGATTAATCGGATGGGTAAACCGATTAGATAATCGATTATTAATCGGCAATTGATATATTTACATATCAAAATCAATTCATCTAATGTGTGAGATTAAAAATCTATTTAGTACTAATAAATTACTACATTACAAGTTAGTACATCTCAGTACTAGACTTTAAGTTAGTATACTGCCACCTGATATACAATTAGTTTTTTAAGTTAATATAGGCCACAGCGCTAAAAAAAGTGACATACATGTAGTAATGAAAACAGTATAATACTATCTGTTAGTTAGAATGTTTGTTGCAGACGTGCAATGCAAATAAAATATCGCCAATAGTAAAATATGTTTTTATCTATTTGAACTACAAACAAACATCAAAGTAAGAGACAAAAAATACGTCGATTATAATCGATTCCACATTATTTACAATCGGTTATCGCCGATGTCCATACCGGTGAAAGATTGTCGGCGACTTAGCGATAATCTGTTTATCACTAGTTTATACACATTTATTTGAGCTCGATTGCGTAACAAGTTCTTACAACTTATATTAATCACTCTCGAGACCTCATTCCTGGTGGACTACATCGTCACGAGGGAGAGAGAAGAGGCACTGTGGAATGTTAGTGCATTACATAAGGGTATACTCGTAACGGCTATAGCTGGGCTCGAACTCCGGGTCTTTCGCACCGGAAGCGAACGCGCTACCACAGCGCTATCACGACCTCCATCGCTATAATTATATAACACTACGTGTGAAGCACCCGCTGGGATTTAAGAAGCCTGCATGTGTCAGTACTCTACTAATATAGAACTGTTATATTTCCTTGTGGATATGCTAAACCAAGTTCATAGACTGACATCTTGAGATAATATTGAGCCAAACATACTATAATTTCGCACACGCTTCATTTCGCGATTTTCACGATTTTGAGCATGTTCAATTAATTCGCGGAGCTTAGAATTCACGCATTCGTGATGTATCGCGAACGATGAAGGTGACAGTTTATGTAGATCGTTTATAATTGTATTGACTTTCAAAATGTTAATACAATTTACATATTTACGGATATAACTGTACATTCGGACACATTAATATTACCGAGAAGCATGAATTCGCGATCAACTTAGATCGCGCACATTTAGCGAAATATAAAATCTCGCGAATATATAGTGTTCTATAGTATGAACCCCAACAGTCATACCCACCGATGTTTGTGGTCTGGACAAATGTTTGCGGGTTCAAACCCACACAAAGTATTTTAGTTTTCAAGAATGCTATGATACAATATATGCTTGACTCTATACATAAACACATTTTTACGCCATTCCTATCAACTTTAAAAAATAACACCCCGTCACTAATCCAGGGATCGCAGGTTCGATCCCCCGCCTGACCCAAATAAAATTAACAGTATTTCAGATAGGACGTTAAACCGAGGTCTCGTGTCGGTGCTGTACACCGTGCACGTAAAAGAACCAGAGGAGACGCTGGAATGGGTTTCTGTCTGTATCATTGCACTATCCTCCAAAAATCTAAATGACTAATCTCTTCAGGAGGCGTCGCTCATATGGGCACCCGGTGCTTCGATTTAACCATATTTTATTGCATATTTAATCGATTAGATCCTACATTTTTGCATACATGCTGTACACCGTGCACGTAAAAGAACCAGAGGAGACGCTGGAATGGTTCTCTGTCTGTATCATTGCACTATCCTCCAAAAATCTAAAATAACTAATCTCTCCAGGAGGCGTCGCTCATATGGGCACCCGGTAGCGACGATCAATAAACGTAAAACACATAGACGATGCAATTACTTCAGGCTACTGAACCTGCGATCCTAGCCTGGGAACTACTTTCTTGTACAAGGACTGGGAATAAATTCCATCATGGAGTACGTAATGACGCAATTACTTGACGCTTGTTATAGCTAATATTCTCATAGCTGTGCCTGTCATTGATCTGCCAGGAATCTAACATTGATACCGCAGAATTGCTATCTATTGACAGGAGTTTGCGATAGTTATACGACTGTAATTTGTACAGATTATTCACACTACGTAACTAGATACAACAACTCGTCGTAAGTGTGAGAAATTGACATATCGGAACCGGAAACTCGATCGAAACAACGGACGGAGATCTGCATACCGGAACTTGTCCCTACAGTGACATGCGTACATCAACATCATTTGAATATAACGTTTCTACATGGTGTGTTTGTTTGTATTTTCAGATGTGCTTTATATGCACAGGACCTGCTCCAACGAACTGAGGGATTTCAAAATAATGATGATAGATGGTGTGTGTCGTTCTGAGCGTATGGGAAACGGGTATCTGTGCATGTGCGGGAAACATTTATGTAATTCTGCGGAAAGAGGGCGTATTGGATTCACGTCTACTACACTTACAGCAACATTATCTCTAATATTTATATACTTTAGGGAACATGGTTTCGTATAACAAAACTCTCTTTATGGAGTGCAAACATTACGGTTTTAATATAAACAATCAACTAATGTACTATTACAGCGCCATGGAAAACTAATCAAAGCAACCACTAACAGGATATTTACCAGGATCTACAAGTGATATAGTGATATTGCTACGGAAATTACGTGCAGAAATTTTAGAACGATAATGGAAGAATATAGATTCATATCCATTTGTTTTCAAGAACACTTCGTTGAAATAATTCGAAAACGAGGCTGTTCGCTGCTGTGAAAGGCTTCCATATTTATATAATTATGTAATCTTGCCCATAGTATACAATACATCAATACTGCATTGCTAGAAACACACCATCAAAGCCAGAGTTGAACGCACTTAAAGAAGGTTATATAATTTCTTAGAATGAAAGAAACATGGATACATGTCTGTTGTTTCCGAAACAGTTGTCTAATGATCACGACTCGAGTGACACGAACGAGGAATGGTGGGTTGGACTTAAGGACTGATGCGTGTGTTGTGTGTTCAAGAGTTTAGTTTATCCACAGTTTGTTTAGCTCTGTTGAGAAGCATGTTATTACAGCTTTAGATGATCGCTCACGGGATTTCATTCCTGATGGAATCCATCGCCATGATGGAGAGAGAGAGAGAGAGAGAGAGAGAGAGAGAGAGAGAGAAAAGAGAGAGATAGAGGAGAGAGAGGAGAGAGAGAGAGAGAGAGAGAGAGAGAGAGGGAAGAGAGAGACGATGTGGAATTGAACTACCAAAGGACAGCACCATCGTGGTCCTTGAGCAACATACCACTTGACAGAATAATGAAATCACGGAAGTGTGAAACTGTGGCTTACAAATGGCCAAATATAAAGATTTATAAAAATCTTCACGAATTACAAGACAACAGCGATCTACTAATTAAAAGTGTTACAAATGATATAACAGCTCTTCTTGAAAAATGCTTCAAATAATAAAATCACGGAAGTACAGCGATCTACAAAATTTAAATTTAAAAGTGTTACAAATGATATATTAGCTCTTCTTGAAAAAGCAGACGAACATGCACTAAACTTGTCCGCCTCCGTGGTCGAGTGGTTAAGGTCGCTGACTTGTATACCACTGTAACCTATCATCTCTGATGGTCACGGGTTCGAGCCCCGCTCAGACCGTGTCTCATTTATATGAAACAGTTGGCAGTTTCTTACGGAGGTTGGTGCACCAAGTACTGGTTAACCGCTGGAGCCTGCCCAGGAAAGGTGTTGTTAGGTAAACTGCCCGTCGCTCAAATGGGAAACCGGTAGCGACGTTAAATAAACTTAAATAAAAAACTAAAAAAAAAACTAACCTAGAAGTAATGAGGTTAAACGAATGTGATGTGTAAGTGTTATGTGAGATTGATGAGTTGAACGAAGCACAGGATGATGAATTGAAAAAACTAAACTATGATGGGCATAGATTGGTTACAGTTTATAATAGGAATATTATGAATATATTCACTGATTTGGCTGTTCGATTAGCGCAGTTGTTAGCACGCTCTGAACCGGCCAATCAGAATCGTGATATTGTAGGGAGTTGTAAGTATTACTGTATATGCATAAGGGGAGAACTATTTGGCCAATGACACAATGGCAGTTATTCCGATGTCAATGATAGTACCTAAGTTGCGCGAAGGCTGAAACTAGATTTGATAGTTAAGTGTGGTAGTATCGTACTGTCGCGTTACGGACGTACACCATTGGGGATATCACGTGTAAGCGGCCCGGCTAGCTCAGTCGATAGAGCATTCGCCCTGTAAGCGAACGGTCCCGGGTTCGAGCCCCGAGTTGGCTGCATATTTTACTCACAATGTGACATTTGGCGCCCAACGAGGGACCGCGACTTGATATATACTGCGAGATCATGTTCGTATTGTTCTCTACCTATCTCTGGAAATTCGTGGAAGAATTCCAATTTGGTGGGGAAGTATATCACGGTACGGACTTAGTATCCATTGGGGGAGATCATGTGTAATCGGCCCGTCTAGCGCAGTCGGTAGAGCGTTCGCCCTGTAAATAAATGGTCACGGGTTCGAGCCCCAGGTTGGCTGCACAGTTTTCTCACCCTGTGGCGGTACAAACTTTAGACGCGAGCGAAAACTGGAATAGAAACTATGGAATGAACATTTGACGAAGGTTGATACTGCAGTGGTCCCGACAAACCAAAGGCGAATGCTAATGCTGAAGTAGAAATAATGATGCTAACGGATAGGATTAGAATTGAACGGATAGGACTAGAATTGAAATATCAACCAACTATTGACAAAAGTAATAGAACGGAAAATGTTGTATTAACACTAGGTGAATGCTGATATTAAATGTGGCATCAACATACGCCGCTAGGTGAAAGCAAACAACGTTTTATTAAATAATATTTTATTGCAACTTTTTCCATAATGATGAATACAATTTACAAATCACAATAACATTATTGTCACATTAATAACATACATAAATCCTGATAATATCCATATACATATACGTGACATTTTCAAAGTACAAAAGGATTGGGCTACAAGTTTTGAAAACATTAGCAATAGCCCTTTCCAAAAGGTCAAATTTGTTATCAATTTGTTCCGATGTACCTAGTACTAATATAAGTAAGACTTTCAAGAAAGGTATTATTTTGGTTGAATAAGAAAATGACGGGATACGCTTAGGAGAATACTAAAAATGAACAAGAAGAATTTTTTTTTTAGAAATAGTAAATCAGATACATACGGTTGGTACTTGAATAGACATTGGTGCAAAACATACTAGAGGTAGGTGAAGATAGAAGCGGAGATGAGATCATGATACCAAGCCAGACTGAAATTTAAATGTCGTTCCATAGTTTGAAAAATTCTAAAACGTCAACTGATATTGTGCAGTATGTGGCATCAGCATGTTTGATATTGCAGGCTGATGCTGATTGCAAAATGTTATCTTGTTATAAAGAAGTGATGTTCAATTCACGTACATTGACACTATTGATGTATTACGCGGAAGAGGCGATGTGCCTAGATTCATGGCTAATCATTGAAATTCTGAATATATTAGTTATAAGCAGAACTATTAGGATAAGACGGTGATTGAGCTTCTTTACCCTCGCCGCCAACCAACCATGTGGGCGAGTGTATATGACAACAAGTCAATGATATGTCCCTATATAGTGAACCATTGTTTCATTGAAGTGTGAATGTTGTTTCAAAGTGGTGCTCAAAAGACTTGCAAAATTAACCTGTATTGCTCAATGGAAAAGATGAGATACACAGACTCAGATCACCGTATTGGTGTATGCATGTGTGTGTTACGTTTATTTATCGTCGCTACCGGATGCCCATATGAGCGACGCCTCCTGAAGAGATTAGTCATTTTAGATTTTTGGAGGACAGTGCAATGATACAGACAGAGACCCATTCCAGAGTCTCCTCTGGTTCTTTTACGTGCATGGTGTACAGCACCGACACGATACCTCGGTTTAAAGTCCCATCTGAAAAACTGTTAATGTTCATTATTAGGGTCAGGCTATGGGATCAAACCTGCGATCCCTCGAATCGCAGCCCAACGTGTTAACCACTGGACTACTGACCCGTCTATGATATATATTGATGATGATGATGATGATTGAGCCTATTTACTCTCGCCGCCGGCGAACCATATGGGCGAGCGGATATAGTGATTGTTGTGACAATGTATTATACATAGCATTATACTTATATACATCTCGTATTAAATAAAGTTTAGATTCAGTGCTATGTGCAGTAATGCGATACTACAGTGTGCTGCATCGGGTGATGTATACTCGTAAAGTGGCATGCTCTTCGACCTGTATTAAACAACGTTTAGATTCAGTGCTATGTGCAGTAATGCGATACTATAGTGTGTTGGATCGGGTGATGTATACTCGTAAAGTGGCATGCTCTTCGACCTGTATTAAACAACGTTTAGATTCAGTGCTATGTGCAGTAATGCGATACTATAGTGTGTTGGATCGGGTGATGTATACTCGTAAAGTGGCATGCTCTTCGACCTGTATTAAACAACGTTTAGATTCAGTGCTATGTGCAGTAATGCGATACTATAGTGTGTTGGATCGGGTGATGTATACTCGTAAAGTGGCATGCTCTTCGACCTGTATTAAACAACGTTTAGATTCAGTGCTATGTGCAGTAATGCGATACTATAGTGTGTTGCATCGGGTGATGTATACTCATAAAGTGGCATGCTATTCGACTTTTATTAAAAAAAACCTGGCTATGCCATTAGGGCCAACGAAATCAAGTTCATTTCACAGTGTATATACACTTAAACACTGTCGTTACGTCATACCTTTGTACTTGCATTCCATAATTATTAATATTGGACTGATGTCAAAACGCCAGAGTATTATATTAAATCCTACGCGTACATGTACGAAACTAACAATTTTAATCAGTAAGATCTTGTTATAGAAGTGTGTGTGTGTGTTTTACGTTTATTTATCGTCGCTACCGGTTGCCCATATGAGTGACGCCTCCTGAAGAGATTAGTTATTTTAGAGTTTTGGAGGATAGTGCAATGATACAGACAGAGACAAATTCCCGAGTCTCCTTTGGTTCTTTTACATGCACGATGTGAAGCACCGACACGAGACCTCGGTTTAACGTTCCATCTGAAAGACTGTTAATTTTATTAGGGTCAGACGGGGGATCGAACCTGCGATACAAAATGCAGCTATGCGGTGGCGACTTTAGATAAACTTAATAGTCGGTCAGACAGGTTGTGTCTTATTATGTTGCCACCAGCCACGAGGAGCAGATGATTTGAAGTCGATGCCATTAACCACTCGACAATGGCGGTCCCCTGATACATACGCACGTAAAAAATGTAATATATTCATTAGTAATAATTGATAGATAGTTATTTGCAATCTGTTACACAATTATGCCAATGTTTGTTCTCTACGGAATACACGAAGCATCTATGACGACTGATAAATATTAGGTAAATGACATAATGTTTGCTGATAACTTCAGGTAATATTGAACGGTGTAGTCCTGTTGTTCCCACTTATATAACATTAGGTAAAAACGGGTGTGGGAATAAGAGGATTTATGTTGCAGTGTGCTTCAGAGTGTTTAAGATCAAATACAATCAAACGGACGGACAGACACGCAGACAGACAGCAACTATATATATATACATACCATGAACCTGTAACCACCAACAACAAGACTTTGTCCACCGCGTTTGTTGCGGACAAACTCAATTTGAATTTATGCATTCACCAAAAATTTGGAATGGTCATTTACCTATGAAGTGGGAATAAGAGTACTACTGGACAACAGCAAGTGGGAATAAAAGGATTAAACCTATTGAACACAGCGAACACTATATTTGCCTGGACTTGGGGCATTATCAAAATTATCTGAATATAAATGCCCTGGCAAACATTTTCAAATTTCCAAAAGAAGTACTATTAACATACGGCGACATCAATAAAAACTAACTAATCTGGAAAATGAAAGCAATTCTATGCATGGTTTTATTTCATTTGTATTAGGCCGGTCTCACGGAACATCATAAGTCGATTGTATCGATCGATTTGATTGGTTCTTAGAAATAGACATCCATTGGGACTACCATGCCACACTCGATGTTTTGGCACATATATCGCACAGACGGATCTGTAATCCAGTGGTAACACGCTGGACTGGTAATCCAGGGATCGCAGGTTCGATCCCCCGTCTGACCCTAATAAAATTAACAGTCTTTCAGATGGGACGTTAAACCGAGGTCTCGTGTCGGTGCTTTACACCGTGGATGTAAAAGAATCAGAGGATATTATGGAATTGATCTCTGTCTGTATCATGCACTATCCCCCAAAATTTAAAATAACTAATCTCTTCGCTCATATGGGCAACCGGTAGCGACGATAAATAAACGTAAAACACATACATATATCGCATGTCAACACGTTGACACCTCAATCAAGAACGACCAATTCCTCTTACAGCTGAAGTAGGTACCTCCTTTCAACTCCTCTCTTCTGAGGCCCTTCTCCCTGCCTCTGAGGCCCTCCTTTACTCTGATGCTCTCATCCCTGCCTCTGAGGCCCTCCTTGCCTCTGATGCCCTCATCCCTGCCTCTGAGGCCCTCATTGCCTCTGATGCCCTCCTCCCTGTCTATGATGACCTCCTCCTTGCCTCTGATGCCCGCCTCCCTGTCTATAATGACATCATCCTTGCCTCTGACGCCCTCCTTGCCTCTGATGCCCTCCTCCCTGCCTCTGAGTACTCCGCGAAAAAACCCATAGCCCGATGTGTCTGATCTGGCGACCACCGTACCATCTCACATACTTCCCGGTCCAAGGATTTAAGATTAAACTTTATTTATTTTACGATTGCGAAGCAAGTTCTAAGAACTTATATCAATCACTCTCGTTGGCGCGGATGATAGCGTAAATGTGGTCATTCGTGTGGGAGGAAACCGGCATACCCGGAGAAAACCCACCTGTCCGGTATGGCGACCACCGTACCATCTCACATACTTCCCGGTCCGAGGATCTAACCCGGGTTGCATTCGTGAGAAGCGAGCACGCTAACCACTGCGCTAACCGGACAGTCCGAGGATTGATTCCCGATTGAAGATGTATATTTCTTTATTCTTGGGAATTTGTTCCGACGAATTATGCACACTGACTGGCTTAACAAATACAATACAAGTTCGAATACACGAGTATCAAATAAATACAAGAATCAATTCGGGATTCAGTTTAATGAGAATATTTTGTTGACACTTTTCCCCCCAGTGAGTCCTTAGTGATTCTATATATAGCAAGTATCGATATTGTCTGGTTTAATATTTGTTTCACTTGAAATTACAATGAAACAATCGTAGGTGCTATATACGAAAGACCTGTCGTGACACTCGCTATTTCATCATTTCTACTGCATGAATTCACGGATTCACCATCACGAATTCACGATATCAAATGCACGATTTCAACTTCATCAATTCACGATGTCACATTCACAAATTCACGAATTTAATTTCATGAATTCACCATTTCAATTTCACATATTCACGTTTTCTACTTTATGAGTTCACGATTTAAAACGCAAGTTCACGAATGAGTCTTACTCGTGAAGTTGAAATCGTGAATTCGTGAAGCTTAAATCGAGTAATCGTGAATTCGTGAAGTTGAAATCTAATTAATTTGTAACTAAGGCAATACACTATATGCTACAGTCACAGTTCTACATGCTATCTGTTATTATTACTTAGATATGAATTTTGGCCTATATTGTACCGTTTTATTTGCCTATCACAATATTGTCTACCACCCCGGTCGATGCGCTGTGTTTTCTGATCTGATATTACGTTTGTTGGTCTGATACGAGCCAGAAAAAGCTATATCATAACTAGTTCCTGAGAAATAACGCAACGCATGCGCACTCGGTGCTAGTTTGATTACTTCCTGTAGCGTCCCAGAGTAGTAGTATAGGAGCCTCAGGTGCTTTTCTAGCGCGGCCGTCAAGCATCCGGTTACCACACCAATCACTATCGCGTTACAGGCTGACGTTAGCGGAAGTATTTTATGTTACTAGTTGATGTTGACGGACGATCCGTCAAATTGATCGACGTATATGTCAATCAATCATGACACTGAAGGAAGTAGGCTGACGAATTAATTGATTGACGTACACCCGTCAACGTGTCCATCAATTATTATTTAGAGTGACAGGTAGGTGTCGACGAGGCATTGATAGGCTGGCGTCATTACGACGTCATGTCGAGCGATGACGGATCAGGCCGGAGGAAGTAAAAGTTAATTAGATACCTCTCCAAATAATTTTCTAAAACGGATTTCGGTACAGAAACTCGTAGTCTTTCACGACACTAACTACGACGAAGTTCGCATCTAGGATTCTTAAAACGGATAACTCTGAAACAATGACCGATCTTACGAATAATTCCGATGAAAGTATGATAGCAAACTCTAATATGTTGTCACACTTAAAGTCTCTTCAGTCATAAATACAATTACAGTCTACATCCGTTATGTCAAAGTCGGTTATGTCGAAATATCCGGTTATCTCGAAGTCGGATCAAAGTCCGTTTCAGACACCATCATTTTACATATAACTGGCTCTGTTTATATCGAATTTCGTTAAGTCAAACTTCGATTATGTCGAAGTATTTTGTTCGGTCCGACGGAATTCGACATAACGGATACATACTGTATACTATAATTCATATGCAAATTAATCCTAGTGTTAACCTTAGTAAACCACCATTTACAGAGTTATTTATGATTTTGTTAAAAAATAACGGAAATTGGTTTTTATTGTAATATGATAATTTTAGCGAAAGTTTGTTGATTTAACAAATATTTTCCCAATTTTACCTTTTACTGCAATAATTTATCATTGAAAAATGAAAATATAACGCAATAATTACAATATCTATTCATCCACTTTTTTTTACAATATATTTGTGTGCAGCACATTCTAAGTAAGCCACACAGGGCTTTAAATGGATTTTAAATTTTAAATTTTATTCAAGAATAAGACATAACACACGAATAATTGTAGCAAAAAATTCATTAATTTGAATAAGTCGTGTATTAATTAATCAGAACTGACATGTTTACGAGACGATGCTTTAAATGTTATTCCATGGTTTCATTCCACCGGATGCACCGTGCCCTGCGCCAGAAAGGCGCCAGGCGCTCCACTAATATACTACTACTTCCAAGTGTGTCAAATTTGACAGATAACAGATATTTGTAGTTTCGTGCAAGTAAAATTTGACAGATAACAGATATTTGTAGTTTCGTTGTAATAGTACAATCGTTTTCGTGTATTCTAATGAGATACATCACTTAATTTTCTATTACCTCCTTTGGCAGATAACGTCTGATTTATTCCAACATGTAAATAGGTCCGTTTAGTTAGAATCCTTTGTTTTTACTGTTGTTCCCTAACCAGATGTTGCGGTAGGATGAATGTGATTATATCCATATCGTGTTAATTAACTGAAAACATTCTTTTAGAAATAAGTACACATTGCATATACTGTATGAGATCTGTTGAGATATAGTAATTTAAAACTCTTAAGAAGCGATAGAGGAATAACATTTCTAGCATGTTGTGTAAAGGAAACAGCGATAAAAACAGAGGAAACACTTAATAGGACCTATCTACTTTTAGAGAGTATTCAGGGGCAGTAACTGACCGATGTCTCTCATTCAGTAGTTGTGATTTATTCCTGATAAATGGATAACGGAGAGCATGATTTCGATTATTAAATGTTCAAATTCATATCAAAGTAATAAAGACGTTATTACGTGGCTAGTTTCATATCGGCCTAGGTATCGACCCTCGGTAACTTCATATCGGCCTAGGTATCGACCCTCGGTAACTTCATATCGGCCTAGGTATCGACCAGAGGTAACTTCATATCAGCCTAGGTATCGACCCTCGGTAACTTCATATCAGCCTAGGTATCGACCCTCGGTAACTTGAAGGTCTCCGGCTGATATCAAGTTACCTCCGGTCGATACCTAGGCTGATGTGAAACTAGCCACGTAATAACTTCTAAATATATTATTTGCTATATATGTTACGATGAGATAATTATGCAGATATAACACCAACGTATACAGACGTGAATGCGTGTACAACAAATAGAGATATCTTTAATATGTTATAAATTTATTTAACCATATTTTATTGCAAATCAATAGTACATATGTCATACACATGAAGATACAATACATAGCATGAAAATACAATTGGTTTGGGCCACACGTTTGAACAAATTAGACAACGGCCCGCACCAGATGTTATAAATATACATGATAAACGGCCATATTGAATTGTTCGGCCATTTTGAAATATTCAGGTGGGGTTCTTCTTCAGGTCTTTAGTTTATACAAATGTATTTTAGCTCGATTGCGAAACAAGTTCTTATAACTTATATTAATCACTCTCGAGACGGATATGTAGTCCATTGGTAACACGCTGGACTGGTAATCCAGGGATCGCAGGTTCGATGCCCCGTCTGACCCTAATAAAATTAACAGTCTTTCAGATGGGACGTTAAACCGAGGTCTCGTGTCGGTGCTGTACACCGTGCACGTACAAGAACCAGAGGAGATTCTGGAATTGGTCTCTGTCTGTATCATGCACTATCCTCCAAAATATAAAATAACTAATCTCTTCAGGAGGCGTCGCTCATATGGGCAACCGGTAGCGACGATACATAAACGTAAAACACACACTCGATACCTCATTCCTGATGGAATCCATCGCCACGAGGGAGAGAGAAGAGGCATGTGGAAGTTAAATGCCTTGCCTAAGGGCACAATCGTAACGGCTCCAGCCCTTAGGCCCTTAGTATACCATATTCTAACAATGGAGAGTTTGATTATTTCACGATATTGCACGACCAAAAGCATTCAACAAGTGGAATAACACATTGTATTTCACAATCTAAATAATCATTCTATATCATTGCCTCTTCTCTCTCCTTCATGGCGATGGATTCCATCAGGAACGAGGTCTCGAGAGTGATTAATATAAGTTGAAAGAACTTGTTTCGCAATTGAGCTAAAATAAATTTGTATAAAAAAATAATCATTCTATGTTTAAAGTTAGATAAAAACAGCACTGTAAAAGCAATTAGGCTGGTTTAATTGTTATTGATTTATTATTAGTTCGTAATTGTACAGCATGTTAATCTTAAGCCTAATAGTCTAACATGACTTGAGATGTTGTTCCTATCAACAAATATTTACATCGTTAAAAAAAAAGAAAAAAAAAGATCTGTTATTCTGTTGTTTACCGATCCTAACCGAAGCCACCACCCAAAGAAACCTCCCGTATACATATATTGACGAAGTTATTTACCCAGCCGTACATAGCTCCACCGTAGCCAGGAAAACACGGCAAACGTCGTCAGATTAGATACTTTCATTGGGTCCAGGGTACAGGCATGTTCTGTACACAATGTTGTTTCACTGTTCGCTATCGTGTATTATGCGCATGTTGACCTCATAGGCTTTTTAGCATACTGGATTTTAAATGTCTGTCTCTCTGTCTGTCTGTCTGTCTGTCTGTCTGTATGTATGTCTGTGTGCCTGCCTGCCTGCCTGTCTGTCTGTCTGTCATAAAAGCGGAGTAGTCATGGTCGATAGCAGCGAGTTGTCGTTACTTCCTAGGTGGCGCAATATGTCCCGGTCCATCATTCGGATTACCTCTAGATTTATCTCGCATAAAACAAAGGAAATTTACTTCCGTGTTCTAAAAATTCAGTTATTAATTATTAATATGCCGCAAACGTGTTGTTCCGTACCGGGTTGTCATGAAAGAGGAGGACATGCGTATCCGAGTGATCCTATAAGAAGGGCGAAATAGGTACAGGCCGTTCGACGACTTGATGATGAAAATACAATGAAAATGTGGACACCAACAAAGTCTTCCGTCGTATGTAAGAGACACTTCACACCAGATGACTACATAAAGGAGACTATTTTCGGTATGATAATATTATAAAAACTGTATAATTTCTCACCTGTAACATGTTTCATTGCTGTTATTTGATTTATTTCAAAACGAAAGTACCCACAGTGACACTGACAATTTATTTATAATATAAAAGAGTGGGAGGGGTAATGCTTGTGTCAATAGTATGTCTTATTTATTTCATCATACATAATGGGTTATTTGTTAGGTATGTAACATGATTGACTGTCTTTCAATCTATCATTCAGTATCAGGGCCTGACATTCTGGTCCGAGAGGCTTTTAGTCAAAATAATTCAACATTCAGATTGTTTATATTTGTGACTGGCATTTTAAACGTCAAAACTTGGGAGGACTTACATAATGGACTCCATGAGTACACAGCGAGCCTCATTGCCGGTCTTTATTTTCAGGACTGAAACCTGGATATGAACGGCTTCTCGCAACAGCTATGCCTAGTATTTTTCCTTGGACATCAGAGGAAGGGGAGACAGCAAAAAAATAGGAATAAAAGAGCTTTGAGGCGGGATTTTACAAAAAGTTTATGTGATATGTCTTGTAAAATGGAATTGTAAAAAAGTTTTACTGAACATGTTGATTGCACAGAAGAAGTAATAGATTATGAGACATTGATAGCAACTCCTCTATTTGAAGATGAATTCACTGTAACAAACTGTATGACCCAGATAGATGAGACGCCAATGTTTTCAATTGAGCGATTTTCTTCGAACAATGAGCTGATACATTTTTTTACTGGTCTGGAGTCACATGCTCAATTTATGTTTGTGTTGAATACTTTGGGACCTGCAACATACTGTTTGAAATACATATATTTTCAAATAACAGGTATATCTGTTGAAAACCAACTGTTTATGACTTTGATTAAGTTAAGGCGATATTCAACCAACTTTGAACTGTCAACGTTTTTCTCCGTTTCTGAATCAAGTGTGAAAAATATTGTTTGTACATGGATTATATTTATGTCCAAACAGTGGAGGGAAGCCAATATATGGCCAAGTCAGAATCTAGTGAGATATTTTATGCCGTCTGATTTTAAATTAAAATTCCCAAATACAAGAATCATTATTGATGGAACTGAATGCCCTATTAAAAAACCTCACGCACCTAGAGCTCAACAGTCAACATATTCAACATACAAGAACAGGAACACTATCAAAATTCTTGTTGGTTCAACTCCTGGTGGATTAGTTAACTATATATCTGAAGCTTATGGTGGGTCTACAAGTGACAGACAAATTGTTGAAAGGTGTAACATTGTTAAAGCATGTGACCCTGGTGATAGTGTTATGGCCGATAAAGGTTTTAATGTGCAAGATTTGTTTGCAACAGCTAATGTACGCGTAAATGTACCAACATTCTTCAGAAAGAAAAATAGAATGTCTGGTAAAGTAGTTATTAAGGACCGGAAAATATCCAGTAAAAGAGTACATATTGAGAGAATTATTGGACTGGGGAAAACCTACAAGATCTTGACGTGTCCATTAACGGGTACAGAAACAAAGTTGTCATCTCATATAACTTATGTCTGTTTTATGTTGTGTAACTTCAAAACATGTATTGTTCCAAAACATGCTTAGACTAGTACATTGAGTCCAACAGAGTTTCTGTTGATAATTGTTGATGTTTTAAAGAGAACACAACACTTTGATGTAATAAATGTGTATACATCTATCTATACAAATTTATTTTAGCTCGATTGCGAAACAAGTTCTTACAACTTATATTAATCACTCTCGAGAAATGTGTATACATATTGAATACTTTCTGCATTTTATTAGCTGACCTGAGCACGAAATGATCATGCGAGCTTTTCTGATAGTTGAATGTCCGGTGTCTGTCAACAATTTGCTTGTGTATACTCTAGAAGGCACAGTTTTGATCTAATCTGCATGAAAATTCATGAAACTTGGTCATGTGAGTTAAACAAGAGATTAAAAACAAGTTAAAATTTTAAACTTTATTTTGTGTTTATTCCTGTAGTTAAACTTGGAAAATAACTATGAACTCAGTCTATGTATGGCTTGTAGAAATGTTTTTCCAGCAAGACCCCTTTGAAATTGCTTTCAAAGAAAGTTTTTATCTGGTCAACCATTCCTGATATGAAAGTGTCATTTTTTTCAATATCAAAATATTTGATGTCCCTAACCTTTAGGTTATCTGCTGAACAGATTATCAGTGAACATTTTTCAGCTCCAGTGCACAATAACTGGCCTTGGATTTGATAATAGTAATTATGATTCGTATTAAGATAATATTGCCCACAGTCGTTACAATTTAAATAAGGCACTGTGACAGGAGATATATCTTTGTCTCTTGCAGAATAAGGACATTTTACTTCAATAACATGCTTTGCATTAATAAATCCATCCGGTGAAGATGCCAAAAATGGAAATTGTTTCGAGACCACTAAACCACAGGAATGCACAGTGTTGCCGGTGTCTTCCATAAATCTTGTTATAGCGATTGCTTCATGTTTGCGTCCATGTTCCAAGGGGGGCGCTTTTATTTCTCTTGTATCAACTAAAGATCTGGCTAGTTTATCTTTATCGGTCCGGTTAGTGGACTTGCATATTTTACCAAACATTGAGGATGGTAGACGCTTTGTACGTTCCTCCTTCCATAGTTTATTTGCATTCTGACCCATTGTTTTTTTTTCGATGTCGATAACCGTTTCATCACTGATTTTGGTAACGCTAATCTTTTCGAGGAAATTTTCTTCTGGCGAAAGTTTTAAATAGTCATGATCTAATGCAACAGCTTTAGTGTTTGCCGGCTCAAAAGTTTGAAATATTGGCATTTTGGAAATGCCAGGAAAATTCAAGCATGTATTTCTGAAATGGTCTTGATAGTTAACAGAATTTCTAAACTGCTCTGGTCTTGGGTCAAAGTCAATGTTTGTTAATTCAGCTGCACCTGGCATATCAAGTTTATTAGCCTTTAATGGACTTCCTAAATATTTTTTACATTTATGGAAACTTTGCAATATTTGTGTGCATGTTTCTTCCGTTTTTACTGTCTTTTTCTGGGAGAACATTACTGCACCATAAAGTACTGTGCATACATGTTTGCAGTGGGCTTGAGGCCCCATACCAGCAGCACATTCACACTGTGCCTCAATAACTGACCCCCCAGAGTTAAGTTCAACATCTACAGTGTAGCACACACCTTTCTTCATCTCTGCATGACAACTTGATTTAATATCTACAACATCCTCTCCGGGTGACATACGGAAATACTTCAAAAATTGCTCATTGTATAGTCGTTGAATACGAGTACCCAGGGTCTTCTCATACTGTGCCAGATACTTATGCACACTGTCTAGTTCTGTTTTCGGAACTTTTGAATCCGAGTTGACATCCGCATATTTTGTGGGATCTGGTAATGTCATGTTGTATTCAGGCTCTAAAGTCTCTACATTTCCAAAGTTTTGATTTCTCTCGTAAGACACTAATCTGAAAATAGAATAGGGAAATGTTTCAAGATGTATAACATGGCAGAACGATAAATTCGTAATGAAAACGTTAAAAGCAAACCCCACCCACTCACAGGTGTATGAGCAATAACGTAAACAATTAAAATAAACATCTCTGGAAATAAAGAAAATATCAAGGAATAAAGGAAACTATTTTAGATTTATATTTTATTTTTAAATAAATCTACAATTTAGTCTTCAAACATATGGTAAATAGCAAATTACAGGCGAAATAAATGTTGACCTTTGCCGCGACGGCATTCTATTTTCGTTTTCAAAATATTTTTTATCTCTAAAATAACGGTAAATTTACGCACCTTTCAACCAATTCATTCTTGCGTCCAGAAAGTCTAGCACCCCTTTTCTTCAATTCTGCTTTCAGTTGCGGAATTGTAAGTGATCCGAACTTAGATTCCATTGTTAAAGTATGGACATTTGTTTTGACTTCTCTCAGAATTATGCTAATCGATACGGGATACTGATGGACCGGGATCAGTGGCGCCACCTATCGGGTGGCAGGGGAAGATAACCAGCTATTCTCCCTTACAATCTCCATTATAGATAACAAAATGAAAACACCGTATTTAATTACCAGTCTCCATTCTAGCTGATTACGATCTTACACGAATGCCACCATTATTTTAGACGAACGAAGCGCTATAAAATAGTAATGGTACAACATCCTCTTGACATGTTGTCAATATATCTGCTTTTTATGCTTCGACAATAACAGGAGAAGATAAGACTTTAAAGTTTAAACTTTATTTATTTTACAACCTATATTAACCACTCTCGTTGGCGCGGATGAAAGCTTATATGTGGTCATTCGAGTGGGAGGAAACCGGAGTATCCGGAGAAACCCTACGTGTCCGATATGGCGATCACCGTACCATATCACATGTTATCATGTGTTCGATTCTCACCAATGTAACCCGGGTTCGATCCTCGGACCGGTAAGATGTGAGATGGTACGGTGGTCACCAGATCGGACGGGTGGGTTTTCTCCGGGTACTCCGGTGTCCTCCCCCCACACGAATGACCACATTTACGCTTTGATACGCGCAAACGAGAGTGATTGATATAAGTTATTAAAACTTGCTTCGCAATCGTTGTAAAATAAATAAAGTTTAATAGACCAGAACAAAGTAACGGTTGGCTAATCTTAATATATATTCAACATTGGAAATACATGTTTTTGTACATTTTGGAAAACATACCACCATTTAAATACCCTCGAGAGGAAAGTCATTTAATAGTGTATACAAATTTATTTTAGCTCGATTGCGAAACAAGTTCTTATAACTTATATTAATCACTATCCTGATGGAATCCATCGCCACGAGGCAGAGAGAAGAGGCAATGTGGAATTTAACTGCCTTGCCTAAGGGCACACTCGTAACGGCTCCAGCGGGGTTCGAACTCCGGACCTTTCGCACCTGAAGCGAACGCGCATCCACTGCGCTATCACGACTTCCACAAGTCATTTAATATTTTGATAACAAATAATATCCAGCGGAATGTCGATGTTAATTCATCATAGACTCATATGTCAGTTCAGTGATATCCTTAATCACGTTAACATGTAAAAGCATAGTCATATGATGCTATTCTAAGTTCTATTATCAATTTATATTACATCTAAGCAGTTGATATCGCGTTATTGGCCATGTCTTGCATAACCGAGGTACTGGAGGATATCCGAAATGAGGATGACACAGCTGGAAGATCTCGGTTAACAACATTAGTGCCACAAATCATTACAATTGTATTCATTCAACAACACTGATACTGAACGATCTTCCAGAGTTACAATATATGAAGTCCGCACGTCCAGCTAGCCAATATCTAGTAGTTACAATATATGAAGTCCACACGTCCAGCTAGCCAATATCCAGTAGTTACAATATATGAAGTCCGCACGTCCAGATAGCCAATATCTAGTAGTTACAATATATGAAGTCCGCACGTCCAGATAACCAATATCCAGTAGTTACAATATATGAAGTCCACGCGTCCAGCTAGCCAATATCCAGTAGTTACAATATATGAAGTCCGCACGTCCAGATAGCCAATATCTAGTAGTTACAATATATGTAGTCCGCACGTCCAGCTAGCCAATATCTAGTAGTTACAATATATGTATTACGCACGTCCAGCTAGCCAATATCTAGTAGTCACAATATATGTAGTCCGCACGTCCAGATAGCCAATATCTAGTAGTTACAATATATGAAGTCCGCACGTCCAGCTAGCCAATATCTAGGTGTTACAATATATGAAGTCCGCACGTCCAGATAGCCAATATCTAGTAGTTACAATATATGTAGTCCGCACGTCCAGATAGCCAATATCTAGTAGTTACAATATATGTAGTCCGCACGTCCAGCTAGCCAATATCTAGTAGTTACAATATATGTAGTCCGCACGTCCAGATAGCCAATATCTAGTAGTTACAATATATGTAGTCCGCACGTCCAGATAGCCAATATCTAGTAGTTACAATATATGAAGTCCGCACGTCCAGATAGCCAATATCTAGTAGTTACAATATATGTAGTCCGCACGTCCAGATAGCCAATATCTAGTAGTTACAATATATGTAATCCGCACGTCCAGCTAGCCAATATCTAGTAGTTACAATATATGTAGTCCGCACGTCCAGATAGCCAATATCTAGTAGTTACAATATATGTAGTCCGCACGTCCAGCTAGCCAATATCTAGTAGTTACAATATATGTAGTCCGCACGTCCAGCTAGCCAATATCTAGTAGTTACAATATATGTAGTCCGCACGTCCAGATAGCCAATATCTAGTAGTTACAATATATGTATTACGCACGTCCAGCTAGCCAATATCTAGTAGTTACAATATATGTAGTCCGCACGTCCAGATAGCCAATATCTAGTAGTTACAATATATGTATTCCGCACGTCCAGCTAGCCAATATCTAGTAGTTACAATATATGAAATCCACACGTCCAGCTAGCCAATATCCAGTAGTTACAATATATGAAATCCACACGTCCAGATAGCCAATATCTAGTAGTTACAATATATGAAGTCCACACGTCCAGCTAGCCAATATCTAGTAGTTACAATATATGAAGTCCGCACGTCCAGATAGCCAATATCTAGTAGTTACAATATATGAAGTCCGCACGTCCAGCTAGCCAATATCTAGTAGTTACAATATATGAAGTCCGCACGTCCAGCCCAGCCAATATCTAGTAGTTACAATATATGAGTCGCACGTCCAGCTAGCCAATATCTAGTAGTTACAATATATGTAGTCCCACGTCCAGCTAGCCAATATCTAGTAGTTACAATATATGTAGTCCGCACGTCCAGATAGCCAATATCTAGTAGTTACAATATATGAAGTCCGCACGTCCAGATAGCCAATATCTAGTAGTTACAATATATGTAGTCCGCACGTCCAGATAGCCAATATCTAGTAGTTACAATATATGTAGTCCGCACGTCCAGCTAGCCAATATCTAGTAGTTACAATATATGTAGTCCGCACGTCCAGATAGCCAATATCTAGTAGTTACAATATATGTAGTCCGCACGTCCAGATAGCCAATATCTAGTAGTTACAATATATGTAGTCCGCACGTCCAGCTAGCCAATATCTAGTAGTTACAATATATGTAGTCCGCACGTCCAGATAGCCAATATCTAGTAGTTACAATATATGTAGTCCGCACGTCCAGCTAGCCAATATCTAGTAGTTACAATATATGTAGTCCGCACGTCCAGATAGCCAATATCTAGTAGTTACAATATATGTATTCCGCACGTCCAGATAGCCAATATCTAGTAGTTACAATATATGAAATCCGCACGTCCAGATAGCCAATATCTAGTAGTTACAATATATGAAATCCACACGTCCAGCTAGCCAATATCTAGTAGTTACAATATATGAAGTCCGCACGTCCAGATAGCCCATATCTAGTAGTTACAATATATGAAATCCGCACGTCCAGCTAGCCAATATCTAGTAGTTACAATATATGAAATCCGCACGTCCAGCTAGCCGATATCCAGTAGTAGTTACAATATATGAAGTCCGCACGTCCAGCTAGCCAATATCTAGTATTTACAATATATGTATTCCGCACGTCCAGCTAGCCAATATCTAGTAGTTACAATATATGTAGTCCGCACGTCCAGATAGCCAATATCTAGTAGTTACAATATATGAAGTCCGCACGTCCAGATAGCCAATATCTAGTAGTTACAATATATGTAGTCCGCACGTCCAGATAGCCAATATCTAGTAGTTACAATATATGTAGTCCGCACGTCCAGCTAGCCAATATCTAGTAGTTACAATATATGTAGTCCGCACGTCCAGATAGCCAATATCTAGTAGTTACAATATATGTAGTCCGCACGTCCAGCTAGCCAATATCTAGTAGTTACAATATATGTAGTCCGCACGTCCAGATAGCCAATATCTAGTAGTTACAATATATGTATTACGCACGTCCAGATAGCCAATATCTAGTAGTTACAATATATGTATTACACACGTCCAGCTAGCCAATATCCAGTAGTTACAATATATGTAGTCCGCACGTCCAGATAGCCAATATCTAGTAGTTACAATATATGTATTCCGCACGTCCAGCTAGCCAATATCTAGTAGTTACAATATATGAAATCCACACGTCCAGCTAGCCAATATCCAGTAGTTACAATATATGAAATCCACACGTCCAGATAGCCAATATCTAGTAGTTACAATATATGAAATCCACACGTCCAGCTAGCCCATATCTAGTAGTTACAATATATGAAGTCCGCACGGCCAGATAGCCCATATCTAGTAGTTACAATATATGAAATCCGCACGTCCAGCTAGCCAATATCTAGTAGTTACAATATATGAAATCCGCACGTCCAGCTAGCCGATATCCAGTACTTGTAGTTACAATATATGAAGTCCGCACGTCCAGCTAGCCAATATCTAGTATATACAATATATGAAGTCCGCACGTCCAGCTGGCCAATATCTAGTATATACAATATATGAAGTCCGCACGTCCAGATAGCCAATATCTAGTAGTTACAATATAAGAAGTCCGCACGTCCAGCTAGCCAATATCTAGTAGTTACAATATATGTAGTCCACACGTCCAGATAGCCAATATCTAGTAGTCACAATATATGTAGTCCGCACGTCCAGATAGCCAATATCTAGTAGTTACAATATATGTAGTCCGCACGTCCAGATAGCCAATATCTAGTAGTTACAATATATGTAGTCCGCACGTCCAGCTAGCCAATATCTAGTAGTTACAATATATGTAGTCCGAACGTCCAGATAGCCAATATCTAGTAATTACAATATATGTAGTCCACACGTCCAGATAGCCAATATCTAGTAGTTACAATATATGAAGTCCGCACGTCCAGATAGCCAATATCTAGTAGTTACAATATATGTAGTCCGCACGTCCAGATAGCCAATATCTAGTAGTTACAATATATGAAATCCACACGTCCAGCTAGCCCATATCTAGTAGTTACAATATATGAAGTCCGCACGGCCAGATAGCCCATATCTAGTAGTTACAATATATGAAATCCGCACGTCCAGCTAGCCAATATCTAGTAGTTACAATATATGAAATCCGCACGTCCAGCTAGCCGATATCTAGTAGTTACAATATATGAAGTCCGCACGTCCAGCTGGCCAATATCTAGTATTTACAATATATGTATTACGCACGTCCAGCTAGCCAATATCTAGTAGTTACAATATATGTAGTCCGCACGTCCAGATAGCCAATATCTAGTAGTTACAATATATGTAGTCCGCACGTCCAGATAGCCAATATCTAGTAGTTACAATATATGAAGTCCGCACGTCCAGCTAGCCAATATCTAGTAGTTACAATATATGAAGTCCGCACGTCCAGATAGCCAATATCTAGTAGTTACAATATATGTAGTCCGCACGTCCAGATAGCCAATATCTAGTAGTTACAATATAATTATGTAATCCGCACGTCCAGCTAGCCAATATCTAATAGTTACAATATATGTAGTCCGCACGTCCAGATAGCCAATATCTAGTAGTTACAATATATGTAGTCCGCACGTCCAGCTAGCCAATATCTAGTAGTTACAATATATGTAGTCCGCACGTCCAGATAGCCAATATCTAGTAGTTACAATATATGTATTCCGCACGTCCAGATAGCCAATATCTAGTAGTTACAATATATGTATTCCACACGTCCAGCTAGCCAATATCCAGTAGTTACAATATATGTAGTCCGCACGTCCAGATAGCCAATATCTAGTAGTTACAATATATGTATTCCGCACGTCCAGCTAGCCAATATCTAGTAGTTACAATATATGAAGTCCGCACGTCCAGATAGCCAATATCTAGTAGTTACAATATATGAAATCCGCACGTCCAG
Organism: Archivesica marissinica; assembly: GCA_014843695.1. Lineage (NCBI taxonomy): Eukaryota > Metazoa > Mollusca > Bivalvia > Venerida > Vesicomyidae > Archivesica > Archivesica marissinica. The sequence continues at coordinate 17,392,467 of CM026386.1, read as the reverse complement.
CTAGCCAATATCTAGTAGTTACAATATATGAAATCCGCACGTCCAGCTAGCCGATATCCAGTACTTGTAGTTACAATATATGAAGTCCGCACGTCCAGCTGGCCAATATCTAGTATTTACAATATATGAAGTCCGCACGTCCAGCTAGCCAATATCTAGTATATACAATATATGAAGTCCGCACGTCCAGCTGGCCAATATCTAGTATATACAATATATGAAGTCCGCACGTCCAGATAGCCAATATCTAGTAGTTACAATATAAGAAGTCCGCACGTCCAGCTAGCCAATATCTAGTAGTTACAATATATGTAGTCCACACGTCCAGATAGCCAATATCTAGTAGTCACAATATATGTAGTCCGCACGTCCAGATAGCCAATATCTAGTAGTTACAATATATGTAGTCCGCACGTCCAGATAGCCAATATCTAGTAGTTACAATATATGTAGTCCGCACGTCCAGATAGCCAATATCTAGTAGTTACAATATATGTAGTCCGCACGTCCAGCTAGCCAATATCTAGTAGTTACAATATATGTAGTCCGCACGTCCAGATAGCCAATATCTAGTAGTTACAATATATGTATTCCGCACGTCCAGCTAGCCAATATCTAGTAGTTACAATATATGAAATCCACACGTCCAGCTAGCCAATATCTAGTAGTTACAATATATGAAGTCCGCACGTCCAGATAGCCAATATCTAGTAGTTACAATATATGAAATCCGCACGTCCAGCTAGCCAATATCTAGTAGTTACAATATATGAAGTCCGCACGTCCAGATAGCCAATATCTAGTAGTTACAATATATGAAATCCGCACGTCCAGCTAGCCAATATCTAGTAGTTACAATATATGAAATCCGCACGTCCAGCTAGCCGATATCCAGTACTTGTAGTTACAATATATGAAGTCCGCACGTCCAGCTGGCCAATATCTAGTATATACAATATATGAAGTCCGCACGTCCAGATAGCCAATATCTAGTAGTTACAATATATGAAGTCCGCACGTCCAGCTAGCCAATATCTAGTAGTTACAATATATGTAGTCCGCACGTCCAGATAGCCAATATCTAGTAGTTACAATATATGTAGTCCGCACGTCCAGATAGCCAATATCTAGTAGTTACAATATATGTAGTCCGCACGTCCAGATAGCCAATATCTAGTAGTTACAATATATGTAGTCCGCACGTCCAGCTAGCCAATATCTAGTAGTTACAATATATGTAGTCCGCACGTCCAGATAGCCAATATCTAGTAGTTACAATATATGTAGTCCGCACGTCCAGATAGCCAATATCTAGTAGTTACAATATATGAAGTCCGCACGTCCAGATAGCCAATATCTAGTAGTTACAATATATGTAGTCCGCACGTCCAGATAGCCAATATCTAGTAGTTACAATATATGTAGTCCGCACGTCCAGCTAGCCAATATCTAGTAGTTACAATATATGTAGTCCGCACGTCCAGATAGCCAATATCTAGTAGTTACAATATATGTAGTCCGCACGTCCAGCTAGCCAATATCTAGTAGTTACAATATATGTAGTCCGCACGTCCAGATAGCCAATATCTAGTAGTTACAATATATGTATTCCGCACGTCCAGCTAGCCAATATCTAGTAGTTACAATATATGAAGTCCACACGTCCAGCTAGCCAATATCTAGTAGTTACAATATATGAAGTCCGCACGTCCAGATAGCCAATATCTAGTAGTTACAATATATGTAGTCCGCACGTCCAGCTAGCCAATATCTAGTAGTTACAATATATGAAGTCCGCACGTCCAGCTAGCCAATATCTAGTAGTTACAATATATGTAGTCCGCACGTCCAGCTAGCCAATATCTAGTAGTTACAATATATGAAGTCCGCACGTCCAGCTAGCCAATATCTAGTAGTTACAATATATGAAGTCCGCACGTCCAGCTAGCCAATATCTAGTAGTTACAATATATGAAGTCCGCACGTCCAGCTAGCCAATATCTAGTATGTAGTTACAATATATGAAGTCCGCACGTCCAGCTAGCCAATATCTAGTAGTTACAATATATGAAGTCCACACGTCCAGATAGCCAATATCTAGTAGTTACAATATATGAAGTCCGCACGTCCAGCTAGCCAATATCTAGTAGTTACAATATATGAAGTCCGCACGTCCAGCTAGCCAATATCTAGTAGTTACAATATATGAAGTCCGCACGTCCAGCTAGCCAATATCTAGTAGTTACAATATATGAAGTCCGCACGTCCAGCTAGCCAATATCTAGTAGTTACAATATATGAAGTCCGCATGTCCAGCTAGCCAATATCCAGTAGTTACAATATATGAAGTCCGCACGTCCAGCTAGCCAATATCTAGTAGATACAATATATGAAGTCCACACGTCCAGCTAGCCGATATTTAGTAGTTACAATATATGAAATCCGCACGTCCAGATAGCCAATATCTAGTAGTTACAATATATGAAGTCCGCACGTCGAGCTAGCCGATATCTAGTAGTTACAATATAAAAAGTCTGCAAGTCCAGCTAGCCAATATCTAGTACATATGAAGTCCGCACTTCCAGCTAGCCAATATCTAGTAGTCACAATACATGAAATCCACACGTTCATCTAGCCGATATTTGGTATTTATAATATAAGAAGTCAGCACGTCCAGCTAGCCAATATTTAGTATTTACAATATATTCTCAGCGAGAAGGTTTTTCGAAGAATTTGTAATATTTTGAGATGGAAGAATTTGTACCATGATGACAAGTAAATACTAAACCATAAATGGTGACAATAAACCCTAAGGTTGTTGAGGAGAAGACACTTGGACATGTTCACTGACAACGACGGACGGACACACACCTTGCGGTAACCTTACATGAAGTTCTTCAAAACATGCTCATTTTTTTAACAAGATTTACGCATTTATAAACTACTCGAGAGGATGCTATATTGTCATATTCGCTTTAAACAACGAAAAGGTTATTAACGGATATAAACTAAAAATAGATAACACGAAATCGGCTATTTTGAACAGTGTGCGTAATTTCCACTTGTTTTCCATAGAAACCACCGCCAACCTGTAGGAGTAAACAGGTCTGCAATACATGACAGACCTCGCAAAGTTATAAAGTGGTTGGCAAAATTTCACCATGATTTAAATATGTAATTAATGGATGGTTATTTGGGTCAGGCGGTGAATACGCTTGGCTGAAGGATGTTGTTGGAGAATGTCAGGATGGTGGCAATTGTCACGATTGGTGAGACGGTTAGACGTTGTCTGATGTTGGATGTTGCACGATGTTGTCGTAATAGGCAACACACATTCGTTTCGTTGTCCTTGTACACGTTGAGTGCGAGGGTGTATCTAACATGAAAATACGATGAATCAAACTCTTCGTTCGTGAGACACCAATCTACCTTTTATCAATGCAGCTTCTGTAAGCAATCTCACCAACGCGTATATAACAGGTAGCCAAGGTGCGTCATATTGTGTCAATTGCGTGTTTAGTTTAATAAATGATGCTATTTGACATTTACATTGGCGTGTTCCTATGCTCGGCGTGTTCCTATGCTCGGCGTATTCCTAAGCTCGGCGTATTCCTATGCTCGGCGTGTTCCTATGCTCGGCGTATTCCTAAGCTCGGCGTGTTCCTAATGCTCGGCGTATTCCTATGCTCGGCGTATTCCTAAGCTCGGCGTATTCCTAATGCTCGGCGTATTCCTATGCTCGGCGTATTCCTAAGCTCGGCGTATTTGTCCACTTGCATCCGTATTTAAAATAGTTACATAGTTCTAGCATCCCACTGCGTGCATCGGTAGCCTGGTGCAGCTGTCACGTGACTGATCCAGCAGACGAATATAAACAAACAAATCACTGGGAGAATATTTCCACCGAAACTGATATGGTGTATGAGCAATTCAGGTAGCTATTCGAATTTAAACAATCTACCACTAAACCGAAATATAGTTTCTATACCAATTCTGATTAAGACCAATACTTAGAGGTTATTAAACCGCGGAGGTGGGCCATTTGTGGATATTGGCGCACCCTATGGAGATATTCGGGCCAATATCGGATAGGTGCGCCAATATCCACAAATGGCCCACCGCAGCCGTTTAATAACTTCTTTATTGCATACATAGCCGTATGTTTCTTCTGCTGTTATTTGCTTATTTCGCTCAGCCATTTTACCGTCAAGAGACAACAATCTGTCAGACAACGACTTTAGTGTTGCTTCGGCGGCCATGTTTACACAATGTAGTTACTATGTTGTTGCTACCTGTGACACGTGCTCGTGATTCGTTCTCGGCGCGTGCCAATATCCGATATTGGCCCGGCAGAGCCGAAAATCGAAATATATTGCCCGCGTCGACCAGATATTTTGCTTTTCTACCATTAAATTTGTTACTATTTATAGTAATGTATGCAATAAGTGTTTTTATTCAATGATGTACTATATCAAAATAAGATATTCAACAAGTTATGGTGGATAAATAAAAAATAACAAGTACGCCGTGCATAGGTGCCCTGAAGTCTTGAGTTCCCCATATAAACGGGTGCCGACCGACACCGTTGCGATAGCTGAATTGAGCAGCAAGGTCACGTGATGAAGCTAAAACTGTCAACAAAGAGTTTTTTGAAAGTTATTTTCACGAAAATAATAATATACGGCAATTTAATTTAAACATAGTTTATTTCAAACCATACAGCATATACAAATATACAGTTTACACAAAATTTAGATACATGAATGAAAAGGGATTAGAACCGAAAGCTATTATAGCTTATAGAGGTCTTCTCCTATAGCAAGGTACTTAATGCAATTGCGATATGACAGTGTTGTACTATTTTCTAAACTATTAATTTAAATTTGAAATAATGGTAGGTAAACGTTTTAATCATGAACTGTAAATTAGAATATCAATAAGATAAAGAGATTATTAAGGTGAAACAAGTACATATAGTAACTAATTTAGAAGGTTGAAATTGAGATTGACTCAGAAGAAAGGATAGAACAAGGAACATGATAGATTCATTCGGATAGTTCAATGGTAGAGGCAAGCATGCAACATTTAGTGAACAGATGCTCATGAAAATCGT
>CM026386.1:17354898-17386354 GCA_014843695.1 Archivesica marissinica | reverse complement strand
TTACAATATATGAAATCCGCACGTCCAGCTAGCCGATATACAGTACTTGTAGTTACAATATATGAAGTCCGCACGTCCAGCTGGCCAATATCTAGTATTTACAATATATGAAGTCCGCACGTCCAGCTAGCCAATATCTAGTATATACAATATATGAAGTACGCACGTCCAGCTGGCCAATATCTAGTATATACAATATATGAAGTCCGCACGTCCAGATAGCCAATATCTAGTAGTTACAATATATGAAGTCCGCACGTCCAGCTAGCCAATATCTAGTAGTTACAATATATGAAGTCCACACGTCCAGATAGCCAATATCCAGTAGTTACAATATATGTAGTCCGCACGTCCAGATAGCCAATATCTAGTAGTTACAATATATGTAGTCCGCACGTCCAGATAGCCAATATCTAGTAGTTACAATATATGAAGTCCGCACGTCCAGATAGCCAATATCTAGTAGTTACAATATGAAGTCCGCACGTCCAGATAGCCATATCTAGTAGTTACAATATATGAGTAGTCCGCACGTCCAGATAGCCAATATCTAGTAGTTACAATATATGTAGTCCGCACGTCCAGCTAGCCAATATCTAGTAGTTACAATATATGAAGTCCGCACGTCCAGATAGCCAATATCTAGTAGTTACAATATAAGAAGTCCGCACGTCCAGATAGCCAATATCTAGTAGTCACAATATATGTAGTCCGCACGTCCAGATAGCCAATATCTAGTAGTCACAATATATGTAGTCCGCACGTCCAGCTAGCCAATATCTAGTAGTTACAATATATGAAGTCCGCACGTCCAGCTGGCCAATATGTAGTATATACAATATATGTAGTCCGCACGTCCAGCTAGCCAATATCTAGTAGTTACAATATATGAAGTCCGCACGTCCAGCTAGCCAATATCCAGTAGTTACAATATATGTAGTCCGCACGTCCAGATAGCCAATATCTAGTAGTTACAATATATGAAGTCCGCACGTCCAGATAACCAATATCCAGTAGTTACAATATATGAAGTCCACACGTCCAGCTAGCCAATATCTAGTAGTTACAATATATGTAGTCCGCATGTCCAGCTAGCCAATATCTAGTAGTTACAATATATGAAGTCCGCACGTCCAGATAGCCAATATCTAGAAGTTACAATATAAGAAGTCCGCACGTCCAGCTAGCCAATATCTAGTAGTTACAATATATGTAGTCCGCACGTCCAGATAGCCAATATCTAGTAGTTACAATATATGTATTACGCACGTCCAGATAGCCAATATCTAAGTCATACAATATAAAAGTCGCACGTCCAGATAGCCAATATCTATAGTTACATATATGAAGTCCGCACGTCCAGATAGCAATATCTAGTAGTTACAATATATGAACCCCCCAAGTCCGCACGTCCAGCTAGCCAATATCCGTAGTTACAATATATGAAGTCCGCACGTCCAGCTAGCCAATATCTAGTATTACAATATATGAATCCGCACGTCCAGCTAGCCAATATCTAGTAGTTACAATATATGAAATCCACACGTCCAGCTAGCCAATATCCAGTAGTTACAATATATGAAATCCACACGTCCAGATAGCCAATATCTAGTAGTTACAATATATGAAATCCACACGTCCAGCTAGCCCATATCTAGTAGTTACAATATATGAAGTCCGCACGGCCAGATAGCCAATATCTAGTAGTTACAATATATGAAATCCGCACGTCCAGCTAGCCAATATCTAGTAGTTACAATATATGAAATCCGCACGTCCAGCTAGCCGATATACAGACGTAGTTACAATATATGAAGTCCGCACGTCCAGCTAGCCAATATCTAGTATTTACAATATATGAAGTCCACACGTCCAGCTAGCCAATATCTAGTATATACAATATATGAAGTCCGCACGTCCAGATAGCCAATATCTAGTATATACAATATATGAAGTCCGCACGTCCAGATAGCCAATATCTAGTAGTTACAATAAAAAAGTCCGCAAGTCCAGCTAGCCAATATCTAGTACATATGAAGTCCGCACTTCCAGCTAGCCAATATCTAGTAGTCACAATACATGAAATCCACACGTTCATCTAGCCGATATTTGGTATTTACAATATAGAAGTCAGCACGTCCAGCTAGCCAATATTTAGTATTTACAATATATTCTCAGCGAGAAGGTTTTTCGAAGAATTTGTAATATTTTGAGATGGAAGAATTTGTACCATGATGACAAGTAAATACTAAATCATAAATGGTGACTATAGACCCTATGGTTGCTGAGGAGAAGACACTTGAACATGTTCATTGTGACGACGTCGGACGGGCGGTAACCATATATGTAGTTTCTTCAACACTTGCTAAATTTTTTCAGGATTTACGCATCTATAAACTACATATTGTGATATCCGCTTTAAACATCGAAAAAGGTTATTAACGGAAATAAACTAATGATCGAAAATGGATTTTGAACAGTGTGCGTAATTTCCACTTGTTTTCCATAGAAACTACCGCCAATCTGTAGGAGTAAACAGGTCTGCAATACATGACAGACCTCGCAAAGTTATAAAGTGGTTGGCAAAATTTCACCATGATTTAAATATGTAATTAATGGATGGTTATTTGGGTCAGGCGGTGAATACGCTTGGCTGAAGGATGTTGTTGGAGAATGTCAGGATGGTGCAATTGTCACGATTGGTGAGACGGTTAGACGTTGTCTGATGTTGGATGTTGCACGATGTTGTCGTAATAGGCAACACACATTCGTTTCGTTGTCCTTGTACACGTTGAGTGCGAGGGTGTATCTAACATGAAAATACGATGAATCAAACTCTTCTTCGTGAGACACCAATCTACCTTTTATCAATGCAGCTTCTGTAAGCAATCTCACCAACGCGTATATAACAGGTAGCCAAGGTGCGTCATATGTGTCAATTGCGTGTTTAGTTAATAAATGATGCTATTTGACATTTACATTGGCGTGTTCCTATGCTCGGCGTGTTCCTATGCTCGGGTATTCCTATGCTCGGCGTATTCCTATGCTCGGCGTGTTCCTATGCTCGGCGTATTCCTATGCTCGGCGTGTTCCTATGCTCGGCGTATTCCTATGCTCGGCGTATTCCTATGCTCGGCGTATTCCTATGCTCGGCGTATTCCTAAGCTCGGCGTATTTGTCCACTTGCATCCGTATTTAAATAGTTACATAGTTCTGCATCCCCTGCGTGCAATCGGTAGCCTGGTGCGCTGTCACGTGACTGGTCCAGCAGACGAATATAAACAAACAAATCACTGGGAGAATATTTCCACTGAAACTGATACGGTGTATGAGCAATTCAGGTAGCTATCCGAATTTAAAAAATCTACACCTAAACCGAAATATAGTTTCTATACCAATTCTGATTAAGACCAATAATTAGAGGTTATTAAACCGCGGAGGTGGGCCATTTGTGGATATTGGCGCACCCTATGGAGATATTGGCCCTCGGGCCAATATCGGATAGGTGCGCCAATATCCACAAATGGCCCACCGCAGCCGTTTAATAACTTCTTTATTGCATACATAGCCGTATGTTTCTTCTGCTGTTATTTGCTTATTTCGCTCAGCCATTTTACCGTCAAGAGACAACAATCTGTCAGACAACGACTTTAGTGTTGCTTCGGCGGCCATGTTTACACAATGTAGTTACTATGTTGTTGCTACCTGTGACACGTGCTCGTGATTCGTTCTCGGCGCGTGCCAATATCCGATATTGGCCCGGCCGAGCCGAAAATCGAAATATATTGCCCGCGTCGACCAGATATTTTGCTTTTCTACTATTAAATTTGTTACTATTTATAATAACGTATGCAATAAGTGTTTTTATTCAATGATGTACTACTAGTTTATCAAAATAAGATATTCAACAAGTTATGGTGGATAAATAAAAAATAACAAGTACGCCGTGCATAGATGCCCTGAAGTCTTGAGTTTCCCATATAAACGGGTGCCGACCAGACAACGTTGCGATAGCTGAATTGAGCAGCAAGGTCACGTGATGAAGCTAAAACTGTCAACAAAGAGTTTTTTTGAAAGTTATTTTCACGAAAATAATAATATATGGCAATTTAATTTAAACATAGTTTATTTCAAACCATACAGCATATACAAGTATACAGTTTACACAAAATTTAGATACATGAATGAAAAGGGATTAGAACCGAAATCTATTATAGCATATAGAGGTCTTCTCCTATAGCAAGTTAATGCGATTGCGACATGACAGTGTTGTACTATTTTCTAAACTATTAATTAAAATTTGAAATAATTGTAGGTAAACGTTTTAATCATGAACTGTAAATTAGAATATAAATAAGATTAAGAGATTATTAAGGTGAAACAAGTACATATAGGAACTAATTTAGAAGGTTGAAATTGAGATTGACTCAGAAGAAAGAAGATCTGATAGAACAAGGACTACGATAGCTTCATTCGGATAGTTCAATGGTATAGAGGCAAGCATGCAACATTTAGTCAACAGATGCTCATGAAAATCGTCTACAAGTGCACTGGTCATTATATGTGTTTGTGTTTTACATTTATTTATCGTCGCTACCGGTTGCCCATATGAGCGACGCCTCCTGAAGAGATTAGTTATTTTAGATTTTGGAGGATAGTGCAAGATACAGACAGAGACCCATTCCAGAATCTCCTCTGGTTCTTTTACGTGCACAGTGTAAAGCACCGACACGAGACCTCGGTTTAACGTCCCATCTGAAAGACTGTTAATTTTATTAGGGTCAGACGGGGGATCGAACCTGTGATCCCTGGATTACCAGTCCAGCGTGTTACCACTGGACTACAGATCCGTCTGTGGTCATTATATTTGCACTTTTCGCCGAGCATAGGTTGTTCCACCACTCTACATACACATAATCACGACAAAACAAAGAAAAAGCAAAACGGGTTAGGCAAGACGTTCTACTGGGTGTTAATATATCTCCCGCATTGCATTTACGACGGGATCAGATTACGTATTGCATGTTCAGTTCACCTTTGCTATGTTTAAGCTATAGATGTAATTTCATAGCAACCCTTATTAAATCGAAAGAAACGGATTGGATTTGGAATTCAGGAAACTGAGACTAAGACGAAAAAGAATACGCAATGAGTATGTACGCCATTTGTATTGACTCTAAATAGGGAAATTCCACGTTTTATCGTAATTTTGTCAATCTGTCTCTCTGTGTTCTACGCTCATAAATGTTGATTTAATTATGTTTTCTTTCTGTTTGTTTCGATGCTTAGTATTTTGTCTTTTCTTTGAATTATTGGTGGATTTATGAATATTAGTTTTGTTTCTTTTCGAATTATTTCTATCTATTTTTTCGCCTTTGTATTATCACTTCCGTCATATACATGTATAATAATGATAATGATAATGATAATGATAATAATACTAAAAATAATAATAATAATATAATAATAATAATAATATAATAATAATAATATAATAATAATAATAATATAATAATAGTATAATAATAACAATAATATAATAATAATATAATAATAATAATATAATAATAATAATAATATAATAATAATAGTATAATAATAACAATAATATAATAATAATAATAATAATATAATAATAATAATATAATAATAATAATAATATAATAATAATAATATAATAATAATAATAATATAATAATAATAGTATAATAATAACAATAATAATATAATAATAATAATATAATAATATTATAATAATAATATTGTAGGAGATTACTATTAACGTCATAGACAGCCACTTAGCAGGTTTGCTAGTTTTATTTATACTTTATAATTATTATCGATTGTTTACATTTACGGTATAGTGTAATGATTACAGATAATAACTATTTAAGTAAGGTATAACATTGTTTAACCCGTTCAACCCCACAGGCCTCTAAATAGGCTTATGAAAAGTGTAGATCCAGATGAGCCGGCTCGTGACGAGCCGTCTCATCAGGATCTGCACTTTTTTGCCAGTAATAATTATTACTATTTTTAGATAAAATTACCCATTTTGATAAATGAACTGGTCCAAATGTAATTTTCTTATTAATTTATTGGTCTGAAAATATCACGCACCAGTCCATATCAGTTACTTGGTGTTGAATGGGTTAATACGTAATGATGTTATGTGAGATGTATTCAGGGTTTTATTTTATGATTTGTACATTCTTAGGTTTTAATGTGTACGTCGAATATTCTTACATAGATGCGTAAAAGGTTGAAACCCCTACAAGAGTTTACAACAATAATAATAATAATTAATATTAATAAAGACCTCATTTAATAAGGAAACTTATTTGACACGGTCAATCTTATATTCCATATGGTCCTCAAAACAAAAACAATTATGCACAGCATATTTATATGCATAACATTAGACACACTGCATGACAATACTAGATGCTGTCCGTTTAGCGCTCGCTTCTCACCAATGTAACCCGGGTTCGATCCGCCGACCAGGAAGTATGTGAGAGGGTACTGTGGTCGCCAGATAGGAGAGGTGGGCTTTCTCCGGGTACTCCGATTTCCTCTCACGCTAATGACCACATTTACGCTTTCATCCGCGCCTACGAGAGTGATTAATATAAGTTGCTAAAACTTGCTTCGCAATCATTGTAAAATAAATAAAGTTTAAACTTTAAACAATATTAGACTAGTCAAAAAGAGTTATAGAGCTGCGAGTAAATATATTATGTAGTATTATAATAATAAATTATATTCTAATACGACCCAGCTAATAACATACATACTTGTAGAATAAACCTCGGGTTATTCTGCGATATACCTACCTTGAACTATGCTGGCGCGCACCGTTTTTTGGCTATCCCATTTATACAATGCGTGTAAAGTTTTATGAATGAAAGTCACGTGATGTTTGTAAATACTACCGTGGGAATTAGCGGAAGTGAGCTATTTTTAGAATCAGATAATCTCTTGTCCGTCTTGTTTTTCTGTTAAGTAACGTTTCAGTTACTATTCTGTACAGTTTTATTTGACAAATTAAATAAAATTATTGACCAGTTACAACTTTTGTTCATTTATGCACTAGATTGATATTTTCCATAACAAATAACGCGGGAGGAAATTTCGAAAGCCAAATGCACGGCGTTTGAAGAAAATACTCCTTTGATTCTCGTCTAAAATTATTAGAAGTAAGTCGTGTTAGAATCGACATAATAAGTATCAACCGTGGTATATCGCAGAATAACCCTCGTGTGTCGTTCTTATGCGTAGACATATATCATTGCACTATCCTCTAAAATCTAAAATGACTAATCTCTTCAGGAGGCGTCGCTCATATGGGCAACCGGTAGCCACGATAAATATACGTAAAACACACACACACTAGTCTACCAACAAAGGCCTTACAAAGTGGATTATAGATGTATCCATGCATTTCCACTGTACTTTCATTGTAAGTAGTGAAGTCACCTTTAACGCAATAAATATATTGAATATAATTGAATGAGTAAAACAAATACACACAGAGTTATCGACAATGAAAATGAGATAAGAGAAAGCAATTAAACATCTATGACACGTGATTATAGTTTGATAAACACGTGTGCATTATACCCTCAAAAGTAAGCAATATTTTTTCAATCCGAAGGTACTTTTTCAAATGGCAAAAAATGTTGTTAAGCTACTCCCAATTGCTTGCCACAACACATTTTTATTATGTCAAGATGTATATCTTCCAAAATATATAAGTGTCGTTTTGTCCATTTTTATGGTACACCCCACCATGGTTTCCTGCACTAGTATGCGCCCACTCTTATTGCCGTGCCATTTAAATATTATGTTATTGTTATATGAAGATGATGTTATATGACATATGCTTGTATAAATAACACATCATCGGCACGATCTCTAACGTAAGGACATGTGCATTATCAACCCAGATATTATTGTAACATCATGAGTGGTATACATCATGGGATGGAATGTTATTCAGACTAAATGATATTTAAGATGTCCATATATAGAAGTGTACGCACGATTCGGTGTCGTCCTCTATCTCTCTGCCTGCGGTCTAAAGTAATGTTAATAAGTGGGCAGGAATATTGGTTGCTAACTTGTGAAGATCTGATATAGAGAGGAGAATCGCTACATGTTGCCCATATGAGTTACGCATCCTGAAGAGATTAGTTATTTTAGATTTTTGGAGGATAGTGCAATGATACAGACAGAGACCCATTCCAGAGTCTCCCCTGGTTCCCTTACGTTCACGGTGTACAGCACCGACACGAGACCTAGGTTTAACGTCCCATCTGAAAGACTGTTAATTTTATTAGGGCCAGACGGGGGATCGAACCTGCGAACCCTGGATTACCAGTCCCGCGTGTTACCACTGGACTACAGATCCGTCTATTATTGACTTGATAAATTAGAAATTGAATCAGGTAGAATTAAATAAACTAGAAACAGATTCCGCTAAAATCCGATTGCAAATGTCATCTATGTACCAGTATTACTACGTAGATGAATTTCATTTTTTAATTAGAATACGCTATGTATCACTAACCTATAGTGCGATATGGATCTGTCACGCACATGGGGTTGCTCAGCCATTGTTGAAGTTCTTAAGTTAGAATGAATACTATTTACTGTCGCAATTGGCTTGCCGGTTATGCACAAGAGATCGTAATGCGTCTATTGCCCGTGCATGGAAGTATATCCCGTCCATTACAACGATTGGTCAAGGCAAACTACATGTACTCACGGCATCCATTGCGTCTGTATATGCAGTGAGTGAAAACGGCATAGGCATAGGAGATGCAGAGGAACTGCGCTGTCTTCATGCATGCACGTTCTTGCAGTTCCTACTACGTACGAGTCTCTCCCGTCACCGTCAGAATTATCAGTACTTCTTGGCATTTCGGTGTGGTATATTATTAAATGTCCTACTGACGATTGTAAACTATTTCTCAACGAGCCAGTGTTCTTTTCAGGCGATCAAAGTTCGAGTTATATCTTGGAAGATAGAGTTGAGAGGTCTGGAGGCTCAGCAGCTGTCAGTGAGTCGTCTGATACAGCAGGATACACACGATTAGGGATGGGATTCCAGTATGACACAGAAGAGCTGCATAGCACGAGTGACCAATACGGGATCCGGATGTCTTACGACGCAACACAGTTCCATAGGAAACATGCCACAAGAGAGCTTCACATTCTAAATGACATGACGTAATAGCTACATAAATAATGACTTCATGCAAGCCAAACTAATAAAGAAATAATAAATAATCGTTTTAAATAATAATTGTAGGTGTAGAGATACACGTGCTGACAAAATGCGACTAATTTGATTTTTTCAAAAAAAAAGCACGTGACTTGGCTAATCCAAGATGGCCGCCTACATAATGTTCTGTTTGAGGTAATCAACCTCGTATAATATCTTTATTTGAAGGACGAATTTCAAAATTATTTCACCGAATTCTATGATTTAATGAGCTTTATCTTTCAAGATTAACATGCGTGTGATTGTTTTCCTTTATTGGTGAAAAGTATCTGATCTATATTTTGCTTTGATATTTAATAGTGTTCTATATCGTGTGTGTGTTTTACGTTTATTTATCGTCGCTATCGGTTGCACATATGTGCGACGCCTCATGAAGAGATTAGTCATTTTAGAGTTTTGGAGGATAGTGCAATGATACAGACAGTGACCCATTCCAGAGCCTCCTCTGGTTCCTTTACGCGCACAATTTAAAGCACCGACATGAGACATTGGATTAACGTCCCATCTGAAAGACTGTTAATTTTATTAGGGTCAGACGGGGGATCGAACCTGCGATACATGGATTATTTGTCCAGTGTGTTACCACTGGACTACAGATCCGTCCGTTCTATATCTTAATAGTAATTTAATATGAATGAGGCAAAGCCTTGTAGCGAGCTCAAGCATATATATAGTGATATGGAGTAACTATAGCGTATCTAAATACTACGAAATAGGCCATTTCCATTGATTGGCTATTACTAGGCAACGAATAGCGTGTAAACAATTCGAATATTCGGGCGAAAAGGTATTCGAATATTCGGGCGGAATGGTATTCGAATATTCGAGCGGAAAGGTATTCGAATATTCGGGCGAAAAGGTATTCGAATATTCGGGCGAAAAGGTATTAGAATATTCGGGCGGAAAGGTATTCGAATATTTGAATATTTGATAGAATTATATATCAAAATCACTAAAACTCTTATAAAGGTTGCCAAACCTAATTTCTGTTTTACGCGTAAACATCATCGTCTTAAAATGATTATTCAGAATGATATTGTACCCGAATATGTAAAATCCAATTTGCATAGATTACACCTAGCAGTTTTCTTATTCTCAGAGTGATTCAAGCATTTCCAAACGTGTGACTGAGCGGGTGGCATTTTTGAGGACAATATAATATATCTTCCCGAATATTCGAATACTGGAATAGTATTCGGATATTCGGACGTTCGAGCGAATATTCGTTGCCATCCCTAGAACATTGACATGTATTTTATTTGCCGATATATATTTGCACTGTACAATAATATTGTAGATGTTCTTCTACAAACGGAGCCAAAACAATAATTACCAATGTGCCTCGTTTTCATTTCTTTGCGTCAGTGAATCTAGCCCCAAAGAACGTTCATCCGGTACATCAATATACCGGTAGATGGCATCTGTTTCCGGCAATTCAAATTTCATGCAAATTATTTTATACGTAAGGTCAGACACCGCTATTGAAATTTCCATAAAAAAAGGCCACCATTACATTTGGTTGTGAATGTTGCACTGACATCTGTATTTATAATATGGTGTTTATTTGTCACCAAAGAGTATGCAAATATTCTAAAATATTCCAAAAATGCAGCTCATATATTGTATTTTAATATTTAGAAGTCATTTTCACTATTGCTGACAATACCTACTCAGCCAATCAGTTCATGTATCAATAACACTTAAGGGCTTCCCTACACCTTTTCAACCAATCCCACACCACTATATCAATAACATCGTCAAAGTTTAGAATTATGAAAATGTTTCTGGTTCTGGTTATATACGTTGCAGGGACTTTCAGCGCAAACGCAACGGGCCATTACATGTTAACACACGATTTAATGTCGTGTCGTATATATACAAATGTTGGACTGGTAATCCAGGGATCTCAGGTACAATCCTCCGTCTGACCCTAATACATTTAACAGTCTTTCAGATGCGACTTTAAACCGAGGTCTCGTGTCGGTGCTATTCACCGTGCACGTAAAAGAACCAGATGAGACTCTGGAATGGATCTCTGTCTGTATAATGTACTATCCTCCATTATCTAAAATGACGAATATCTTCAGGAGTCGTCGCTTATATGGACAACCGTAACGACGATAAATAAACGTAAAACACACATGGGATCTAAAATGACCGTCATTACACCAAATACATCTGTGGGCCAAAGAGTTTCAAACAGAACCCCGGAAAATTGCAACCTTGTAAGGGGTTGTCTGTTGCAATATTAAAGCGACACTACATCCGTGTAATTTCTTATAACATGGTATAATTTTAGCTTTACGCCAAATTAATTGCCACATGCTCTGAATATTTCAACTAATAAACAAAGCTCGTATACGACGTTTGATGACATACCAAAATAAGGTAAATATGGTTACACTCCCTTTGTATTAATACAACCGGTGTATCCGGAACAACAGCATTTATGGTACATACCGATATATCATAAAACATTGATGAACATACTGATAGTTTATTAAATTCCAGTAGGCTTTCAAGCCCATGAGGACATACATACATATTATATACAGTTAGCAAACAGTGCAAACATAATACATACGTTATATACATAGACATAGTTTATTAAATTCCAGTAGGCTTTCAAGCCTATGAGGACATACATACATACATATTATATACAGTTAGCTAACAGTGCAAACATAATGCATACATTATATATATATAGACATGGTTTATTAAATTCCAGTAGGCTTTCAAGCCTATGAGGACATACATACATATTATATACAGTTAGCGAACAGTGCAAACATAATGCATACATTATATATATATAGACATGGTTTATTAAATTCCAGTAGGCTTTCAAGCCCATGAGGACATACATACATATTATATACAGTTAGCGAACAGTGCAAACATAATGCATACATTTTATACAAATGAGCTCCCACAAACATAGACATTTATATCTATGTGTAAATACATGTAATATTTATCTGATATGTGTCTTATAATGAAAGCAAAACAGTTCTTTATTTCTAACACGGAGAAGGTCAAGAGACGCAACAAAACACAAAACCAAACATACAAAATTGAAGTTGTTGCAAAGTTGTATAACAATGCATATAGTCTGAAAAGACAGATATACATGCAATTGCATAAGAAATTATACATTTCTAACAACTTGAGTAAATATTTATGATGTTTTAGTTTATATACAATAAAGAGGACCACGATGGCCCTATATCGCTCACCTGACTACTTTTTTCACAAACAAAGGTGTCATGTAACAACTATGAATATCATTGTATTGTACATTAACGAATCTTTCTAAATTTTGACAAAATCCACCTGACGGAGAATTTGTAATATTATGAGATGGAAGAATTTGTACCATGATAAACGTTTAGCATAGACTCCAATAATAAACAAACGTCAATACAGGGGCGTGGCCGATCGTTATATGAAATCCTACTTCCACGTTTGAGAGTTTGAAGACTGCCAAAACACTTTTTATTGATTAAATTAGTGTTCGAAGTATTTTGGAAGAATTTATATATACTTAAACAAACTATTTTGTTCTTTTTTTTTGAGATGCAATGTTGCTTTAAGTGGGACATGTTTTACGTTATTATGCATGTACAGTCAAACCTGTGTTATTGGTCACCTCTATTAAGCAGCCGTCCTGTATTAAGCAGCCAGTTTCCAGATTCCCAATATGTTGTTTTATTATACATTTTACCTCTAATAAGCAGCCACCTGTGCTAAGCAGCCACTTTCTGTGATTCCCTTGGCTGGCTGCTTAAGACAGGTTTGACTGTATACGCTATCTTCTTTGCAGGGAAGGCGTGAACATGTGGATTTACCGGTACACACAACTGACATGTTGACTACGTACACTGGAAAGAACGGATCAGATTTCCTCTCAGAAACGTCTGGTAACGCAAAACATTTATATACGATATTCGAATGTTCCTAAGACAGTAATCATTAACTATTGTTCTTTTTATAGTAACTTACATTTACGCTCTAAGCCCGGTCCCCTACTGCACATGCCGTTGATTAGGCCCGGTCCCATACTGCACATGCCGTTGATTAGACCCGGTCCCATACTGCACATGCCGTTGATTAGACCTATTCCCCTACTGCACATGCCGTTGATTAGGTCCGGTCCCATACTGCACATGCCGTTGATTAGGTCCGGTCCCCTACTGCACATGCCGTTGATTAGGCCCGGTCCCATACTGCACATGCCGTTGATTAGGCCGGTCCCATACTGCACATGCCGTTGATTAGGCCCGGTCCCATACTGCACATGCCGTTGATTAGACCTATTCCCCTACTGCACATGCCGTTGATTAGGCCCGGTCCCATACTGCACATGCCGTTGATTAGGCCCGGTCCCATACTGCACATGCCGTTGATTAGGCCCGGTCCCATACTGCACATGCCGTTGATTAGACCTATTCCCCTACTGCACATGCCGTTGATTAGGCCCGGTCCCATACTGCACATGCCGTTGATTAGGCCCGGTCCCATACTGCACATGCCGTTGATTAGACCTATTCCCCTACTGCACACGCCATTGATTAGGCCCGGTCCCATACTGCACATGGCGTTGATTAGGCCCGGTCCCATACTGCACATGCCGTTGATTAGGCCCGGTCCCATACTGCACATGGCGTTGATTAGGCACGGTCCCATACTGCACAAGCCGTTGATTAAGTCCGGTCCCCTACTGCACATGCCGTTGA
Source organism: Archivesica marissinica (assembly GCA_014843695.1). Lineage (NCBI taxonomy): Eukaryota > Metazoa > Mollusca > Bivalvia > Venerida > Vesicomyidae > Archivesica > Archivesica marissinica. The sequence continues at coordinate 17,372,329 of CM026386.1, read as the reverse complement.
TTAGGCCCGGTCCCATACTGCACATGCCGTTGATTGGGTCCGGTCCCATACTGCACACGCCGTTGATTAGGCTCGGTCCCATACTGCACATGCCGTTGATTAGGCCCGGTCCCATACTGCACATGCCGTTGATTAGGTCCGGTCCCATACTGCACACGCCGTTGATTAGGCTCGGTCTCATACTGCACACGCCGTTGATTAGGTCCGGTCCCCTACTACACATGCCGTTGTCGTCTCTACTTTGTTCTCCCGGCAGTAATCGTGGATGTAACAAAATTGCGACCAGGTTGTCTGGATTAGCATACTCATACCTATATTTCAGGTGAGATGGAAATTCCAAGACGCAAGTACAAATCTCGTACCCGTTTTTCACAGTTCCAGCTATATATGCTATTCTTGGAATTTGGCAGAAATCAGTATCCGACAAAGGTGCGCCGCAACGAAATGAGCATACACCTCGACCTAGACGCGTCTAGTATACAGGTAGGTCTTTTTCTCTACTGTATGTGTCGCACCACAATGAAAGTGGCCTATATAGCATTTCTTCAAAGTAAATATATACATTATCATTTGTAAATTACCTCCCTTTATGAGTTTTGTTTTAAAGCGACATTACATCGCAAAAAGCAAATAAAATGCATATTTTCACGTATACGTGCATTGCTACTACAACTTATTCTGAATACATTCGAACACTAACATTGAATCAATAAACAGTGTTATGTGGTCTACAAACTTTCAAAAGTGAAAGTAGGATTTCATATAACTGTCATCCACGTTCCTGAAATGACGTTTGTTTGTCATTGGAGTCAATACTAAACGCGCGATATTTTCGTTTAGAGATAATTTAATTAAAATTAGTCTACAAATAAATATGCATAGGCACAAATGTAAGAAATAACGGTAAAGTTGTACGATAAATCGTGTTATTCATGATACACGCATTGTATTACGCATGCATGTCGACCCTATTTATATTATTTTGTTATGTCAACAAGCCGCGTATACGACGCTTGTTTATTTGTTGAATTACTTAGTTTTTGAGGCAAATCTTTGGGAAAATAATTATACCATATAATAGGAAATTACATTCTGCAGACATTTGCGTTTTCACGGATGTAGTGTCGCTTTAAATTGTCATATGATTTATAGTATTATTCATACATAATTATTCTCCTCTACACAGACGGATCTGTAGTCCAGTGATTAACACGCTGGACTGGTAATCCAGGGATCGCAAGTTCGATCCCCCGTCTGACCCTAATAATATTAACAGTCTTTCAGATGGGACTTTAAACCTAGGTCTCGTGTCGGTGCTTTACAGGAGGAGAGGCTGGAATGGGTCTGTCTGCATCATTGCACTATCCTCCAAAACTCTAAATGACTAATCTCTTCAGGAGATGTCGCTCATATAGGCAACCGGTAATGACGATAAATAAACGTAACACACGCACGCACGCACGCACGCGTTTCTGCTCTCTGTCAGTGTTTCATCACCATTCCAACACATTCAAGACGCTGTATTCCATGCATATCAACCACTTGTCGTCTGCTCAAAAGCTCACACAGAGTTTGTGTTATATGTTGCGGTATAATACATGTGACTATATCCATATCGTGTTAATTAATTGAATTGAAAACATTCTTTAGAAATAAGTACCCATTTGCATATAATGTAGGAGGTCTGTCGAGATATAGTAATTTAATAATCATTAGAAGTGATAGTGGAATAAAATTGCTAGCATGTTGTGCAAAGGAAACAACGATAAAAACAGAGGAAAACACTTAGGACCTATCTACTTTTAGAGAGTATTCAGGGGCAGTAACAGACCAATGTCTCTCATTCGCAAAATATAACAAACACAAATTCAAGATTTGCGAAATGTGTGTAACCAATCATGTTCAAAATTGAATTTATTTTAAAGTGCATTTTTATACACGATAGTACAAGCACGCAACCCAAGCAACCCAATTCTGTTTATTCTACAGGCATGGTTTCAAAACAAGCGGGCCAGCTCTCGCAAACGGGAACTACTAGGGCGGAAGACAGACTCCGATCAATTTCAGTCAACTGCAAGCACAAGTACTGTGAATAAGCCGAACGACAACGTGATCAACACAATTGCAACAAATCAGTATCCGAACGACAACGTGATCAACACAATTGCAACAAATCAGTATCCGAACGACAACGTGATCAACACAATTGCAACACATCAGTATCCGAACGACAACGTGATCAACACAATTGCAACATATCAGTATCCGAACGACAACGTGATCAACACCATTGCAACATATCAGTATCCGAACGACAACGCGAGCAACACCATTGCAACATATCAGAATCGTTCTGCTAGCATTCCATCTCTTCTCTTAGACCACATTCGTTCGTTTGACTCAACTATGGGTCTCTTACATTCTCAAGTTCAGTCATGTCCTTCGGCTCCAATATCGTCAACTTCATCAGCTTCAGTTGTTGTTTCCTCAAAACCTCCAGCCCTGGTTTCGTCAAAATCTCCAGCCCTTGTTTCTTCATCAACACATCCAGCACAGATTTGCACACCTAGTCTAGTTCCGTTTTCCTCTCTTCCATTTCCACCCACACTTGTTATGTCACTTCCTCTAGCTCATATGCAGATATGCCCTACAGATAAGCTTCGCCAACCTCCTCCTCTGATTCCATTTCCGGGTCCTGCTGTTGTTCCCTGTTTTAGGTTTTCCAAAATAATGTAGCATAAATTATGCTGCTCTTTGTAACTCTAATTGAAGAGTAATAGTTGAATACTGGTGCATAGATGACACGGCAAAGTATGTGTTTGTACATAGTGTAGTCCAACTGTTTTAGTTCACGAATTAAAAGAAAACTATTTTCTCTTGTGTGTAAGATAGTCACAGGTAAATGATTTTCGCGCTATTGTTATAGCGCAGGGATTACCGTGGTATTGTCATTCAGCTTTGCGAGACCCAACCGAGCGGACTGTTGAAATTTTATTTTTCTTAATATTAACAAAACCCTATGATTGGTACAGTGTATGTATTACAGATCAACATATTAAACTGAGAAATAGAAAATGATATACATGTAACCAATGTTACAGTATAAACTAGAGGCATTATAGAGATGCGTTAGTGGTGGTGATTTCTATTAATATTGTCTTTGAAATATAGTATGTTATAATTTATATGTATCATGTTGGTTGTTGCGTCTCGCAAGTGCTCACGGAAACGTAAATCAAATAACAATTTGAAATGTTAATTGTGTTTGTGTTGTTAATTTATTAAGGTGACGGTATGGTCACGTAAGAGAATATGTGTTCTTCGATTGGCGTAGTAGTTCTCATCCTCGTTTAGTTTATACAAATTTATTTTAGCTCGATTGCGAAACAAGTTCTTATAACTTATATTAATCACTCTCGAGACCTCATTCCTGATGGAATCCATCGCCACGAGGGAGAGAGAATAGGCAACGTGGAATTTAAATGCCTTGCCTAAGGGCACACTCGTAACGACTCCAGCGGGGCTCGAATTCCACTACTGCGCTATCACGACTTCGAAAACAGCTTGTTATCTATATCTTGCTAATTGTCTTCTTCATTTCCCCTTCATATTAGTAATCATCAATTTTTGTATTTGCATTTTAGTATTTGTTACAATCTAGTATTTTGGGGAGGGCCGTAACTAATGTTGTTAAAACTTGTGGCCCAACTCACTTACTTCAACATTTACTGACAATTCTTGTGCACAACAATGACATAAATCGTATATACTATGCATAATTATACACGTGTGACTATTTGTTTTGTTCTGTACATTGTATAAATTATATAGAATGAATTTGTGGGTATGCCATTAGGTTGGTATATACGTTATTGTGGATATATTTGGCTTTGTGATTTGCACCGGGTACGTGACCTCACTTCTGGAACCGCTAGTGATAGTGATAATGAACTATTAGTCAAGCACGTGACGTCATTAACATTCCTTATAAATATGTGAACGAACGTCAGGGGCGGGGGTAACTAGAGCCACAAAGAGGGGCTAATGAAATATATACAGTCAAACCTGTATTAAGCAGCCAGCCAAGGGAATCACAGAAAGTTACCGCTTAGCACAGGTGGCTGCTTAATAGAGGGATGTAGTATAAAATTATATAAAACAACACATTGGGAATCTGGAAACTGGCTGCTTAACAGATGTGACCACTAAAACAGAGTTTACTGTATTACCATGTTTTAGATTAAGTAATAATTCATAACACTCTATGATCTGGCTCATAGAGCTACGTTCTTGCTAAAAAAGCCAATGTTCATATGTGTGTTTTACGTTTATTTATCGTCGCTACCGGTTACCCATATGAGTGCCACCTCCTGAAGAGATTAGTCATTTTCGATTTTTGGAGGATAGTGCAATGATACAGACAGAGACTCGTTCCAGAGTCCCCTCTGGTTCATTTACGTGCACGGTTTAAAGCACCGACACGATACCTCGATTTAAAGTCCCACTGAAATACCGTTAATTTTATTAGGGTCAGACGGGGGATTGAACCTGCGATCACTGGATTACCAGTCCAACGTGTTACCACTGGACTACAGATTCGTCTGTCAGTTCATATGCAAACTATCGTAGTAATATAACTTTAGTAAACCGCTGCTTACAAAGTAATTGGTGATTTTGTGAGAACTCTGTAAAGTGAGTTAATTTACAAAGAATTCTTTAACAATAAATATTTCACATGTTTACTTCATACCGAATAATTTAGTATTGTATGATCAGGACCGTAGCTACACTGAGGCACACCGAGACAGTCGTCTCGGTTAAAATTTCCAAAGATAAAAAAAAAAAAAAAAAAAAAAAATGCAAAAATATCCCTTTGCTGTATTATAATAATAATAAAGACTGTATTTAACGAGCTGTATAAAATGTGGATTGCTAGAGAGCTGAAATGTAATTAAATAATTATACGTCATAAACTCATTAAGCCAGAAAATGCAGGAAATCGCTTCTATTCCACAACACTTTTAAGGGGAACATGGTCCCGGACCACCCCCTAGATTGCCTCCGTTGAAATTTGCTTCTGGCTACGGTACTGATGATGAAATAAGAAAGTCTGCACATATTTAAGAAATAACGATGGTTATTCTGCGATATACCACGGTTGATACTTATTATTTCGATTCTAACACGACTTACTTCTAATAATTTTAGACGAGAATCAAAGGAGTATTTTCTTCAAACGATGTGCTACTCTGCTGCATTTGGCTTTCGAAATTTCCTCCCGCGTAAGGGGTGATGACGTTATTTTTTATGGAAAATATCAATCTAGTGCATAAATGAACAAAAGTTGTAACTGATCAATAATTTTATTTATTTTGTCAAACTGTACAGAATAGTAACTGAAACATTACTGAACAGAAAAACAAGACGGACAAGAGCTTATCTGATTCTAAAAATAGCTCACTTCCGCGAATTCCCACGGTAGTATTTACAAACATTACGTGACTTTCATTCATAAAACTTTACACGCATTGTATAAATGGAATAGCCAAAACACGGTGCGCGCGCAGCATAGTTCAAGGTAGGTATATCGCAGAATAACCCGAGGTAGATTTTACTCTACACGTATGTATATTATTAGCTGGGCCGTGTTAGAATTATAAATAATTATTTATCTTTCCAAGTAATGCATGCACTGTGCTTCAAAGTAAAGTAATAACGGTTGTTAACAAACATTCGATACACTATTGCATTATAGGCAAGTCAGGTATTAAACAATAAATCACAGTACCTGTAAGCTATCGTATATTGCCTTACCTATACAGTAGTGTAATATTCCAACGATATTATTACTTTACTTTGGGTCCGCCTCTGTGGTGGAGTGGTTAAGGTCGCTGACTTGTATACCACTGTAACCTATCATCACTGATGGTCACGGGTTCGAGCCCCACTCAGACACTGTCTCATTTATATGAACAAGTTGGCAGTTTCTTACGGAGGTTGGTGCACACAAGTAGTGGTTAACCGCTGGAGCCTGCCCAGGAAAGGTGTTGTTAGGTAAACTGCCCTCCGGCGATATAGCCCAAAATGGTGCTGATGCAGGCGTAAAACCCGAAATATAACATATAACATACTGTACTTAGCACAGTAACAGCATATTCTAAATAATAAAACGAATGGTTGTCTGTCCGATTAGCGCAGTGGTAAGCGCGCTCGCTTCTCACCAATGCAACCCGGGTTCGATCCTCGGACTGGTAAGTATGTGAGATGGTACGATGGTCGTCAGATCGGACAGGTGGGTTTTCTCCGGGTACTTCGGTTTCCTCCCACATGAATGACCACATATACGCTTTCATCCGAGCCAACGAGAGTGATTAATATAAGTTGTGAAAACTTACTTCGCAATCGTAGAAAAAAGAAAAAAAGAAGAATTAAGAGTGTTTTAAATCCTGATGAAAAAAAAACAATATAACAAAAACGAATTAAGAGTGTTTTAAATCCTGATGAATCATTATCGTTGTCGTCGACGAATAGGTACCGCATTGTCATTCTCATTCTTCCATCCTGAAACAAATATGTGTGTAATGTGTGTACAATCATGTTAGTATAAACAGGGGCGATTTTTTACGTCCGGCTAATAAATTGAGAACGAAAGTACACGATTTTGTTAGAGTTGCCTCCCCTCGTGGCATTTTTGAATATTTGAACGTGAATGATGCACTCTGACGCATTTAAATTTTCATCTTGGATATTCAAATTTCGATATTTTCAGAGATATGAATTTTACAAGCTTTCCGTCATAACACCATGCCTACAGTATTTATTGCATTTTTGGGGTTTTAAACTTTTTATTTTCTGGGACAATATGCAGGCCCAGTGCCTTATATTAGCTACGTTCCTGGAAAACTAACAATAATAAAAACCATCCTGAAGTCACTTAAATGCTAGATGTAAGTGACAATTTATGGAACACAATCTGTGAATATAATTATGACGTCATTCATGCAGCGTTATAACGTCACGAACGGTTTTTTACGCACTGACTAATAAAACAAAGTTATTAGGCAAGCTGTTTAGTGCTACAGACGGATCTGTAGTACAGTGGGTAACACGCTGGACTGGTAATCCAGGTATCGCAGGTTCGATTCCCCGTCTGACCCTAACAGGCGCGTAGCTAGGCATACGCATGTACGCACGTGCGTAATATTTATTTTGACAGTTCCTGAAAATGAAAATTAAATGAATGCGAAAAATGCAATAAAAACTGGATCGTAATGGGGACACTGACCATTCACAAGAAAGCAGACATGCACGAAATGCCAAATTATATTGATTATAGCTGATATCCATGGTAACAAAAGTCACCTGAGACCATATAGCGGGGAACAATCTCCTGGTGGGGCATGCCCCCGGACCCCTAGGATGGTGCGTAATCCATATTTAGGCCTGGCTACGCGCCTGCCTAATAAAATTAACAGTCTTTCAGATGGGACTTTAAACCGAGTGCTGTATACCGTGCACGTAAAAGAACCAGAGGAGACTCTGGAATGGGTCTCTGTCTGTATCATTGCACTATCCTCCAAAAATCTAAAATGACTAATCTCTTCAGAAGGCGTCACTCAAATGGGCAACCGGTAGCGACGTTAAATAAACTTAAATAAAAAAAGATATTGACATCACTTGCGCATGCGCAAACTCTCTGCATCTTGGTAAGCGTTCAATACCCAAAATATGCATGCAATCAGTAAGTTACTTTTGGTTCATAAAATACAAATGTCGCAATATGGAAATAATGTCACTGTTTTAAAACGAAATAGAGGCATTTGAATGGCTAACAAACTAGTATAGATTATGTTATGTTATATTTCGGGTTTCACGCCTGCATCAGCACCATTTTGGGCTATATCGCCAGCGGGCAGTTTACTTAACAACACCTTTCCTGGGCAACCTCCGTAAGAAACTGCCAACTTTTTCATATAAATGAGACACGGCCTGAGCGGGGTTCGAACCCGTGACCATCAGTGATGATAGGTACAGCGACCTTAACCACTCGACCACTGGGCGGACAACTAGTATAGGGCAAACTGTAAAACATGTTAAACTTACATATAATCCATTTGACATTTCATTTCAAGCTCGTATGTTCTGGCTGAAAATTAATAACAAATATATGAACAAATTGAATTAGTTTATACAAATATAGTTTAGCTCGATTGCGAAACAAGTTCTTTCAACTTATATTAATCACTCTCGAGACCTCATTCCTGATGGAATCCATCGCCATGAAGGAGAGAGAAGAGGCAATGTGGAATTTAAATGCCTTGCCTAAGGGCACACTCGTAACTTCGGACCTTTCGCACCTGAAGCGAACGCGCATCCAACTTGAATTAACGAATCCAATATAACGTCTTCGTTTCTTCACACAACCTCAATGGAGTCTTCGGTTGCCATTTAGGTCACAGTGCACTATCTGAATATTCCCTCTGCTTAAAACACTGTCGTGACCTCATACCTTTGTACTTGCAGTCCATTATTATTAATATTGGACTGCTGTCAAAAGGCCAGAGTATTATATTAAATCCTACGCAATTAACTATTTTAATTAGTACGATATTGTTATATAAGTGTGTGTTTTAAGTAAAAGATATAAGCCACAAACGGATCCAATATGTCAATTATTGGTACTGTCCTCGGCGCTACGCGCATCGGTGTAGTCCTATTGTTCCCACTTATATAAAATTAGGTAAAAACGGGTGTCGGACGTATAGACATGCAGACAGACAGAATAAGTTTAAGAGTGTTTAAGATCAAATACAATCAAACGGACGGACAGACACGCAGACAGACAGCAACTATATATATATACATACCATGAACCTGTAACCACCAACAACAAGACTTTGTCCACCGCGTTTGTTGCGGACAAACTCAATTTGAACTTGTGCATTCGCCATAACTTTAAGTTGTATGCATATGACATATATGTCTACTGGACAACAGCAAGTGGGAATAAAAGGATTAAACCCGCGCATCACACTGTGCAATATTTACATATTGGATCGTTTGCTGCTTATATATTATACATAAACTGGTTTTATGGATATTTTATATACTGACACTAAAAAGAAACGATGCACGCAGTTGTCTTAGAGGTACGATGTATATCTTTCTAGGAAAAATATATGCACAGTTGGGCGTCCACGAGCTTACATATTGGGTACATGTGTGAAGGATTGTATTCTTCACTCATGATAGCAAAATCCTCACAGACGGATCTGTAGTCCAGTGGTAACACGCTGGACTGGTAATCCAGGGGTGGCAGGTTCGATCCCCCGTCTGACCCTAATACAATTAACAGTCTTTCAGACGGGACATTAAACTGAGCTCTCGTGTCGATGCTGTACACCGTGCACGTAAAAGAACCAGAGGAGACTCTGGAATGGGTCTGTCTGCATCATTGCACTATCCTCCAAAAATCTAAAATGACTAATCTCTCCAGGAGGCGTCGCTCATATGGGCAACCGGTAGCGACGATAAATAAACGTAAAACACACACAGTAAAACCCTCTATTCTAAAATGTGTAAGGAAAAAGTATAGATAACGTTTATTTTCTCCATTGCAGGGAGAGTAACATGCAATATAAACATATAATTTACTAAGAACACAATCTAATACAAATGACAGCAATACAACGCATAGATACAATGCACGTCAAGCACACATCTATACAAATGACAGTATATTATTATTATTTATATTTCGGGTTTTATGCCTGCATCAGCACCATTTTGGGCGATATCGCCGGCGGGCAGTTCACCTAACAACACCTTTCCTGGGCAGGCTCCAACGGTTAACCAGTACTTGTCTACCAAACGATGGTCGTCTGGACGTCTACGTTTGCCTGTTTACACTCACAATTTTAAAAACTAAAAAATACCAGAAGTCGTGATAGCGCATTGTGGTAGATCGTTCGTTTTAGGGGCGAAAGGTCCAGAGTTCGCGCCCCACTGGAGCCGTTACGATTATGCCCATTGACAAGGCATTTTAATTTCACATACCCCTTCTCTCTCTCTCTCTCTCTCTCTCTCTCTCTCTCTCTCGTGGCGATGGATTCCATCAGGAACGAGGTCTCGAGAGTGATTAATATAAGTTGCAATAACTTGTTTCGCAATCGAGCTCAAATAAATGTGCATAAACCATACTGTTATTGCATTTGTTAAATGCATTCCATAAAGGAAACCACCCATTAAAAAGAATTACAGAAATAAACGTCCATTTACCTTTTGTGCATTTGATTACTGTTTTCAAATGCTTTATTTCTGTTGCCAGAGTTCTCTGTGTACGGTGTAAGCTACAATTTTCATCAACAAGGCTCGTGTATGTCTTAATGACAAGTGCCAGTTGATCTTAAAACAGAAATAGTAGAAATTGACACAAATAACTATTATTGTAGCATAGAAATGATGAACAACTGTTTTGAACATTTCTAAAGCGGCGCAATTCGCGTTGAAACGAGCGTTCTGATTGGATTATTAGAATGTAACTAGGTGCTTGTTTTTTTATATGAAGAATAATCATAATCCAATCAGAACGCTCGTTTCAACGCGAACTGCGCCGCTTGAGAAATTTTCCAAACAAATTGAAAAATTCTCCGAAATCTCTTTTTGACGTACATTTTTGCCGAATAAACCTACACGTTAGTGGAAACACATTTTATTGATAATGTTATTCACTGTTAAAACTGTCCCGTCGAAGATTTTTTTTTGTTGCTGACAGAACCCGTGTCCTAGTATGGAAATGTGACCTGCTATGGCATATGTTTGTGGCAATTGTTTGCAAAGTATACATGCACGCAGCGTAAAGTTGTGTTTTATTTGAAGAACAATATAAAGACTCGGGATAGGCGTTATATTCGGATAGATTTGTACACACTTGTTTCAGATAGGGCCATTTTACTGATCGATGCGAAATCTGACATCCCACAGAGTAGAATCCCTGTACTTAAATATATATACTAGTACCCCCAAACGTGCCGAATCCCTGTGATTGACTTCCCCCCAATTCTGGGAATACATAATAATAATATATTGCAAGATCTGATTTGATCACGTGGGAAGCGAGCGTGAGCGTAGACAACATAGCCTTACTAATTATTACTGGTGGGGATTAAAGCCGAGGTCGTATGCCGACTGCCAAGCGATTATTAGAGCAGAATACCCGGATACCCCTTCCAAGCAGTATTTCAGACAATGTCGGGCACCCGGATAGAACCCACCAACATTAACGCAAGCCAGCTGCCGGGATTTCGAACTTGCAGTGATATGGGGCAAGTGATTTGAAGTCAACGACCCTAACCACTCGGCCTCTCCCCTTCCTTTCCTCTGCTCCCCTCCCCTCCCTTCCCCTCCCCTCTCTCTCTCTCTCTCTCTCGAACAATATCGCTTTCAATATTGCATACTTTCTCGAAGGTGTTCTGTTTAAGTTATTTAAAAGACAGACATGTATATGCGTGAATATCTATTAAGTCAATATATTACCTCCCCTTTCTGGATCGTTACACACTTCTATTAATACCTTTTCCAGCCTCGTTCTGAGCAAAACCTCCATCGCGTCAGTGATCTCAATCTTACTTCTGTATTCGCGATCTATTTCAAATAAACTAAACATCATCACTTCCTTCAAATATTGTTTGTTTGGTTGCTTTGGGAGTTTAAAGTAATCCTTAACAGCTTAGGTCGTACGGCGACTCTTCTGACAGACGGATCTGTAGTCCAGTGGTAACATGCTGGACTGGTAATCCAGGGATCGCAGGTTCGATCCCCCGTCTGACCCTAATACAATTAACAGTCTTTCAGATGGGACGTTAAACCGAGGTCTCGTGTCGGTGCTTTACACCGTGCACGTAAAAGAACCAGAGGAGACTCTGGAATGGGTCTCTGTCTGTATCATGCACTATCCTCCAAAATCTAAAATAACTGATCTCGTCAGGAGGCGTCGCTCATATGGGCAACCGGTAGCGACGATAAATAAACTTAAAACCACCACGGTGACTCTCCAGCTATTATTGGTGTAGGAAGACACCGGGTGCCCCCTCCCCAGGCAGTATTGCATGCACGGACGGGCACCCGGTTAAAACCACCGACCTACCGCTACCCATGGATTCTGGATAGCTTCCTCACATGAAAAAAACGACAGTGGGATTCGAACCTACAGCTGTGAGGGGCAATTGATTGAAGTCAACACATTTAACATCTCGGCCATGGAAGACCCACATGTTCTTATATATTTGCTCCAGGCAGATGACGGCTATCACACCATCGTGGCGTAGATCGATGTTGTTAAAACTTGTGACCCAAACCATTTGTATTATCATGTTAAATAGTTAAATAACTTTCATCATTGCAATATAACGTTCATTTTGTTGCAGTTATTCGTACATGCATTGAGCGGCCAGATGAAGAGATTAGTCATTTTAGAGTTTTGAAAAAATTGACGAAGTAGAATATTTATTTATATTTCGGGTTTTACGCCTGCATCAGCACCATTTTGGGCTATATCGCCGGCGGGCAGTTTACCTAACAACACCTTTCCTGGGCAGGCTCCAGCGGTTAACCAGTACTTGGGTGCACCAACCACCGTAAGAAACTGCCAACTTTTTCATATAAAGGAGACACATTCTGAGCGGGACTCGAACCCGTGACCATCAGTGATGATAGGTTACGAAGTAGAATAACTTGATCATTATAGTGTAGTGTTATAATTGCATAATAGAGACATATTTATAACACTTATATACTATATTCTTTATAACTAGTACAGATACAGTTCACATAAAGTTTTAAACGTTTAATGTTGGTTTCATAAGTTTCGTTTGTGTTGTTTGTTTTTGGTGATTAAGGTTGCACCAACTGCTTAGGTCATATGGTGACTCTCCAGCCATTAATGGCACCCGGGTTGAACCACAGACCTTCCATAAGTCAGCTGTATAGCTTCCCCACATGAAATAATTCTGACACACTCGGTAGGATTCGAACCAGCAGTGGTGATGGGCGCGTGATTTGAAGTCAACGTACTTAACACTCGGCCAATTGTTTCATACATTTGTAAGTATGGGCATGTGACTTCAGCTATCATTGGTCAGCCTAAGCACGCACATTCGGATCCCATAGAGGCTATTTGTGTTTATTAGTGTAAAATAGAATGTTATTTTATTACACTAATAAACACAGATATTCTTTTTCTTTTATGATTTCCAATGATTGTGACTAATATAATATTTGTTTTCAAATTTTATTCATTTTGACTTCACTGTCGGGAGCCTTATTGTACAATACACAACCGCACAACCACTTATGTTAGTGTGAACGTCCGTAATAAGAAATAGTTCCGGTAGAATTTTCAAGTTAGTTTCTGTTTGCTGTCAAAATTAAAATCAACAGACTAAACAAATTCACTAAAATATATTACTTTATAATTTAACTGTTCATGATTGTCAGAAAATCGCTAAAATACAAGAGTATATCCAACCGCGGAGTAATATGAAATACAAGCAGTGACAGAGACTATGGAATATTTCACTGTTTGAAAACAGTGGCAGATGGAGTTTTCTTTCACTGAGAAAATTCTATTATTCATTGGAAAGCACAACAGAAATAGACAAACTACTAGATGACAACAATACAGTGAAAATACATTTCGTTCGGAGATATTTCGGGCTATGAACAGACAAAGACCACACACGGGATTATTATTAAAGTACGTCTCCTTAGTTCCAGACCATTAGCCATTGTTGTCAATATATAGTATGGAAAGGAATGTATATAAGCTTTCAGCTTGTTTTCCAATCCATTTCAAATATCCTGTGTATTGTGTACTGTATATATACTCAACACAATTCCTAATCGGTCACCTGGTATTTTACAATATTTGGAGCAAACTAACAACCATATAATATCATTATTCATATAATCTTATTGGATACATTTTATTACAAATCTGTATTTGATATATTTTAATGGCTACTCTGGCGATTGCCAGCGCGGGCCCTGGATCGTTATGCAATGAATTGTTTTATAATCATTTGGAATAATATGTACTAAATGACAATATGAACATATATTGTATGATTTTGAAATGGTCCAAATATTATGAAACACCAGGTGATCGATTTGGAATTTTGGTTAGTGTATATTGAATGAACTGAATAAAATCGTTCCCCCCGTCTGGCCCTAATAAAATTAACAGTCTTTCAGATGGGACGTTACACCGATGTCTAGTGTCGGTGCTTTACACCGTGCACGTACAAGAACCAGAGGAGACTCTGGAATGGGTCTGTCTGTATCATTGCACTATCCTCCAAAATCTAAAATGACTAATCTCTTCAAGAGGAGTCGCTCATATGGGCAACCGGTAGCGACGATAAATAAACGTAAAACACACAAAATATGTTTAAACTAATATATAGTAGTGAAAGATAATACAAACTTTAATTTCAAACGTACCATAGTATCGCTGAAGCTGTTCCAGAGAGTTGTGTAACTTTGTTTCACGAACAGCAACGAGTTCGCTGATTGGAATTGTCCTTTCATAAAGTGCGGATAATTCCTCTGCATAATGGTTCATGGAATAAAACACAAATAACCATAATCTTGCAATCTTTTTCTGATATTACAATTCACCGAACTAGCCTACATAGTAAACAAACTTACATTATATACTAAAGGACATAGAAAGCGCACACCTACATTATATGCTAGAGGACATAGAAAACGTACACATATACTAGAGGACATAGAAAACGCACACCTACATTATATGCTAGATGACATAGAAAACGTACACATATACTAGAGGACATAGAAAACGCACACCTACATTATATGCTAGATGACATAGAAAACGCACACCTACATTATATACTAGAGGACATAGAAAACGCACACCAACATTATATGCTAGATGACATAGAAAACGCACACCTACATTATATACTAGAGGACATAGAAAACGTACACATATACTAGAGGACATAGAAAACGCAAACCTACATTATATACTAGAGGACATAAAAAACACACACCTACAATATATGCTAGATGACATAGAAAACGCACACCTACATTATATACTAGAGGACATAGAAAACGCACACCTACATTATATACTAGAGGACATAGAAAACGCACACCTACATTATATACTTGAGGACATAGAAAACGCACACCTACTCATTATATACTAGAGGACATAGAAAACGCACACCTATATTATATACTAGAGCACATAGAAAACGCACACCTACATTATATACTAGAGGACATAGAAAACGCACAACTACATTATATACTAGAGGACATAGAAAACGTACACCTACATTATATACTAGAGGACATAGAAAACGCACACCTACATTATATACTAGAGGACATAGAAAACGCACACCTACATTATATACTAGAGGACATAGAAAACGCACACCTACATTATATACTAGAGGACATAGAAAACGCACACCTACATTATATACTTGAGGACATAGAAAACGCACACGTACACATTATATACTAGAGGACATAGAAAACGCACACCTACATTATATACTAGAGGACATAGAAAACGCACACCTACATTATATACTAGAGGACATAGAAAACGTACAAATATACTAGAGGACATAGAAAACGCACACCTACATTATATACTAGAGGACATAGAAAACGCACACCTACATTATATACTAGAGGACATAGAAAACGCACACCTACATTATATACTAGAGGACATAGAAAACGCACACCTACATTATATACTAGAGGACATAGAAAACGCACACCTACATTATATACTAGAGGACATAGAAAACGCACACCTACATTATATACTAGAGGACATAGAAAACGCACACCTACATTATATACTAGAGGACATAGAAAACGCACACCTACATTATATACTAGAGGACATAGAAAACGCACACCTACATTATATACTAGAGGACATAGAAAACGCACACCTACATTATATACTAGAGGACATAGAAAACGCACACCTACATTATATACTAGAGGACATAGAAAACGCACACCTACATTATATACTAGAGGACATAGAAAACGCACACCTACATTATATACTAGAGGACATAGAAAACGCACACCTACATTATATACTAGAGGACATAGAAAACGCACACCTACATTATATACTAGAGGACATAGAAAACGCACACCTACATTATATACTAGAGGACATAGAAAACGCACACCTACATTATATACTAGAGGACATAGAAAACGCACACCTACATTATATACTAGAGGACATAGAAAACGCACACCTACATTATATACTTGAGGACATAGAAAACGCACACCTACATTATATACTAGAGGACATAGAAAACGCACACCTACATTATATACTAGAGGACATAGAAAACGCACACCTACATTATATACTAGAGGATATAGAAAACGCACATCTACATTATATACTAGAGGACATAGAAAACGCACACCTACATTATAACTAGAGGACATAGAAAACGCACACCTACATTATATACTAGAGCACATAGAAAACGCACAACTACATTATATACTAGAGGACATAGAAAAGCACACCTACATTATATACTAGAGGACATAGAAAACGCACACCTACATTATATACTAGAAGACATAGAAAACGCACAACTACATTATATACTAGAGGACATAGAAAACGCACACCTACATTATATACTAGAGGACATAGAAAACGCACACCTACATTATATACTAGAGGACATAGAAAACGCACACCTACATTATATACTAGAGGACATAGAAAACGTACAAATATACTAGAGGACATAGAAAACGCACACCTATATTATATACTAGAGCACATAGAAAACGCACACCTACATTATATACTAGAGCACATGGAAAACGCACAACTACATTATATACTAGAGGACATAGAAAACGTACACCTACATTATATAGTAGAGGGCATAGAAAACGCACACCTACATTATATACTAGAGGACATAGAAAACGCACACCTACATTATATACTAGAGGACATAGAAAACGCACACCTACATTATATACTTGAGGACATAGAAAACGCACACGTACACATTATATACTAGAGGACATAGAAAACGCACACCTATATTATATACTAGAGCACATAGAAAACGCACACCTACATTATATATTAGAGCACATAGAAAACGCACAACTACATTATATACTAGAGGACATAGAAAACATACACCTACATTATATACTAGAGGACATAGAAAATGCACACCTACATTATATACTAGAGGACATAGAAAACGTACACCTACATTATATACTAGAGGACATAGAAAACGTACACATATACTAGAGGACATAGAAAATGCACATCTACATTATATGCTAGATGACATAGAAAACG
>CM026386.1:17271945-17353898 GCA_014843695.1 Archivesica marissinica | reverse complement strand
AAACGCACACCTATATTATATACTAGAGGACATAGAAAACGCTCACCTACATTATATACTAGAGGACATAGAAAACGCACAACTACATTATATACTAGAGGACATAGAAAACGCACACGTACACATTATATACTAGAGGACATAGAAAACGCACACCTACATTATATACTAGAGGACATAGAAAACGTACACCTACATTATATACTAGAGGACATAGAAAAGGTACACATATACTGGAGGACATAGAAAACGCACACCTACATTATATACCAGAGCACATAGAAAACATATATACTAGAGGACATAGAAAACATATACCTACATTATATACTAGAGGACATAGAAAACGTACACATATACTAGAAGACATAGAAAACGCACAACTACATTATATACTAGAGGACATAGAAAACGTACACCTACATTATATACTAGAGGACATAGAAAATGCACACCTACATTATATACTAGAGGACATAGAAAACGCACACCTACATTATATACTAGAGGACATAGAAAACGCACACCTACATTATATACTAGAGGACATAGAAAACGCACACCTACATTATATACTAGAGGACATAGAAAACGCACACCTACATTATATACTAGAGGACATAGAAAACGTACACCTACATTATATACTAGAGGACATAGAAAACGCACACCTACATTATATACTAGAGGACATAGAAAACGCACATCTACATTATATACTAGAGGACATAGAAACGCACACCTACATTATATACTAGAGGACATAGAAAACGCACACCTACATTATATACTAGAGGACATAGAAAACGCACACCTACATTATATACTAGAGGACATAGAAAACGCACACCTACATTATATACTAGAGGACATAGAAAACGCACACCTACATTATATACTAGAGGACATAGAAAACGCACACCTACATTATATACTAGAGGACATAGAAAACGTACACCTACATTATATACTAGAGGGCATAGAAAACGCAAACCTACATTATATACTAGAGGACATAGAAAACGCACACCTACATTATATACTAGAGGACATAGAAAACGCACACCTACATTATATACTAGAGGACATAGAAAACGCACTATACTGGACATAGAACGCACACCTACATTATATACTAGAGGACATAGAAACGCACACCTACATTATATACTAGAGGACATAGAAAACGCACACCTACATTATATACTAGAGGACATAGAAAACGCACACCTACATTATATACTAGAGGACATAGAAAACGCACAACTACATTATATACTAGAGGACATAGAAAACGCACACCTACATTATATACTAGAGGACATAGAAAACGCACACCTACATTATATACTAGAGGACATAGAAAACGTACACATATACTAGAGGACATAGAAAACGCACACCTACATTATATACCAGAGCACATAGAAAACATATATACTAGAGGACATAGAAAACATATACCTACATTATATACTAGAGGACATAGAAAACGTACACATATACTAGAGGACATAGAAAACGCACAACTACATTATATACTAGAGGACATAGAAAACGTACACCTACATTATATACTAGAGGACATAGAAAACGCACACCTACATTATATATACTAGAGGACATAGAAAACGCACACCTACATTATATACTAGAGGACATAGAAAACGTACACATATACTAGAGGACATAGAAAACGCACACCTACATTATATACTAGAGGACATAGAAAACGCACACCTACATTATATACTAGAGGACATAGAAAACGTACACATATACTAGAGGACATAGAAAACGCACAACTACATTATATACTAGAGGACATAGAAAACGCACACCTACATTATATACTAGAGGACATAGAAAACGCACACCTACATTATATACTAGAGGACATAGAAAACGCACACCTACATTATATACTAGAGGACATAGAAAACGTACACATATACTAGAGGACATAGAAAACGCACACCTACATTATATACTAGAGGACATAGAAAACGCACACCTACATTATATACTAGAGGACATAGAAAACGTACACATATACTAGAGGACATAGAAAACGCACAACTACATTATATACTAGAGGACATAGAAAATGCACACCTACATTATATACTAGAGGACATAGAAAACGCACACCTACATTATGTACTAGAGGACATAGAAAACGCACACATATACTAGAGGACATAGAAAATGCACACCTACATTATATACTAGAGGACATAGAAAACGCACACCTACATTATATACTAGAGGACATAGAAAACGTACACATATACTAGAGGACATAGAAAACGCACACCTACATTATATGCTAGATGACATAGAAAACGCACACCTACATTATATACTAGAGGACATAGAAAACGTACACATATACTAGAGGACATAGAAAACGCACACCTACATTATATACTAGATGACATAGAAAACGCACACCTACATTCTATACTAGAGGACATAGAAAACGCACACCTACATTATATACTAGAGGACATAGAAAACGCACACCTACATTATATACTAGAGGACATAGAAAACGCACACCTACACATTATATACTAGAGGACATAGAAAACGCACACCTACATTATATACTAGAGGACATAGAAAACGCACACCTACATTATATACTAGAGGACATAGAAAACGCACACCTACATTATATACTAGAGGACATAGAAAACGCACACCTACATTATATACTAGAGGACATAGAAAACGCACACCTACATTATATACTAGAGGACATAGAAAACGCACACCTACATTATATACTAGAGGACATAGAAAACGCACACCTACATTATATACTAGAGGACATAGAAAACGCACACCTACATTATATACTAGAGGACATAGAAAACGCACACCTACATTATATACTAGAGGACATAGAAAACGCACACCTACATTATATACTAGAGGACATAGAAAACGCACACCTTACATTATGTATACTAGAGGACATAGAAAACGCACACCTACATTATATACTAGAGGACATAGAAAACGCACACCTACATTATATACTAGAGGACATAGAAAACGCACACCTACATTATATACTAGAGGACATAGAAAACGCACACCTACATTATATACTAGAGGACATAGAAAACGCACACCTACATTATATACTAGAGGACATAGAAAACGCACACCTACATTATATACTAGAGGACATAGAAAACGCACACCTACATTATATACTAGAGGACATAGAAAACGCACACCTACATTATATACTAGAGGACATAGAAAACGCACACGTACACATTATATACTAGAGGACATAGAAAACGCACACCTACATTATATACTAGAGGACATAGAAAACGCACACCTACATTATATACTAGAGGACATAGAAAACGTACACCTACATTATATACTAGAGGACATAGAAAACGCACACCTACATTATATACTAGAGGACATAGAAAACGCACACCTATATTATATACTAGAGCACATAGAAAACGCTCACCTACATTATATACTAGAGCACATGGAAAACGCACAACTACATTATATACTAGAGGACATAGAAAACGCACACCTACATTATATACTAGAGGACATAGAAAACGAACACCTACATTATATACTAGAGGACATAGAAAACGCACACCTACATTATATACTAGAGTGCATAGAAAACGCACACCTACATTATATACTAGAGGACATAGAAAACGTACACATATACTAGAAGACATAGAAAACGCACAACTACATTATATACTAGAGGACATAGAAAACGTGCACCTACATTATATACTAGAGGGCACAGAAAACGTACACCTACATTATATACTAGAGGACATAGAAAACGCACACCTACATTATATGCTAGAGGACATAGAAAATGCACACCTACATTATATACTAGAGGACATAGAAAACGTACACATATACTAGAGGACATAGAAAATGCATACCTACATTATATACTAGAGCAAATAGAAAACGTACATCTACATTATATACTAGAGGGCATAGAAAACGTACACCTACACTATATACCAGAGGAAATAGAAAACGCATACTTTGGATAAATGTGTTTTACATGAAAAACAATTAAATACAGTTTTAAAGATTTTGGAATATATTTAGTTGTTCAGTTTGTGTTTTGTAAAA
Source organism: Archivesica marissinica (assembly GCA_014843695.1). Classification (NCBI taxonomy): domain Eukaryota; kingdom Metazoa; phylum Mollusca; class Bivalvia; order Venerida; family Vesicomyidae; genus Archivesica; species Archivesica marissinica. Next base: position 17,349,740 of record CM026386.1, on the reverse strand, counting down.
AAGATGTGATATATTTTTGATGGAATCCTTCGTATTTCATTTTCATGTAATAATAATCATATAATGTAGGTATGCGTTTTCAGTGTCCTCTAGTATATCATTTACATCTTTAGAGACGAAACGAGTCCCCATTTGAGCCCTTTTAGTGGCTTACATGCACACTATTAATATTTGTTATCCCTTTCTATGCAGCATAAATTATCAGTGCACTGACATAGCATTATACTTACCGACAATCTGCTCGTTTTGATCTCTCTGTATATCTATAGCTTCTTGCATGTTCTCGAGTTGCTTTGTCAGGTCATCCAACTCACAAGCATGTTCATCCCCCATTTGGCCCATTTTAGTGGCTTACATGCACATCGTTAATATTTGTTATCCCTTTCTATGCAGCATAAATTATCAGTGCACTGCCATAGCATTATACGTACCGGCAATCTTCTCGTTTTGATCTCTCTGTATATCTATCACTTCTTGCATGTTCTCGAGTTGTTTTTTCAGGTCAGCTAACTCACAAGCAGTTTCGTCTGCTTTATCTACGGATGAAACAAGAGATAGATAGATATTTTATTTTCCTCCATTAAGGAGAGCTATCATTATATACAGATCAACAGAACATATATTATACAATTCAAAGCACATCATATTGGAACAGTTTAACAATTATATATACCAAGTAAGGAAATATCAATCCAATGTGGACTAAATATACAATTAAATGAATGAAACTTATTAATTGTTTTTATAACAAGTAATGTGGCACCGTTGATATACGTTGCCCAATAGGTGTCCAGATTATAAACCTTTCCGAAACGAAATGAAAGATGCATAAAACGACATATTAGTGCGGAGCAGAATAAACTAAACCTGCCAGGTATATGTATCCAGAATACAAATTATGTAACGATATTACTCTCGATATAAATGCTGACGTAAACAAATGTTTTATATTCGTACATGTTTCATTTTGTTTCAATAATACCATTAAAACGAAAACGTATGTTATATACATGCACAGCGATGTCACTACGCTGACTATATATGTCTATGCTGGTACACTAGACGAAACATTGCATACAATATACTAACAGAGGCAATTTGAATATGTTCACTTTCCTTTTCATCAATACTGTAAGAAGATGGGCCGTTTAATATATTACACATTTATGAAACAGCGTCTTTTGATATCAATCGCAAATATGCATCTATTCCAGCTTTACTCTTTATCTGTGTAACCCAGGTGAGAAAAACATGCAGCCAGTCCGGGACTCGAACCCGGGACCTCTCGCTTACAGGGCGATTGCTCTACCGACTGAGCCCAACCGGGCTGCCTACATATCACCTCACATATTGGGTTAATATACACACCGTTACATGTGTATAGTATTACTACAATGTTCCTATAACGTAAGCGTATCTAGATATCCCTTAGATAGATAGCTGATTACAGACGGATCTGAAACACGTTGGACTGGTAATCCAGGGATCGCAGGTTCGATCCCCCGTCTGACCCTAATACAATTAACAGTTTTTCAGATGGGACATTAAACCGAGGTCTCGTGTCGATGCTTTACACGAATGGGAATTTATGTGATAAGAATTACTGCTATGTATTCGTATTATAGGTATTAAAAGTGAAAATACAATAAGAGGAAGAGAAAACGTACACCTACATTATATACTAGAGGACATAGAAAACGCACACCTACATTATATGCTAGAGGACATAGAAAACGCACACCCACATTATATACTAGAGGACATAGAAAACGTACACATATACTAGAGGACATAGAAAACGCACACCTACATTATATACTAGAGTACATAGAAAACGTACATCTACATTATATACTAGAGGGCATAGAAAACGTACACCTACATTATATACCAGAGGACACCTATGTTTGTTTCGTATGCCATTCTCATTTACAATATATTCACCTGTTAGTGTTGTGAATTGGGTTTAACTTGGTAGACAAGTACTGATTCAACTTTCATATCGTATGCCAGTCTCATTTACAATATATTCATCTGTTAGCACTGTGGCTTCGCTTAGTACTGTAGATCAGTAATTTTAGTCATATCACGAGATTATCCTCACACAAAACGCATTGCTTTTCTTTTGTGTTGGTTTTGTATGTTTGGTTTTGGAGTTTAAAGTCGCGCAAGCATGTTAGGCCATACAGCGACTCTCCGTCTATTGTTTTGTGGAGGAAGACTCCAGATGTCCCTCCAATTTCAAGCAGTATGTCAGGCACGGACGGGTACAGGGGTAGAACCACCGACCACCGTAAGTCACGTGGAGATTGTTTGTCTACTCACCTGATAGGTCGGTTATATGATTGCGTAACTGTTCAATTATTTGATCTCTTTCTGGAATAACATTTTCATGTATATCGTGCAGTATATCTGAAATATATATATTGGACATCATCACATAGAGCAACTAACGCTTTGGTGGACCCTTTATCAACATGATCAACACGCTGCGTGTAATACCAGGCGCGTAGCTGCCATAGGCCAAAAGGCCCGGGCCTGCACATCATTTTGACCAAATAAGATAAAATATATATCATGTTTATTTGTTATAAAAACATGTCAGAATTTGTCTTTTAAATGCAGCAGAATGCTGGAAATTGCATCCTAAACATTTCGGGGGTGCATGACCTCGGACCCCCTAGCAACCTCGTTCGCTACGCTCACTCAACATTCTTTACCCGGGCCTGCACATAATTTGCCTCCTGGCTACGCCCCTGAATACTACACTATAAATTATATTATATTATATAATAATATACTCACACGAAAATGAAAGTGTGCACTTGGTTAGAGTGAACATTATATACTTATATTCACAAGTAAAACAATGTTCTGATTATTAACAAATTTCAATTAAAATTGTAGCCAATACATGTTTGCACATTCCATACCAAAATATCTTACTTTAAAATTATATTATATTGTTTGTACTTTATTCATGATAGTATTGTAAACGATTTTATTATGCCCTAGGGTGATTTAATTTCAATTATCCTTCCATTTCTTAAAGTTTGTATCGTATTATGTGTTGTAGTTTTAATCTATAATTTCTTATTTTTTTAACCATATTTTAAGTAGGTCGAGTGGTTATGGTCGCCGACTTGTATACCACTGTAACCTATCATCTCTGATGGTCACGGGTTCGAGCCCCGCTCAGACCGTGTCTCATTGATATGAACAAGTTGACAGTTTTCTTACGGAGGTTGGTGCACCAAGTACTGGTTAACCGCTGGAGCCTGCCCAGGAAAGGTGTTGTTAGGTAAACTGCCCGTCGCTCAAATGGGAAACCGGTAGCGACGTTAAATAAACTTAAATAAAAAATTAATAAGTAGGTTCCTCATCAGTGTCCTCTTTAAAACATTAAAAAATCCATACTTTTATCATATGCTTTTAACCCTGCATTCTATATTTTGTAATCTTTTGATTGTTATTGTTATATGTGGGTTATGTTACATGTTTATGCAAAGCGCGTTTGAACGTGTAATGTTTATATAATAAAGGCACTCAATATGAATGGTATAATAATAATTATACAAAATCTGCCTATTTATTGCTTCTATATATAAGTATAAAATGTTCACCTCTAAACAAGTGCACCTTTTCTTTTTCGTGTGAGTATACAAGTATATTATATTGTGTTCATTGTGATATTTAGTGACAAAGGAGGGACGCATACCCGTGTTTTAGCAAACATATGTCCGTTTGCCCTACGGAATATATAGTACTGTCTCCGTGGCCTAGTGGTTAAGGCGTCCGCCTAGGGAGCGGGAGATCGAAGGTTCGAACGTAGCCAGGGGTTCGTTCTGCTATGGCCGGTTGGTGAGCCGCCAGCTAATTAAATAATGGTTACCGATTGCCTATAAGCCTGGCGCCTGGCATACAAGCATATGATTCGGGAAGTACTGAGGGTCATAAAAAGTGTGTCTCGTACGTCAGTAATGACTGGCCCTTTCAATAGGGGTGACACTATAATAAACAAACATTTTACTTTACAATACATAATAATATACATTCATAAAAATGGTTATTTTGTACCAATGACGAATATAAAATAATACACATTTTGACTTAAATTGAGATAAAATAGAAACTATAAAATGTGTGGCCCCATTACATTGTTACTACCATTATGAGTGTGTGCTTTATGTTTATTTATCGTCGCTACCGGTTGCCCATATGAGCGACGCCCCCTGATTTTAGGATGATAGTGCAATGATACAGACAGAGACCCACTCCAGAATCTCCTCTGGTTCTTTTACGTGCACGATGTAAAGCACCAACACGAGACCTCGGTTTAAAGTCCCATCTGAAAGACTGTTAATTTTATTTGGGTCAGACGGGGGATTGAACCTGCGACCTGGATGACCAGCCCAGTGTTTAAGGGAGCTCGGGATATATTGTTTATATTTATATTTATATATTGTAATATACATGTACTTCCAAATATGCGCATGTTAACTGCTGCTCATGGCCTTGCAGATCCGTCTATACCATTATGATGTTTTTCTAACTTTATTTATTTTACGGTGATATTGAAACAAGTTCTAACAACTAACAGTCAAACCTGTCTTAAGCAGCCATCCAATGGAGTCAGAGATGGTGACTGCTTAGCGCAGGTGGCTGCTTAATAGAGGTCAAATATATACTAAAACAACCGATTGGGAATCTGGAAACCGGCTGCTTAATACAGGTTGGCTGCTTAATGGGGGTGACCACTAACACAGGTTTGACTGTATATTAATCACTCTCGCTTACGTAGACGGAAGTTGAATTGTGGTCATTCCTGTGGGAGGAAACCGGAGTACCCGTAGAAAACCCAACATATCCTATTTGGCGACAACCATACAATCTCACATACTTCCCGGTCCTAGGATCGAACCCGGGTTGCATTGACGAGAGAGAGAGAGCAGAGAGAGAGAGAGAGAGCAGAGAGAGAGAGCAGAGAGAGGAGAGAGAGCAGAGAGAGAGAGAGCAGAGAGAGAGAGAGCAGAGAGAGAGAGAGCAGAGAGAGAGAGAGCAGAGAGAGAGAGAGAGCAGAGAGAGAGAAGAGAGCAGAGAGAGAGAGAGCAGAGAGAGAGAGAGCAGAGAGAGAGAGAGAAGAGAGAGAGAGCAGAGAGAGAGAGAGAGAGAGAGAGAGAGAGAGAGCAGAGAGAGAGAGATAGAGGCAGACAGAGAGAATCAGATAGAGAAAGAGAGAGCAGAGAGAGAGAGCAGAGAGAGAGAGAGCAGAGAGAGCAGAGAGAGAGAGAGAGAGAGAGAGAGAGCAGAGAGAGAGAGAGCAGAGAGAGAGAGAGAGCAGAGAGAGAGAGCAGAGAGAGAGAGAGCATAGAGAGAGAGAGAGAGAGAGAGAGAGAGAGAGGAGAGAGAGAGAGAGAGAGAGAGAGAGAGAGAGGCGAATGCGCTAACCACTGCGCTAATCGGAACTCCCTTGGTGGAGGACGACCACTGGTGCCCCTCCGGGCAGTATTTCAGGAATGGACGGGTACCCTGGTAGTACCACCGGCCTTCCGCAGGTCAGCTGGATTACACCCTCACCTGAAATAATTCGATAGCCCTAGTTGGATTCTAACCTACATCCATGAGGGGCAAGCGATTTGAAGCAAACGACGGAATTCGAACCTACATCCATGACGGGCAAGTGGATTGAAGTAAACGACGGAATTCTAACCTACATCCATGAGGGACAAGTGGATTGAAGTAAACGACGGAATCCTAACCTACATCCACGAGGGGCAAGTAATTTGAAGTAAACGACGTAATCCTAACCTAGATCCATGAGGGGCAAGTGATTTTAAGTAAACGACGGGATTCTAACCTATATCCATGAAGGGCAAGCGATTTTAAGTAAACGACGGGATTCTAACCTATATCCATGAGGGGCAAGCGATTTTAAGTAAACGACGGGATCCTAACATACATCCATGAAGGGCAAGCGATTTGAAGTAAACGACGGGATCCTAACCTACATCCATGAGGGGGAAGCGATTTGAGGTAAACGACGGAATTGTAACCTACATCCACGAGGGGCAAGCGATTTGAAGTAAACGACGGAATTCTAACCTACATCCATGAGGGGCAAGCGATTTGAAGTAAACGACGGAATTCTAACCTACATCCATGAGGGACAAGCGATTTGAAGTAAACGACGGAATTCTAACCTACATCCACGAGGGGCAAGTGATTTGAAGCAAACTACGGAATTCTAACCTACATCCATGATGGGCAAGTGGTTTGAAGTACACGACGACCTCATACACGGCGCTATCACGACTAGAGGACATAGAAAACGCATACTTCGGATAAATGTGTTTTACATGAAAAACAATTAAATACAGTTTTAAAGATTTTGGAATATTTTTAGTTGTTCAGTTTGTGTTTTCTATGCAGCATAAATTATCAGTGCACTGCCATAGCATTATACGTACCGGCAATCTTCTCGTTTTGATCTCTCTGTATATCTATCACTTCTTGCATGTTCTCGAGTTGTTTTTTCAGGTCAGCTAACTCACAAGCAGTTTCGTCTGCTTTATCTACGGATGAAACAAGAGATAGATAGATATTTTATTTTCCTCCATTAAGGAGAGCTATCATTATATACAGATCAACAGAACATATATTATACAAAAAAAGTACTACACAATAATTGCATACATGTACAATTAAAAAAAATAGCACCATTTTACGGCGAACAGAATAAATCTGGACCTGGACGTGGTGTTTTGCAGCCTGTGATATAATGTTACCAACGTTATATGTCTAATAATAATAACAAGTAAGTAATATCGTTTTGATTTAGGAAATATTTCTTTATATGGTACTGGTAGACATGTAGTCTATTTGGCGTAATTATTAGAACAGTGTTGACCTACTTTCCAAAAATCATAGCATTCGTTGTACGTAAAATCGTTTTCTCGACCAGTCATTCAGATCCCGATATATATTTGTCATTTATCAGAGATAAACCCATTTATCTTGAAGGTCCCAACATATAAATATTGCAACACGTGTGACTATATTAGTTTCCACCAGGTACGATATTGTCAGTTACATAACGGCATTAATGCGTATTATTTATCAAAGACGTGTAAGTCTGTTAAAGCCTGTGGTGGGTGGGGTATTTGAAAAAATGGGAGAATCTCACCTGTCGACTTCAAACAGCTAAATGATATGCACAACGGTTAGACAATATATTTTAAACGTTCTTAATATCTATGTTTAGGATTATTCTTAACACCAATGCACACATTTATAACTATTCATGTCCGAAAAGCTTCAACATATTGGTCAGAAATCCCGCTATCGGATCAGGGCGGAAAGTGCTATGCGAAAATGAGCTTTACCGATAAGACCTCGAAACATATTTTATTTAGAGGTCTTATATATATATTGTATAATTATATATCAGTTACATATATAGGACTAGCGTCCTTGGTCCATTGGTAGAGCATCGGATTTGGTATGGAACTGTCCCGGGTTTTATGATCGGTCAGGTCACATATGTAGTGTCATTGTTGCAAGGCACCGAACACACATTGCTTAGTATTGGTCGGCTAACCCTGTCCATGAAAACATGGCTAGGTTCATGCAAGGGGTTTGATATTAATGGAACATACATACATACAAAAAAGTAAAATGGTGCAGGGATTGAACCCACGACCACACGCTTGCAAGTTGGCTCTCCTAAGTGGGCATGTGTAGTCTGATGTATAGACTGTGCCGAATCGCTACACTTCTCCCTCCTGTTCTTTGTAAATGTACTGACAAGTATGAGGTGCTGAGAATTACTCGCAAAATAAAGCTACTCATTGTCCTTTACACCATCCACAACACGTAAAGATAACCGATGCCGCTACATTGTAAATACCCCTGGCAAGGCAAAAGTTTCGTTCCTATGGTTTTAAGCAGAAAATGTCAGTCACACCCTATATCTGCAATGACTTCTAATTATACAACAACAACACCAATGTTTATTTAGCAAATCCACATAATATATGCCTTTGACTAACGACAAGGAGTGTAGCAAACATGTCTAACTCCCTGAAAACCTATGTCCTGGGGGCTTGAACACATGGCTGTCGTCTTGCAAGCCTTCCACACTTCCAACTGGATTAACCAATTAACTGGGCAGTCTGAAGAACTGACACCAACTAAAGTAATTGCAATGTCATAATAATCACTGATAAGATTAGACAGTTTAGCATTTCATAACTGTCGGTTTATATGCAAAACACACCTTTTATTCTACTAGGTTGACATCACAATGTCGAGGAAGTGGAAACACAGCGTGGTAGACTCGGTTCCAGACAACATGTTACATTGCCTCTGTCGCTAACAAAATTATGATACAAAGATGATGATGCAGTACAATTTGTAATTGATGGGTTCCACCTTGGTTGTGTTGACTTAGACAAGGGAGCGGCTGGGAACCTGTCAAGCCGGAACTGTCCACCAGACTGTATAGATGTGATGACCCATCATTATCAAAAAAGGGTAAATAACTGTGTAGACTAGTAATAATTATATCTACATTTAACTCTGCACGCTGGCTAAAGTAAAGACTACATGTATAAGTAGCTCAATAATCTACACTACTGAAGCACCTCGTCGAAAATTATATTTTTTGATGAACAAACCCGCGTCGTTTGAGTGAAATCTGGCTGGATACGGCAAACGTTTTGTGAAATTATTATATAACATACATATATATCAATCTCGAGTTATTTGTATTGGAAATTCGTACCCAAAACGTAGAAACTGTTTTCCATTGACGGACAATGGGAGGTTGCCAACCCATTTCACCGGAAACGGCTGCATTGGGTGTATACTTGCCGACACCAAGATAAAACCGCATAGCACGGTTTTGGACAGCATTTATACAAGGAAAGGATGTATACCCCCATATTGAGGCACCATAAGCAATTATAGGCCAAACAACAGTGAACAGTGTCGTATAGCTTGGTGAATACATTATACGGTACCCCTCCCGAAATTTTACATTTAGCTATCAATAATCCTAACGCACGACTTGCACTCTGAGCAACCATCTTAGCTGTAACATTAAAATCTAGGTGTTCCTGAAGAACAACACCGAGGTATGTATATCTGTCAACAACGGATAACTGTTCATTTCCACATTTAAATATATGCTCACACCTCGCCCGGCTATCTGGACGGAAGTGCACTATCTTACTCTTACCGACATTAATTGACATGTCCTTAAGACAACACCAATCGTTCAGAGCATTTAGCAAAATGTGTAAGTCATATTCATCTTTAGCCAGTAAAACAATGTCATCAGCATATAGGAGTATGCAAACCTTTTCATTATCTATATTAATACCAATATCAAAGGACTTAAGATATACAGCTAGGTCATTGATATATAAATTAAACAACAAGGGTGATAACACACAGCCTTGTCTCAATCCACAATGAACATTAAACCAGTCTGTTTTAAATGAGTTAATTCTAACACAAGAGGCGACAGATGAATAGAGTGAATACAGCAATGAATGATCTGGTATACAAGTTGGTGCTAAGACCCGGATATCACCAGATGTATTTATTAGTTGTGATGTTAAAACAACCTCAAAATATTGTGTGAACAATGGAGTCAGTCAGGTGAGCTATATAGGGCCATCGTCGTCCACTTTATTGTAAATAAAACATCATAAATATTTGCTCAAGATGCTAGAAATGTATAATTTCTTATGCAATTGCATGTATATATGTATTTAGACTGCATGTATATAAATTATGTTCATCAATGTTTTATGATTTGCATCATTTTGAATATCTGTGTAGAAACATTGCTGTCATGTACTATGATGATATTTGTAGTATTTTACTTGAATTAAACGTGTTTATTTCTTAATCTTGTTATTAAGTGATTCACTGATGCAAATCCCCAACCCAGGTCACAGATGATAACACAACTGTTGACGATAGAAATTCCTTGTTTTTTCCACCAGTCTGTAGGCCTACATGTATTTATAAACAAGGACAAAATGACTTGGTAGCGACATTTTGTCAATATATATATTTATTTATGTCTTGATGTATTCTACCTACCGGTAACCACTGCTTCCCAATTTTTAATTTCCATAAACTGCTACTTTCTTGTCTAACCTTTTCATCCCTATTTACAGGTCGAATATACAAATGTAGGTTTCCCCTACCACCCTTCACCACTTATGCAAGTGACCTAGCATTAAGATTTAAAGGCATTCTTTAGCTAAATAAGTCAGTGCAACAACCCTTTCCTAAAACACTGTCGACATGTTTGCTATATTGTCGTTTCTCGTGTTTAACAGTAAACCATGCATAGTTATTCTTAGTATAAATAGTGTGTGTTTTACGTTTATTTATCGTCGTTACCGGTTGCCCATATGAGCGACGCCTCCTGAAGAGATTAGTGATTTTAGATTTTGGAGGATAGTGCAATGATACAGACAGAGACCCATTCCAGAGTTTCCTCTGGTTCTTTTACGTGCACAGTGTAAAGCACCGACACGAGACCTCGGTTTAACGTCCCATCTGAAAGACTGTTCATTTTATTAGGGTCAGACGGGGGATCGAACCTGGATTACCAGTCCAGCGTGTTACCACTGGACTACAGATCCACCTAAATAGTGTCCACACGTTGGTTGTTTTATATGTCTGTTGTATAGCAACGAGACGAGTCTCTCGTTTATAGTCCCATCTGAAAGATTTGATATTGAGAGGGTCAGGCTCATCACTGTTAGATGGTATTTATTTTAAACGTTTTAGAAAACTTAGTCGCCCAAATGCATTTATGCGATGGCGACTTTTAAATATGGGGGGTTGAGATGTCTTGCTAATATATACCTCCATGCTCTAACCCCTACATCATTATTTATAGCAGATGAGTATTGCTATGGCAACAATTGTTGTCATAGCTTTTCTTGTGTATGTTTGGTTTTGGAGTTTAAAGTCGCGCAAGCATGTTAGGCCATACAACGACTCTCCGTCTATTTTTGTGGAGGAAGACCCCAGGTGCACCTCCAATTTCAAGCAGTATGTCAGGCACGGACGGGTACAGGGGTAGAACCACCGACCGCCGTAAGTCACATGGAGATTGTTTGTCTACTCACCTGATAGATCGGTTATATGGTTGCGTAACCGTTCAATTATTTGATCTCTTTCTGGAATAACATTTTCATGTATATCGTGCAGTATATCTGAAATATGTATATCGGACATCATTACATAGAGCAACTAATGCTTTGGTGGACTCTTTATCAACATGATCAACACGCTGCGTGTATTACCAGGCGCGTAGCTGCCATTAGGCCAACAGGCCCGGGCCTGCACATTATTTTGACCAACAACAAAAAAATATATATCATGTTTATTTGTTATAAAACATGTCCGAATTTGTCTTTTAAATGCAGCAGAATGCTCGTAATTGCATCCTAAAAACCCAAAAATTCGTGGGTGCATGACCCCGGACCCCCTAGCAACCTCGTTTGCTACGCTCACTCAACATTCTTTACCCGGGCCTGCACATAATTTGCCTCCTGGCTACACCCCTGAATACTACACTATAAATTATATTATATAATAATATACTCACACGAAAAAGAAAGTGTGCACTTGGTTAGAGTGAACATTATATACTTATATTCACAAGTAAAACAATGTTCTGATTATTAACAAATTTCAATTAAAAGTGTAGCCAATACATTTTTGCACAGTCCATACCAAAACATCTTACTTTAAAATTATATTATATTGTTTGTACTTTATTCATGATAGTATTGTAAACGATTTTATTATGCCCTAGGGTGATGTCTTTAATTTCAATTATCCTTCCATTTCTTAAAGTTTGTATCGTATGGTTTATATGTTGTAGTTTTAATCTATAATTTCTTATTTTGTGTATCTAATGTACAATCCATAGTTTAAGTAGGTCGAGTGGTTAAGGTCGCTGACCGTGTCTCATTGATATGAAAAAGTTGGCAGTTTCTTACGGAGGTTGGTGCACCAAGTACTGGTTAACCGCTGGAGCCTGCCCAGGAAAGGTGTTGTTAGGTAAACTGCCCGTCGCTCAAATGGGAAACCGGTAGCGACGTTAAATAAACTTAAATAAAAAATTAATAAGTAGGTTCCTCATCAGTGTCCTCTTTAAAACATTAAAAAATCCATACTTTTATCATATGCTTTTAACCCTGCATTCTATATTTTGTAATCTTTTGATTGTTATTGTTATATGTGGGTTATGTTACATGTTTATGCAAAGCGCGTTTGAACGTGTAATGTTTATATAATAAAGGCACTCAATATGAATGGTATAATAATAATTATACAAAATCTGCCTATTTATTGCTTCTATATATAAGTATAAAATGTTCACCTCTAAACAAGTGCACCTTTTCTTTTTCGTGTGAGTATACAAGTATATTATATTGTGTTCATTGTGATATTTAGTGACAAAGGAGGGACGCATACCCGTGTTTTAGCAAACATATGTCCGTTTGCCCTACGGAATATATAGTACTGTCTCCGTGGCCTAGTGGTTAAGGCGTCCGCCTAGGGAGCGGGAGATCGAAGGTTCGAACGTAGCCAGGGGTTCGTTCTGCTATGGCCGGTTGGTGAGCCGCCAGCTAATTAAATAATGGTTACCGATTGCCTATAAGCCTGGCGCCTGGCATACAAGCATATGATTCGGGAAGTACTGAGGGTCATAAAAAGTGTGTCTCGTACGTCAGTAATGACTGGCCCTTTCAATAGGGGTGACACTATAATAAACAAACATTTTACTTTACAATACATAATAATATACATTCATAAAAATGGTTATTTTGTACCAATGACGAATATAAAATAATACACATTTTGACTTAAATTGAGATAAAATAGAAACTATAAAATGTGTGGCCCCATTACATTGTTACTACCATTATGAGTGTGTGTTTTGGCCCATTTTAGTGGCTTACATGCACATCGTTAATATTTGTTATCCCTTTCTATGCAGCATAAATTATCAGTGCACTGCCATAGCATTATACTTACCGACAATCTGCTCGTGTTGACCTCTCTGTATATCTATCGCTACTTGCATGTTCTCGAGTTGTAGTGTCAGGTCAGCCAACTCACAAGCAGTTTCGTCTGCTTTATCTACGGATGAAACAGGAGATAGATAGATATTATTATTTTCCTCCATTAAGGAGAGCTGTAGATAGATATATATTTTATTTTCCTCCATTAAGGAGAGCTGTAGATAGATAGATATTTTATTTTCCTCCATTAAGGAGAGCTATCATAATATACAGATCACCAGAACATAAATTATACAATTCAAAGCACAGTTTAACAATTATATATACCAAGTTAGAAAATGCAGTCCAATGTGGACTAAATATACAATTGGTTCATAATTAAATGAATGAAACTTATTAATTGTTTTTAAAACAAGTAATGTGGCACCGTTGATAGACGTTGCCTAATAGGTATCCAGATTATAAACCTTTCCGAAACGAAATGAAAGATGCATAGAAGGACATATTAGTGCGGAGCAGAATAAACTAAACCTGCCAGGTATATGTATCCAGAATACAAATTATGTAACGATATTACTCTGATATAAATGCTGACGTAAACAAATGTTTTATCATCGTATTATCATTTTGTATCAATCATACCATTAAAGCGTATGCTATATACTGTTCATGAGAGTTATAAATATTTCTGCCATTGATTGTATGCATTGTCACTGTGTTATTGTCATCTTGTTGCGTCACTGTATACTGTATAATATATATGTTTATGTTTGTTGTATGTTCTCATGGGCCTCTGGCTTATTGAATTTGAAAAAAATAAACTATCTATCTATATACATGCACAGCGATGTCACTACGCTGACTATATATGTCTATGCTGGTACACTAGACGAAACATTGCATACAAGATACTAACAGAGGCAATTTGAATATGTTCAATTTCCTTTTCACCAATACTGTAAGAAGATAGGCCGTTTAATATATCACACATTTGTGAAACAGCGTCTTTTGATATCAATCGCAAATATGCATCTATTCCAGCTTTACTCTTTATCTGTGTAACCCAGGTGAGAAAAACATGCAGCCAGACCGGGACTCGAACCCGGGACCTCTTGCTTACAGGGCGATTGCTCTACCGACTGAGCTAACCGGGCTGCCTACATATCACCTCACATATTGGGTTAATATACATACCATTACATACTCCCCCCACCAAATTGGAATTCTTCCATGAATTTCCATAGGGATAGAGATACATTGTGAAATATTTCTCGGAGTTTATAATGTAACGTTTTCAAACGGGGGGGGGATGTGTAACCCAGGTGAGAAAAACATGCAGCCAATCCGGGACTCGAACCCGGGACCTCTCGCTTACAGGGCGATTGCTCTACCGACTGAGCCCAACCAGGCTGCCTACATATCACCTCACATATTGGGTTAATATATATACCGTTACATCTGTATAGTATTACTACAATGTTCCTGTAACGTAATCGTATCTAGATATCCCTTTGATAGATAGCTTTATACTTTATGTATTTTACAACGATTGCGAAGCAAGTTTGAACAACTTATATTAATCACTCTCGTTGGCTCGGATGTAAGCGTAAATGTGGTCATTCATGTGGGAGGAAACCGGAGTACCCGGAGAAAACCCACCTGTCGGATCTGGCGACCATCGTACCATCTCATATACTTCCCTGTCCGAGGATCGAACCCGGGTCGCATTTGTGAGAAGCGAGCGCGCTAACCACTGCGCTAATCGGATAGATAGCTGATTACAGACGGATCTGGTAATCCAGGGATCGCAGGTTCGATCCCCCGTCTGACTCCAATACAATTAACAGTTTTTCAGATGGGACATTAAACCGAGGTCTCGTGTCGGTGCTTTACACGAATGGGAAGTTATGTGATAAGAATTACTGCTATGTATTCGTATTATAGGTATTAAAAGTGTCCAATTTGTGGAAGTCGTGATAGCGCAGTGGAAGCGCGTTCGCTTCATGTGCGAAAGGCCCGGAGT
The DNA here is from genome assembly GCA_014843695.1 of Archivesica marissinica. Lineage (NCBI taxonomy): Eukaryota > Metazoa > Mollusca > Bivalvia > Venerida > Vesicomyidae > Archivesica > Archivesica marissinica. Next base: position 17,334,653 of record CM026386.1, on the reverse strand, counting down.
TCGAGCCCCGCTGTAGCCGTTACGATTGTGCTGTTAGGCAAGGCATTTAAATTCCACATTGCCTTTTCTCTCCCTCATGGCGATGGATTCCATCAGGAATGATTTCTCGAGAGTGATTAATACAAGTTGAAAGAACTTTTCGCAAATAAAATTGTCCAATTGTTTTCAGGGAACTAGTTCCAAGCTTTCACTGGTGTGTGCATAGACATACAGGCTTGACCTGAAATCCAGAAATGGCCAGGTCAATCTATTTAGTACGTAGTTGAAATTCTGCAACAATAGTTGGTTCCTATATGATTCGCGGATGTTCCAGCAGAGATGTGGTATATATTATTATTATGTTAAATAGGGTTGTATGTTATTGTCAATATGTTTGCATTTAATTACTAAATTATGAAGTGCATAATTTACATTCACTAAATACACTACCCGAGTGTGTATTATGCAGAGTGAACTTTAAATCTTCCTTCTATTACATATTTATATGTAATAGTTTACGATCATCAACGATCCTGAAATGGCGTTTGTTTGAGGCATAGGGAGATGGAGGAAATCACGTGGTATTGGGAGATGGAGGAAATCACGTGGCATAGTAAGATGGAATAAATCGCGTGGTATAGGGATCTGCAGGAAAGCACGTGGCATAGGGAGATGGAGGAAATCACGTGCCAGATGGAGGAAATCACGTGGCATAGTAAGATGGAATAAATCACGTGGTATAGGGAGATGGAGGAAATCACGTGGTATAGGGAGATGGAAGAAATCACGTGGCAGATGGAGGAACACACGTGGCATAGTAAGATATAATAAAGCACGTGGTATAGGGATATGGAGGAAATCACGTGGTATAGGGAGATAGAGGAAATCACGTGACATAGGGAGATGGAGGAAATCACGTGGTATAGGGAGATGGAGGAAATCACGTGGTATTGGGAGATGGAGGAAATCACGTGGTATAGGGAGATGGAGGAAATCACGTGACATAGGGAGATGGAGGAAATCACGTGGTATTGGGAGATGGAGGAAATCACGTGGCATAGGGAGATGGAGGAAATCACATGGCATCGGGAGATGGAGGAAATCACGTGACATAGGGAGATGGAGGAAATCACGTGACATAGGGAGATGGAGGAAATCACGTGACATAGGGAGATGGATGAAATCACGTGGTATTGGGAGATGGAGGAAATCACGTGGTATTGGGAGATGGAGGAAATCACGTGACATAGGGAGATGGAGGAAATCACATGGCATCGGGAGATGGAGGAAATCACGTGACATAGGGAGATGGAGGAAATCACGTGACATAGGGAGATGGATGAAATCACGTGGTATTGGGAGATGGAGGAAATCACGTGGTATTGGGAGATGGAGGAAATCACGTGACATAGGGAGATGGAGGAAATCACATGGCATCGGGAGATGGAGGAAATCATGTGGTATAGGGAGATGGTGGAAATCACGTGGTATTGGGAGATGGAGGAAATCACGTGACATAGGGAGATGGAGGAAATCACATGGCATCGGGAGATGGAGGAAATCATGTGACATAGTGAGATGGAGGAAATCACGTGACATAGGGAGATGGAGGAAATCACGTGACATAGGGAGATGGAGGAAATCACGTGACATAGGGAGATGGAGGAAATCACGTGGTATAGGGAGATGGTGGAAATCACGTGGTATTGGGAGATGGAGGAAATCACGTGACATAGGGAGATGGAGGAAATCACGTGACATAGTGAGATGGAATAAATCACGTGGCATCGGGAGATGGAGGAAATCACGTGACATAGTGATATGGAGAAAACCACATGGCGTAGGGAGATGCAGTAAATAACGTGAGCATACAACAGCATGAATGTACCTACCGCAGTGTTGTTGAATTGTAGCGTCACGTGATGATATGATTGCTGCTTGTCGATCAATTGCTCGATCATTCATTAGCATCACGTTGTCCAGTAGTTCTACCCTACTCTGGTTGCTGACCTCCTGTATAGTGATTGGTGCACTGCATATAGGGCACGTAGAATACTTCTCTAACCACAGAAAAATACAGTGATTGCAAACTCGGTGCCCACAGTCTGTAATGGACGTACCATCCAGATTAGACTGAAATATCGGGCATTTTAGTAGCATTTCAAGGTCACGATCCATATCCTAGAAAAAACAAGTTATGAAATGTAGGTTCACATTTCTTAAAGCAACGATACATCGGTGAAAACGCAAATGTCTGAAGAATGTAATTTGCTATTATATGGTATAATTGTTTTCCAAATATTTGCCTCAAAAACTGAGTATTTCAATAAATAAACAAACGTCGTATACGCGGTTTGTTGACATAACAAAATAATGTAAATATGGTCGATTTATTTTGCCTGGTCAGTCAAATAAATATATTTTAACACCGAGACTATTAATTAGGCCGTATTGAGCTTCTGATCATATCATGTCATTTTGCCAGAAGTTAAAAAGTGAAAAATCGACAGACTGAATGAAACCCAGGCTAGTACTATGATACTAAATCATGTGAGCGAATAGTGGGGTTCCGGCAGATATATATATATTGGATATCCTTTCTGTAATACCATCTAACTTGAACACACACCATTGCAGAATATACATACATTATAATGAATAGAACAAAATATGATTTATAAATTGATCCATGTAGATGATTTATAAATTGATCCGTGTAGATGATTTATAAATTGATCCGTGTAGATGATTTATAAATTGACCCATGTAGATGATTTATAAATTGACCCATGTAGATGATTTATAAATTGACCCATGTAGATGATTTATAAATTGATTCATGTAGACGATTTATAAATTGATTCATGTAGACGATTTATAAATTGACTCATGTAGATGATTTATAAATTGACCCATGTAGATGATTTATAAATTGACCCATGTAGATTTATAAATTGATCCATGTAGATTTATAAATTGATCCATGTAGATTTATAAATTGATCAATAGATTTATAAATGATCCATGTAGATGATTTATAAATTAAACCGTGTCGATGATTTATAAATTGATTCATGTAGACGATTTATAAATTGATTAATGTAGATGATTTATAAATTGATTCATGTAGATGATTTATAAATTGATTCATGTAGACAATTTATAAATTGATTCATGTAGACGATTTATAAATTGATTCATGTAGACGATTTATAAATTGATTCATGTAGATGATTTATAAATTGATTCATGTAGATGATTTATAAAGGAGCAATGCTAGGATGGTGGTGACAGATTGTACGATGGCGATGCTGGTTGTCCTGAAGGATGGATCAATGGCAGGGTGGTACGATGGCGATGTAGGATGGAACGATGGCGATGCCCTGAACGTTGAGCAATGGCTAGGAAACGATTGCGATGCTGGTGACCCTGAAGGATGGAACAATGACAGGATGGTGATGTGGGATGGAACGATGGCGATGCCCTGGACGTTGGTGCAATGGTAGGATGGTATGATGGGGGATACACGACTGCTCTGGCGGACATAGCGACTATTTTAGCAGATTTGACTAGGTAGCGTCCCTTGTTCATTTCGAGCGATCACATTGTAGGAGTTTTCTACCTTTGATCAACGCGATTTATGGTTATTGTATCAGCGGATATCTGTGTAAATTGGCATAAGGCAATAAAAGGCGGGATACGGACAGAAGCCCCCCATCTTTTTTGCCACAGGAGGACAAAAGCCCCCCCGTTCAAATTCAGGGTAGGACAAAAGCCCCCCCATAGAAAACCCAAGGGAGGACAAAAGCCCCCCCATGCACATTCAGGGTAGGACAAAAGCCCCCCCCATAGAAAAACCAAGGGGCTTTTGTCCGCCCGTGTCAAAATCATGGGAGGGCTTTTGTCCGGGGGGGGGGGGGGCTTATGTCCTACACTCATAAAAGGCAATGAAGCATGAATTATGAAATTCGCATTGATTCGTTTTTGCTGGGTAGATAATACTGTATAATGCTTGTATAGAGGATGTTGTTGCAGACGTAAACACAATGGTATCATGTTTTGTCAGTGTATATAATTATGCCATTGTTCGTGAAAGAGGATAACCTTCATTGCATAAACAACAAAATAGATTATAAAACTGTACTACCATTTTTATTTTTTATTATACATAGACGTGTATTAACAAACACTATTATAGTTAAGAAAACATTTCTATGGTCCGGGTCATTGAAGTTTTGATCTTTATTTACCGCTCATCCATGTACATTACATAAATTAAAATGCATACGTTTCACACACTGTAATTAAAAACAAATGCACTAGCCGATTAAGAAATATTTTAAAAGATCAATTATCAACCTCGATCAGATCGAGAGTGAACTAATTAGCAGCTGTTTTTTGTGATACTTAAAAAATAAAAACCGTATTATGTATTGGTAACGGTTATAAGAGAGTGTTCATAATACGCAAGGTAATGCCTATTAGTACATTGTACCAGTCTTACACAGTATATATTAATAATTTAATACTCTATTTGTGCAATGATAATTTTATAACAAGTGTGATAATTATGACCATAGTCTCTTGTAATTCTATCTAAGCATGGCTATGCACGTGTGTTTATGTGAATATATGTTATATTTTGATATCTTGTATTGTACATAGATCTATGAGACTGAAATAAAGATATAAATATTGTATATATTTTAATGTTTTTGTCACAAATTGTACGTAAAATTTGTATATTATGCAAATGTGCTACTTCTCTTTATAGTGGAGGAATAAAAGAATGTATCTACAGTCAAACCTGTGTTAGTGGTCACCTCTATTAAGCAGCCAACCTGCATTAAGCAGGTAGTTTTCAGATTCCCCATGTTACTTTATTCTATATTTAACATCTATTAAGCAACCACCTGTGCTAAGCAGCCACTTTCTGTGATTCCCTTAGCTGGCCTCTTAATACAGGTTTGACTGTGTATCGAGGACAGCAGGTGCAGGAACGAAGCTGTAATTAACAAAGTCCGTTATGCATCGTGTCACCGACCCAAGTAATAAAACAAATATATTTTATGACCATAATTAACGTACCCCAGTAGTTTCAACATTGACACAATACATTGATATTTATGTTTCCGGCGGAATTGGGGCCAGTTATGGCACTTTCAATGACTGGTTCTACAGGAAATGGGTCGACACGGGTAATTCAACACATCACTTTATAGATCTTGGTATCTTTACACATCCACATGTATTAATATGTCACGGTTAATGATTGTGTACCTGATCAACCCAATAATCAATATTGACATAACATGAATACAATATACAATACAATACAAATATTTTATTCAGCATTAAACATTTCATATTAATGTTTACAAACATATAATATATAATACAGTGTGAACACAAGTTTTTTCAGAAGAGCATGGGTTTTTAACAGTGCAGATTAACAATCACTATACAATAGGTAGATACAGTATTTAAGGTACTTAGATAATGCGTATTTTGTTGGCAAAGTATATAAACTTTGATAGGTTACAAATAGTTTTATTAGACGTAGCAGACATTAGAGCATCGAATTTATGCATTGTCGGCCAATGACAATAATAGCGTTTAAAGTATTTCTTTCTTATATCGCGATAATGTGGACATACAAGTAGAAAATGATATTCACTTTCAATTTTTGTCATAGTACAGGATTTACAAGTTCTCAGTTCACGAGCCACGTTGTTATATCTCCCTGTTTCAATAAAAAGGTTATGTGATGAAGTTCTAAATCATTTTTGTAGATATGTATCGATTATCCGTTGCTTAATAATGTCCAGAGGGATGTCATGGGTGAACTGTTCATTCCAGATATTGTTAAATCCGTGATCTGGTAGTATTGTTTTTATTTCAAACGCCCAATGTTTTCGGTTATAAGTGTGACCTAAATCAACGTCCGTTTTTAATAATAGATAAAGTTGTTTTGTTAAACTTGAATCTTCTTGTTTTAATATCTTAATCCAATACTTAAGTAGTTTAATTTTTCGATAGATATGGAGCGGTAATCGACATAATTCTCCGTATAGCGCAGTTAAATTTGTTGATTTTTTTACTCCCGAGAATTCTGGGCAAGAATTTTGTATGGACAAGTTCGATGTCCGTGGCTTTATGTGTTCCCCATATTTCGGCACTAAAATTGAGGATCGAACCTACTAAAGAATCAAAAAGCTTTATTTTTTTTGAAGTTGGTAAACACACACTTAGATCAATGCAACCCATGTAGCCCTCTAAAAATATTCTTATTGTAATTTTAATTCTTTATTAATTATGTTTAGATTGTTTAATCTTCTTAGAAAATAATTTAGTCGCCCAAATGCATTTATGCGGTGAACACAATGTTTCCAAACCAAATGAATTTATGTATCTCATGATATATCAGATATCACGAGTCTCATGCACACGTTGTTCGTAATCACACCCTCACCTGTTCGTTGTATTCTGACGGCTCTGACTCCATAGCGACTGGGTTTAAAACTTCAACAAACTTGTGTCTCCTTTACAGTGGCAAATACGATGGTGCTTCAACTGCATACAAATTGCCAATAGATTCATCAGTAAGTATTATATAACAGCCAATAGATTCATCAGTATATATTATATAACAGTTAATAGATTCGTCAGTATATATTATATAACAGTCAATAGATTCATCAGTATATATTATATAACAGTCAATAGATTCATCAGTATATATTATATAACAGATAATAAATTCATCAGTATATATTATATAACAGTCAATAGATTCATCAGTATATATTATATAACAGTCAATAGATTCATCAGTATATATTATATAACAGATAATAAATTCATCAGTATATATTATATAACAGTCAATAGATTCATCAGTATATATTATATAACAGTCAATAGATTCATCATAATATTATAACAGCAATAGATTCATCAGTATATATTATATAACAGTTAATAGATTCATCAGTATATATTATATAACAGTCAATAGATTCATCAGTATATATTATATAACAGTCAATAGATTCATCAGTATATATTATATAACAGTCAATAGATTCATCAGTATATATTATATAACAGTCAATAGATTCATCAGTATATATTATATAACAGTCAATAGATTCATCAGTATATATTATATAACAGTTAATAGATTCATCAGTATATATTATATAACAGTTAATAGATTCATCAGTATATATTATATAACAGTCAATAGATTCATCAGTATATATTATATAACAGTTAATAGATTCATCAGTATATATTATATAACAGTCAATAGATTCATCAGTATATATTATATAACAGTCAATAGATTCATCAGTATATATTATATACCGGTCAATAGATTCATCAGTATATATTATATAACAGTCAATAGATTCGTCAGTATATATTATATAACAGTTAATAGATTCATCAGTATATATTATATAACAGTTAATAGATTCATCAGTATATATTATATAACAGTCAATAGATTCATCAGTATATATTATATAACCGCCAATAGAGTCATCAGTATATATTATATAACCATCAATAAATTCATCAGTATATATTATATAACAGTTAATAGATTCATCAGTATATATTATATAACAGTTAATAGATTCATCAGTATATATTATATAACAGTTAATAGATTCATCAGTATATATTATATAACAGCCAATAGATTCATCAGTATATATTATATAACAGTCAATAGATTCATCAGTATATATTATATAACAGTTAATAGATTCATCAGTATATATTATATAACCATCAATAAATTCATCAGTATATATTATATAACAGTTAATAGATTCATCAGTATATATTATATGACAGTTAATAAATTCATCAGTATATATTATATAACAGTTAATAGATTCATCAGTATATATTATATAACAGTTAATAGATTCATCAGTATATATTATATAACCGCCAATAGATTCATCAGTATATATTATATAACCATCAATAAATTCATCAGTATATATTATATAACAGTTAATAGATTCATCAGTATATATTATATGACAGTTAATAAATTCATCAGTATATATTATATAACAGTTAATAGATTCATCAGTATATATTATATAACAGTTAATAGATTCATCAGTATATATTATATAACCGCCAATAGATTCATCAGTATATATTATATAACCATCAATAAATTCATCAGTATATATTATATAACAGTTAATAAATTCATCAGTATATATTATATAACAGTCAATAGATTCAACATTATATATTATATAACAGTTAATAGATTCATCAGTAAATATTATATAACAGTTAATAGATTCATCAGTAAATATTATATAACAGTTAAAATCATTAGTAAATATAATATAACAGTTAATATATTCATCATTATATATTATCGGTCAATATTTTCAGCTGTAGTCAAATGTCATAGTCCAAATGGTACATTTCATAACAGATGAGATAATTTTCTTAGATATGCAGAATGTTGTGTATTATGGTTTACTTTGCAATTATATTTTTTTTTGAAAACTCCGGTTTTCTCCGGAATTATGTCATGTGTCAAATTATCAACTTAAATAACTCATATATGATAACTTTTTTTGGGTTTTTATTTTTTAATGTTACACACTCATATCGCGACCCTCCAGCTAGTATCGGTGGGGGAATACCTCGGGTGCTCATCCGAGCAGTATTTCAGGCACGGACGGGTACTAGTACCCGGATAGAACCACCGACCAACCGCAAGCCAGCTGGATAGCTTCCTCACTTGCAAATATTCGACACCCCATGTCCGATTAGAACCTACAACTGCGAGGGAGGGGCGAGTGATTTGCAGTCAGCGATCGAAACCACTCGGCCGGTGTAAGTTAAAATGTAATAATAATTTAATTTATATAAAGTTGGAAACACCGGAACAAGTACACAAAGTCATGATGATGTCATAAATACATTACGTCATACTATTACGTCATACCACAGGAACTTGAAATGTTATCCATAAGCCACCACAGGTCTCGTACCTCTTGCAAAATTGTGTAGAAAAAAATCGATTATCTTTTGTTCAGCGGGTAGATATTAAAGATCAGCGACTGCTCAAGGTATATTTTTGTTTCCTTTAACTAACGAGCCCCGGGAGTGTGGCTGTCACACGATGTTAGTTAGCTTTTATATGTCGTGAGTAGTGGGTGGGGTATTGTTTACGTTGCATTCCTGTCTTTTTTTTAATAGAGGATGCACGAGACCTTTGGTGGCTTATGGATAACATTTCAAGTTCCTGTGGTCATACTAGTATTACTGCGTCTTGGGAACAGTTAGCAATTAAAGTCATATTAATAGGTGTAATCAAACTACAATGTCGGTTTTATTTATTTTACAACGATCGCGAAACAAGCTTCAACAACTTGCATCAATCACTTTCGTATGAAAGCGTATATGTGGTAATTCGTGTCGGAGAAAACCGGTATGCCCGGACAGAAAAATCCACCTGTCCGATCTGGCGACCACCATGCAAACTCACACATTTCCCGGTCCGAGGATCGAACCCGGGCTGCATTTGTGAGAAACGAGCGTGGTAACCACTGCGCTAATCGGACAGCCACTGCCCTATCCGGACAGCCGATTTGCTCACATATCAATTGGTTATTTCTCACTCATTACTTTCGTCCGTAAATCATAAACAGCTAGATAATGTTACAAGTATTACTTGGCAACATTAAACTGAGACTCATTAATCTCCGCCAAAGCCTTCGTAAGTTTCCGTGAACTACGACCAGGACATACATTAGGTTTTTACCGTTAATATTTGAATCAAGTCAGTAAGTAAGTGTACCATAATCTAAAGCTCATATTTTACTTCGGAATTCCGATTATTAACGAAGTAAGTTCATGTTCATTAAATGTCTCAGTTTAATATTGCCAAACAAAAAAACTGTCGTACATGATTAAATTGGCAATATTATGGGTTTTAGTTTAAACTTTATTTATTGTTCTTATTTTGTACAAAGGGCATATATGCATCGAAATTATATAAACACACAGGTTGCAGGAAGATAACAAAGGATTGGAAAACAAGATAAATACAATCTTATATAAATTCCTCTCCTAAGGGTTATGGGTTTTAAAAATAGATCACACATGTTCGAACCATTGTCCACCTGAAAAAAATCATTCAAACGAGGACATCCTATCCACTGCGCTAATCGGACACATATACTGAACCAAAAAAGAAACTTTCGCAAAGTAGGTCTTAAACTTATAAGGTTAAATACAACAGAAACATGTGTATATGTAGTAGTTTACACTGACGTCCTACTTTGGGAAATCTGTCAGATAATCACCTCATGTCGAACGATATCGTCTGTTTTGACAAAACATATCTGGTTTACATGTGTTAACTTTTTTCACTGCAAGTTATTGCACTTGATGACTACAGTCATAAAAATACCTAAACACCTTTATATCGATACAATTTGGGCAACATTTCGATGCCTCGAATTGCGAAACATTTAAGAGAGAGAGAGCCGTTGGGATGCTGGAGGCAGGAGCTTCAACGGAAGAGGTTGCTGCGCACGTTGGATCATCTGTGCAGGCAGTTAGAAGTCTGAGACGGCGGTTTGTGCAGACCGGAAGCACGGAAGATCTTCCACGTAGCGGTAGACCACGTGTAACCACGCCGGCGCAAGACCGCTATATTTTGAACCAACATTTACGAAATCGTGTTTTAACTGCGACAGCTACAGCGTATGTCACCCCAGGTACTTATAACCCCAGGATTTCCGCTCAACCGTACGAAATCGTTTGGCTGAGAACAATTTACGTGCACGTCGTCCCTACATCGGAACAGTATTAACGGATCGTCATCGCCGTGACAGGCTTCAATGGGCTGATAGACTCATCAACTGGACAAGGCAAGACTGGCGGACGATTTTTTTTCAGATGAATCCAGGTTTGCATTGTCCAATAGTGATGGTCGGATCAGGGTCTACCGACGTAGGAATGAACGTTACGCTGACTGTTGCGTTCTTCAGCGGGATCGTTTTGGCGGTGGGGGTTCCGTGATGGTCTGGGCCGGAATAAGTTATGGGTATCGTACCCAATTAGTGGTCATTGATGGCAATTTGAATGCTCAAAAGTATAGAGACCGTGTCCTTGCCCCACACGTTGTTCCTCTCTTACAAAATCACGGCGTTATTTCTGTGTTTTAGCAAAACAACGCCAGACCTCACGTCGCCCGTGACAATATCCAGTTCTTGCGAAACAACAATATTGATTTCATAGACGACTGGCCCTCAAAAAGCCCGGATCTAAATCTCATCGAGCACCTTTGGGATAATCTTGACACACGTGTACGGCAACGTCAAAATCCGCCTGGTAACGTCAATGAGCTCCGTGACGCTTTGCTAGAAGAGTGGAAAATACCCCAGGCTCAAATTAATAATCTCATCCACTCAATGCGTCGTCGCTGCCAAGCTGTTAGCAATGTTCGCGGTGGGCATAATCGTTACTAAAGCAAAACAAATTGAATCGACACCTACCTCAAATGAAATTGAAAAATCCAATGAAATTGATCATTTTCAGACTGTAAATGAACTTTGATGAATTGATTTTAAATTATTGTGCACTAACAAATACGAATAAAAACTGTTAATATACACATATGTGGAAACAGTCCCATTGAAGTCTCGCAGTTTTAGCAGTCTTATTGCAGTTTTAGGTTGGTTTAAACATGAATACAACACAGGACATAGCATAATTAAAACATGTTAAAGCGAGCACCTAAAAGACAAAAATAAAATTAATACATTGTGTTAATAGTTTTAACAATTTAAGGATAACATACAGCCCAAGATCAGCAACTACAACACAGTGTATCAATCAATAGTGTATTTCTATCTGATATCTTAAGATTTGTCTATATTATATAGTTGCTTGTATCTTAAGCTGTATGTTATCCTTAAATTGTTAAAACTATTAACACAATGTATTAATTTTATTTTTGTCTTTTAGGTGCTCGCTTTAACATGTTTTAATTATGCTATGTCCTGTGTTGTATTCATGTTTAAACCAACTTTTATTTCTTAGCTGTTTTTTCTTATGTTTTGATTATAATATATGTTTGTCGGAAAAATAGCTTATTAGCTAATGTTATTTGTAAATGTAATCCGACGTTAAATAAAGCTTCTTGTATCGCGAAAGTTTCTTTTTTGGTTCAGTATATATACTGTTCAGGCGGTTTATCTGTATTGTATACCCCCAAATATCCAATATTAATGTGTTTACATGTGTGATCTATTTTTAAAACCCATATATACACGGAAACACGGCTTGGACACCGTCTTGACCCAGATTCTTATAAACAGGTAAACAAACATTAAAACCGTTCCTTGTAAAATCACCGGTTTAGCGTATTTTGGCAATATACTACCTTCGACATACTCTGTTTACTTTGGTAGGTTGTTTTGTAACTGTATTATATCCGTATTTATATAACTACTGATAACAGAAGTGAATATTAGAGAGTAAACACGAATTCACGTACTAGTTTCGTCTAAAAATTCGCCAATTTAATCGTGTATGACAGTAATACTGCAAGTTTAACCTGTTTAATGTTTAAACTTTATTTGTTTTACGATTGCGAAGCAAGTTCCAACAACTTATATTACTCACTCTCGTTGGCGCGGATGAAAGCGTATATGTGGTCATTCGTGTGGGAGAAAACCTTCGTGTCCGATCTGGCGGCCACCGTACCATCTCACATACTTCCCGGTCCGATGATCGAACCCGGGTTGCATTGGTGAGAAGCGAGCGCGCAAACCACTGCGCTAATCGGACCCTGTTCTAAATTCAATACAAAATAATTGAGATCTACACGTTACATTACCAAAAACTACTACCTTACTACACGGTAACTGTCCTTCGAATGCCCACATTTCGTGCACGTGCCTATTTAATTCACAAACCCTGATTACCTCGTGCATCCCGTGCACTATATAGGCAAGTATATAACACACCAACACGAACAGAAATGGAATTACTGATCGTGAACCCAGTATCTGTATACTGCGTCTAGTTTGACATAATCAAATAGACGGATCTGTAGTCCAGTGGTAACACGCTGGACTGGTAATCCAGGGATCGCAGGTTCGATCCCCCGTCTGACCCTAATAAAATGAACAGTCTTTCAGATGTGATTTTAAACCGAGGTCTCGTGTCGGTGCTGTACACCGTGCACGTAAAAAGAACCAGAGAAGACTCTGGAATGGGTCTCTGTCTGTATCATTGAACTATCCGCCAACAATCAAAATGACTAATGTCTTCAAATTACTCGTATTCAATAAGTACGCACGTAACCTATACATGTACCCATGACCTTTCAAGACAACAACCAAACCCATTATCTGACATGTACTGCTAAAGCCCTTTGTGCATGTATCAGGGGTTTGACCACTTCACCAAAAGAACGCGACGTATAGCCGACGTAAAACAATGTGGAAGTCGTGATAGCGCAGTGGTAGCGCGTTCGCTTCAGGTGCGAAAGGTCCGGAGTTCGAGCCCCGCTGGAGCCGTTACGATTGTACCCTTAGGCAAGGCGATTAAATTCCACGTTGCCTCATCTCTCTCCCTCGTGGCCATGGATTCCATCAGGAATGAGGTATCGAGAGTGATTAATATATGTTGTAAGAACTTGTTTCGCAATCGAGCTAAAACAAATTTGTATACGCTAAGTTATCTAGAAAAGTGAACCTACCAATTTTATAACTATGAATACACGTAAGTCCACGTCATCAACTTAAATCACAATGTAGAAACGGAATATATGCCTATTATAAAAAAAATACACATAACACAAAAGAATAAATAAACAAAATAAATCCCAATTGTAAATAAATCCCAATTGTAAATAAATCCCAATTGTTCGTGCGGCTTTGACATTAAATATATCATGCACATTAATATGTGATTGAAAATTGTCAAGCCTGATCCACTTTGAATAATCTTACAACAGGGAATTAAACATATTGTTATACGCTAGAATACAAGCACTATATACTTCACTATGACCGACCCTGTGTGACCGACAAATAAGTACTACCTTTTTCGAAAAATTGTCCACTACTTAGAAAACGAAAATGAAAGTAGGCTTGTTGCTTGCGGTCGATACTCGAGATAGGGTTGTGCTTGAGAAAATCCAAGCATTTCATTGGCAGTCAACAGTTGACCTATTCAAATAAGTATGTACCAGTGCATGTTATTTGTGACATTTGAAAGTAGGTCGGTGTGTCTTTAACTAACGACTTTATCTGCCGTTAATCTACATTAAACTACGCGGAAGTTTCTTTGTCCACATGTAAATAATACTTGTTGTTTTGTTACTAGATTTGTATAAACAGACTGGTTTAATCGATTTGGCCGAGGTTCCCAGGTAGATATATATATACACATTTGTAAATAACAGCTGTTGTAGCGTACTTGATTATTATATGTATTATGTAATATTATGTAAACCAGTCATGTTTTATAGTGTAGTAGATAAGGACCATGAACGTTCAGAGGGTGTAAAAAGCACCAAATTTGGCATGGTGGTAGTTTAGAACCAGCTTGTAAATAATAGGCCGGAAGACAATCACGAGAGGCCCTGAGTCCCCCGTGAGATGGGGCCCCAAAGGGGCACATAATTGTGTAAATTTGCATGTATATAATTATTTTATTACAGCCACACATGGTATATAACTTGTGCAAATGAGGTATGTTATCAGGATAATAGGTTACACCAGTATAAAAATGAACTTTGTCAAATACAAAATTGAAAATTGAGGCCCTAATTAGTGATAATGCCATAAACGAGGCCCATAATGTTGTTAAAATTGGCCAATTGCGATTAATAATATAATAAATATTACAATTTTATGTCAGTATCCACTATTGTACAATAAATAACTACTTTACTCAATTACATAGATCTAAATGCTGCATTATGCTTTAGGTAATGGCCAGAAGCCACTTTTAATTGGTTAACAGAGTTGTTTCCCTTTTAGCAAAATTTCCATGAACAGTTCAGAGAGTGGGAAAGTTCGAAATTTCGTTGCGTTTTTACATGCTGTATCACGCCAAGATGTAAGTATTATTAGTATATTTTGTTTGTATAGATATCACATGTATAAACAATGGTGTTGCACATGTTTAAATAATTTAAACCAAAAGAACAAGAATTATAAAATTAATTAGTCCTACACATTTTACATTCTTAATGGAGTTTCATTAATTTCAGATATCATGGCAAGTCAAATTTCAGATATCATGGCAAGTCAACCACATTCTACTCATGGACTCATATGGCTAACAAAATACTAACACAATCAAGAAATTAACATGAGTTAAACCTAGTAACACAGTCACATGTTGACAACAATCAACCAGAGGTTATGGTGCGTAATTTAATATACTATTATATAACATGTGATGTTGAGGATTGACTGCACACTTATTCGACCTACTTGTTTGTTTTGTTATGCTTACAATGTCATTCCGCCCATTTGGCGCAGTAGAGTAGTGACCCCGGCATGTCCCCCACATGCCTTAAAGTAAACTTTTTTGAAGCTGAAGGAGGAAATTTACCTGCCAGAAATTTCCAGCCAGTATTTGCCAAACATGCTCATTTTGAATCCAAATTGTACACATTGAAACAACTGACATTGAGACCTGAACGTTCAGTGGCAACTATTTTTCCTGGATCGAACCAGAACTAGGACACTTTCCTGGATAAAAATCAACTAGTACTGTGCCTCGGCCGGGGATCTAACTCACGACTTCCCGCCTTGGAATTAAAGGCGCTAACCACTGTGCTACCCGAGCTGTTTTATTCTCCAATTCATAATCATTTCAATCAAGGGTTACATTCATAGGCCCATCTACCTGTTTGTACGGACACAGGTACACCTATCCTGCAGTTGCCAGTATGCATTGGTGATTATTCTGAGGTATTGCTGTCGTTCTGTACAATCTTGTATTGGTTACATTTTGATAGACAATTAATAATGTATTCTACGTTTTAGGAATCCACATCAGGACATGCTGTTGGGTTTGAGCAACCTTCGACATATGAGTTGTACAGGGCACGATGTTCCAACTGGAGCCAGTGTTGCCTATGCCAAAAGAAGACTGAATGCCATATCAACCTGAGTCCACACAATGCATTGCCACAGGAACAATTAAAACTTTGGAATGACTTGACCTAGGGAGTGGCAATGATGGAGCAAAATGCCGTCTGGCATATGTCCTGCTTCAGCAGCAGAATATTGATAGAGCAGTAAAGAGACAGCAAGTGTGTATGGAAACGATAGAGAAAAAGAGGCTTAGAAAGAGTTTTGATACAACGTTTCATGGTAGTTGTTTCGTTTACACTAAATCTTATGGTAGACTACATTAGGTAGAAACAATGGAAATAGATACGAACGTGTGACATATCACAACTGAGATGTCAGATATCGAAATTCTAGCCACACATTAAGAGGTGGATATGGTACCAAGAGACGCAGACTATCATGTTTGTTCACATTTTATAACAAGTACAATTGGCAGTATGCACTTTCAACTGATTCTACATCGATTCATGTGTACGATACTGGTGATAATTAATTGAAAAAGGCTATCATTGTTGCTGAGTTGATTACATATATATTGTGTTAAACTGATTAATGTGAAAGTGATGGCTTGTTGATAATAATAAATGACAAAGGCGTTTCAGTGTCTTATAACAGGGATATACAGGTCTCCACAGACATAGTAAACTGTCTAAGGTGAATATGAAACTACTAGCATTGCATGCCCACCAAATCTCAGGAACGGACTGTACACCACAGCATGGATCACAATCCACAGTCAGTAACATCGAATGATGCATTTCATGGTACGGCAATCTCGGTCACACGAAGTCTGAGGCGCAATGTATAAATATAACTCATCTCAAGGCCGAATAGTCACAAAATATCTACCAGAGAAGTACAAAGATGTCCCTCCTGTAACATTGAAGGCCAACACTCCACAACCGGTTGTCGTGTGAGCCTCCTCCCAACTACTCAACGTGAATTAGTTCTTAGTGACCAAATGGTTAGAGCATGTTGCCGAAAATCTTGGAAATCTAGGTCAAAACGAATCTTTTTCATGGTCACCATTCTTTGCACAACACCTCTCAATTGACACAAGAGCACCAGCCATAACAGCACTATTCCCATTGTTTCGTGACTCTGTGTTCACTGTGGCTAACGTAAAGCATGGAATGCCACTTATCAAACATGTCACTGAAGCTAAGAACCCTGGCCAGATCACAGTCGATCAACCAAGAAGATACAATGGTTATGGCCCACATAGTACCGGGTATGGACCTGGAAATTGCATGGTGTTGATGGGTGGCCTTCTTGAAGGTTATTGGAGATTGGTTAGATGGGAGTGGTTGGCTTGCATTATATGAGTACCTATCACAATGCATTGAGAGCTACACTTTCATGGCAGGTAAAACTGTTATATCAACACATGGAGATAATGTCTTGAAATCGAACACAGACATCGACTTTGATGTGACTGACCTTCAACCCTGTAACCATGAAGAAGCAGACGACAGAATGCTTCTCCATGCAGCGCATTCTTTCAATACAGGTTGCAAGAGAGTACGTATCCAGGCTATTGATACTAACGTTGTGATGTTAGCAAATGCTGTGCTCAATTTACATACAGCTTCTACTTGCTGTCTGGGTTGCCATATGCCATGCCAAGCATTTCTGCTCCATACCTTGACATGAAATATCTGACAAGCTCGGTATCTTGTGGACTCCTACTATTCCATGCTATCTCCGGCTGTGAAACGGTCTCTGCATTAAATGGTTTTGGTATGAGGACGGTATTCAACATATGGAAATCTATGCATTTTTCAAGAGATTATCTTCAGCACCTGATCACGTTCCTGATGAAGACACAGCAGTGCTCGAGAGATTTGTTGTTCTTATGTACTCCAGAACATGCCATATGAGCTAGGAAATGATTCTAGGAAACATATATGTTTTGTTATGGTAATAGGACTATTGACATGGTTCCACCATCACATAGTGCACTCGTCCAGCATGCACTAAGAGCTGTCTACCAGAGTGGCCACATATGGGACCAGATGCTCATCAGATGCCCTTATCTGCCATCTCCAGAGTTGGGATGGACAAGAGAAAGCAACAATTGGATACCACAATGGAGTACACTTCCAGAGGCTTCAAAGGGTTCATAAGAATTGATCAAAAGTAACTTACATCCCACATGTGTGTGGTGGCCAATGTGAAAGAGAAAATGTTTGTTGAATATAGTACACTGTGTATATTTATGCAGTGTTAAATGCACAATACACAATAACATGCATATATACATAACATTATTCCATTCGCATGTTAAGATTTATATATTTTAGGCAAATAAGATTGTTTTCGAATCTTCTTTCTGCAATTACATTAAGGGCCTCACTATTATAAATATTACCCTTTGAAGGGCCTCATTATATTATACATGTGCAAAGCTAAGTATTTTATTAATAGTTTAGTGTGTTGTACAATTCAGATATAGTGTACAACCTGTTCACTTATATTTGTTTAATTGTAATTATAGTTATTATTGAAAATATGCAATTTGCCAAATTAACCGAATAGTATAATGGCTGTTAACAGGGCCTCAGATGACACACAAAGACATGTATACACACAAAGGTTTCAAGTACTGATACTATTCTACCAACAGAACTAAGTTTATTTAATTTTCCCTCACTGGGAACAAAAAGAAAAAAACTTTGTATTTTATATTTCTCTAAAACACGAAAAATTACCCTTTAAGGGCCTCATTTTCATCAAACGAGTACAAAATTATTATTTGTATGTAAAACATTAGATACGACTATGCCTTCTCTATTAATTATCATGTGAAAACAATTGAAGTAGTAACAATTAATTAAATTATTGGAACTTTAAAAAGTGTTGTTTTATTAAAGATTTCTGTTGGTGGTCCCATTTTGGGGCCCCAAAAATGGAGTCAAAGGGCCTCTCGTGATTGTCTTCCGGGCATTTTGGAAAGTATACACCCTCATGTTACTTGTGTGAACATTTGGTGCTTTTTACACCTTCCGAACGAAATCATCATGTTGTGGTCCTTATCTACTACACTATTATTTAAAGCAGCCTTACATCATAATAAAGGATGTTTTGGGTAAAATATAAATACTAATGTGTGTGTGTTTACAAAAATCGAAATAGTCTCTCAGAAACGATAACATTCCAATAAATTTAAACCTTCGTATACGCAAATTTGTTTATCAACACACGAAATGTAAACACGCACAGCGCGCATGCGTGAAACAACAGAGGATGTAGAAAATAACGTATACATTTTGAACATGAAAGACTATCTATCTATCTTCCTCTAATGTCGAACCCCTCTCGGGGATGTAGAAATGTCCCTAAAAGACTTAGCTAACAGAGGTATGAATCAACATATCAAGTAATTTAATTAAAAAAGACAACGTTGGACAAATGGGGACGATGCATTCCGAATGTAAACAAGTGCGGACGATGCGTTCCGGTTGTAAACAAGTGCGTGACCGATCGACTCGGAAAGTCCTACTTTCCGTTTCGAGTTTGTTTTATCGCCAAAAAACACTGTTTACCAAATGAACATAAGAATACAAAGTATAATGTTAGAATGTGTAGCAGCATTGCTACCCATAGGTAAAAATTGAATTTTTCAAATATCTTTTATTTCATACGATGTAATGCTGCTTTAATAATAATATATAATAATGAATCGCGGGTTAAAGTGCGTGGATGCCTTTCAACCTTTCGGCCTCCACATACTTTAACCACGCCCAATGTAGTTCATACACCAATGGAAACTATTAACCTGCGATTCATTACTTATATTTTCATTCATTATTTTTTTGCATTTAAAGTGTTTTTTGTCCTGATTTGCAAATTATCGGGTGGCGGAATATTCCAGAGTCTCCTCTGGTTCTTTTACGTGCACGGTGTAAAGCACCGACACATCGGTTTAACGTCCCATCTGAAAGACTGTTAATTTTATTACGGTCAGACAGTGGATCGAACCTGCGATCCCTGGATCACCAGCACAGCGTGTTACCACTGGACTACAAATCCGCGCAACACCACAATGAAGGCTTATATAGTCAATATAATATTAGCAAGGGCACAATCGTAACGTCTATATCTTAGAAGATGCACTCGCCCATATGACTCGACGGTGGCGACTTAAAACCAATCACCACGATTAATTGACAAGACACCTTCAGAACTCTTATAAAGTTGTCCTTAATGGATCAACCAGATTATTGAAGAATAACACATGACTTATTACATATCAATGGAGACAAATAATGTAGAATTTATTTACAAAGATATAGACAACATTTTATGCAATATGTAACCTATTTAAAACACTCTAAAAGCATCCTGACCACCGCCATCTTGTAAGGAGCGGACGATTAGCTATTATTGTCTATTGTCTTTTATTCTCAATTTTCACAAATAAATTATTACAGTCAAAAAGTAAAATTTACGTTTATTTATCGTCGCTACCGCTTGCCCATATGAGCGACGCCTCCTGAAGATATTAGTCATTTTAGATTTTAGAGGATAGTGCAATGATACAGACAGAGACCCATTCAAGAGTCTCATCTGGTTCTTTTACGCGTGTACGGTGTAAATCACCGACACGAGACCTCGGTTTAACGTCCCATCTGAAAGACTGTTAATTTTATTAGGATCCGACGGGGGATCGAACCTGCGATCCCCGGATTACAAGTCTTACCCTAATAAAATTAACAGTCTTTCAGATGGGACGTTAAACTGAGGTCTCGTGTCGGTGCTTTACACCGTACACGCGTAAAAGAACCAGAGGAGACTCTGTATCATGTACTATCCTCCAACAATCTAAAATGACTGAACTCTTCAGGAGGCGTCGCTCATATGGGCAACCGGTAGCGACGATAAATAAACGTAAAAACACTCGAGTGATTATCACGGGTTCGAGCCCCGCTCTCATTTAAATGAAAAAGTTGGCAGTTTCTTATGGAGGTTGGTGCAACAAGTACTGTACTGGTTAACCGCTGGAGCCCAGGAAAGATGTTGTTAGGTAAACTGCCCGTCGCTAAAATGTGCAACCGGTAGCGACGTTAAATAAACTTAAATTAAACTAAAAATTAAAATCGAGTGATTAAGGTCGCTGACTTTTATACCACTGTAGCCTATCGTCACTGATGGTCACGATCAAGCCTTGTCTATTTATATGAAAACGTTGGCAGCTTTTCTTAAGGAGGTTGGGGCACCAAGTATTCAGTGGTTGACTGCTGGTGCCTGCCCAGGAAATGTGTTGCTAGGTAAACTGCCCGTCGGCGATATAGCCCAAAATGGTGCTGATGAAGGCGTAAAACCCGAACAAACAAAGTATGATAATGCAGATGGCTTGGGGATCTCCGCTACCATGTGTTTTTTTAAAGTTTTTAAACTTTATTTATTTTACAACGATTGCGAAGCAAGTTTTAACAACTTATATTAATCACTCTCGTTGGCGCTGATGAAAGCGTATATGTGGCCATTCGTGTGGGAGGAAACCGGAGTACCCGAAGAATACCCACCTGTCCGATCTGGCGACCACCGCATTTCACATAAGTCCCGGTCCGAGGATCGAACCCGGGTTGCATGATGAAAGTGTATATGTGGCCAACAATTTTAAAGGGGAACATGTCCCCGGACCCCACCCCCTAGATAGCCTCGGTTGCAATTTGCTTCTGACCCCTGAAGCAGCAAGATATCAAACCTTCAAACTCGAACATACACTGGCTGTCATAAGGCGCACATAGCTGGTACTCCGGTTGCGAGAGTAATTAGGTTCAAAGATGACAAAGCTGCCATAGGTAACCTATATTTATTTTTTGGAAGTGGAACCCGGTTCATAACCCGGTTTAGTGGAAGTGGATGAGCGTTCGCCTCAAGTGCGAAAGTTCCGGAGTTCGAGCCCTGCTGGAGCCGTTACGATTAGTCAAGGCATTTAAATTCCACGTTGACTCTTCTCTCTCCCTCGTGGCGATGGATTCCATCAGGAATGAGGTCTCGAGAGTGATTGATATAAGCTGTAAGAACTTGTTTCGCAATAGAGCTAAAATAAATTTGTATATTAAAAAATAAAATAAAAAATAATACAGAACTGTGAGCTATATTATCAGTCTCTACATGTTCGACGCATGAAGAGTTAGTGATTACGTGGTAAATACATACCACAATAACATTCCTGCTTCATTTACATGCCCGGTTAGCATGGGCTCAGGGGCGTAGCTCCTATAAGGCACTCAAGGCCCGGGCCTGCATATTGCCGCAGAAAATAAAAAATCCAAATAGCCCAAAAAATGCAATAATAAGTGAAGCGGGTATATTTGAAAAAAATATATAGCATGTCTGTATGGTATAGAATATAGACAAGCGGTCTCTTATCTCACGAAACGATCATATATTTTTGTAGTTCATCTCTGTATATATTCCAATTTTATACTCAATTTGGTATCATTTTGATGAAAAAAAATACATCGAAATTTTAAAAGTCTAAAACTTTGCATTAAATGCATCAGAGTACACCATCGACGTTCTAGGATTCAACTTGTGTGTTCAATTTATTTTTCGGATCTACACATTCAAAAATGCTAGCTACGCCCCTGTCGGTGTAGGGCACATATACATGGATCCTCAGATCATAGTCCAACACTCTAAGCTGTTAATATTTAGTACGGTTCAACAGGGATCGAACCTGCGATCCCTCGATTTGCGGTCCAACTAATGACCTATCGCTATTTTAATGTTATATTTTAATTGTCCTTCACAAAAGAACACATTTTCCTCCATTATCTCTTTGCATGCTAACGGTGAAAATAACAGTCATTTATTTTATGCTAATTGATGAAATACAGTGTTCTATCAATGAGATATAATCCATATCACCACTGCATATCGCTCACTGTATTTTGCCGGACTACTTTTTTATTATCTCCCTTCCCAATACACTATTCTTGCACTATTACTCTCCCTTTAAATGCTTAGACAACGTGTTATTTAATTTTCACCGTTTACCTGGCTTCAATGACACTATTTACCTGTATTATTGTTTTTGTTATGAAACAAACCAAAAGCGAAATACAACTGACAATGTCTCGAAGTTTGTCACTGCAAATTGTAGCAATAAATCCAATAAATGTTTTCATGTATTTTTCTTCGATTCAACTTTAAATTCAAGATGGCGGCATATTTGTGTATCAACTCACGACATATAGTCGTCAATGTATTCATCCGCGCAAAAACACGGCGGCCAGCTATTTTAATTTCTTCATTTTGTGTTTGTTTTTCACCAATTAGCATAAGATAAAAAAAGAAAATTTGTTTGTTTTGAGTGAATATGGAATATATCTCACCTCGAAGTGAGAAAATGTTCATATTTTCATACGTGCTGCGCGCTTGTGAAAATATTTGAAATGTTCTCACTTCACAGTGAGACATATTCCATATTCACTCAAAACAAACAAATATCCTCTATATATGTCATGAAATATCATTAGAAGTACATCGCAAAAACACAATTCTAATGAAATTCCATGTCATAATTCCAGTTTACAGCTACAAATAAAAAAAGAACACATTAATGAATTGTCGTCTGCTACAATTACTTGATCAATTTATAGCCTTTATTTTACCCAGCATGCAAAGAGTTAATACATAACTATCATGGAATGGCTGATATATCAGTGTCCATATTATAACAATTATATTTACACCTATACCTACTATAAATTCACTTTCGCTAGCTTTCCTTTTTGATTTCAACTTGTCCATATACATTTCCCACTGCATCCTTTGGTGTAAGGACTACGGTATGCTGTTTTCCAAAATTAGTTACATCATATGCACTCTCATCCTGGTCAGAGCTCACCCGTCTGTCTTTAGAAGACACTATTGCAACGTGACTGTATGCATTTCCGATATATTGTGTTGGAGTTTTGTTATTAGTTTTTGAAATGACGTCATATTCATTTTCTCCTATAGATTGTCGTTGTTTAGCTTTCCTTACCGCGTCTTCGGGTATTGCGTATTCGGATATGTCCGGTGTTTCGTACACACTTACTTCTTTCATTGCAATCGAATCCGCAGTTTCAGAATAAACATCAGCCAAATTGGCAGATTTACTCTTTCTGAAGTCAGCGTTGCCTCTGCAGTTGAAAAGAAAGAAGGAACGCTATGCTTAAATGTCAATACTAGTAATTGTTGTGATGCTGGCGAACTATACTGACACCATAAACACTGTGCACTTTTATATTGAGCGTTACTTTTTCGTTACAACTTCTATAGAATTATGGAGTTTACTATCATGAGTGAAGAAAATATTCCTTCACACATTGCACTAATATACCCAATATTGAAGGGAGTATACGTCCAATTGTGCCTGGATTGTTTTTCTAAAATGGTATAGATTTTACCTCTAAGGCAAGTGCAGTTTCATTTTGGTGTTAGTATATGTTGCTAACGAGATCTACTGTTGTTAACGAGATCTACTATTAGGTAAGGTAATGAGTTAGATATATTATATAATTATATTTTGATATTAACATTGTATTTCTCAATAAAAGTATTTAATAGTATTACTTCCTAACATATTGTTTAATGGGACTGAAAATCCTGTTAAATCGGAAAAAAAAAGAGTTTAACCCTTTTTGGTCAAATCTTCACTCTAGTAGTTATTGGTGGAAGAAGATCACGGATGCCCCTTCGAGCAGAATTACAGGCACGGGGTAGAACCACCGAACTTCCATAATCAAGCTGACATGCATAAACAATGAAGAGCCTATCATAGGTATAGTCGCACAATATATCTGCTTTACCAGAATGATTTGCTTTACCTCAACACATTCACTGTGCTATCTTTATTTCCTCTTTGCTTCAACACATTTATTGTATTAGTTTTCTGTGCCTTTTTCTTCAACACTTCTTCAGCATTATGTGTCATTTACCGAAACACATTCGATGTGCTAGATATATTTGCCATGCTCATCACCGCATTCACTGTGCTAGCTTTCATTGCCTTTGCTTCAATACATTTACTGTGCTAGATTTCTTTACCTTTGCTTCCATACATTTACTGTGCTAGATTTCTTTGCGGTTTGTTTCAACACATTTACTGTGCAAGATTTCTTTCCCCTTTGCTTCAATACATTTACTGTGCTAGATTTCTTTCCCCTTTGCTTCAATACATTCACTGTGCTAGATTTCTTTCCCCTTTGATTCAATACACTTACTGTGCTAGATTTCGTTGCCCTTTGACTCAACACATTTACTGTGCTAGGTTTCGTTGCCATTTGCTTCAATACATTTACTGCGCTAGATTTCATTCCCCTTTGCTTCAACATATTTACTTTGCTAGATTTCTTTCCCATTTGCTTCAACACATTTACTGTGCTAGATTTCTTTCCCCTTTGCTTCAACCCATTTACTGTGCTAGATTTCTTTCCCCTTTGCTTCAATACATTTACTGTGCTAGATTTATTTCCCCTTTGCTTCAATACATTTACTGTACTAGATGTCTTTCCCCTTTGCTTCAACACATTCACTGTGCTAGATTTCTTTCCCCTTTGCTTCAACACATTCACTGTGCTAGATTTCTTTCCCCTTTGCTTCAATACATTTACTGTACTAGATTTCTTTCCCCTTTGCTTCAACACATTTACTGTGCAAGATGTCTTTCCCCTTTGCTTCAACACATTTACTGTGCTAGATTTCTTTCCCCTTTGCTTCAACCCATTTACTGTGCTAGATTTCTTTCCCCTTTGCTTCAATACATTTACTGTGCTAGATTTCTTTCCCCTTTGCTTCAATACATTTACTGTACTAGATGTCTTTCCCCTTTGCTTCAACACATTAACTGTGCTAGATTTCTTTCCCCTTTGCTTCAACACATTCACTGTGCTAGATTTATTTCCCCTTTGCTTCAATACATTTACTGTGCTAGATTTCTTTGCCCTTTGCTTCAATACATTTACTGTGCTAGATGTCTTTGCCCTTTGCTTCAATACATTTACTGTGCTAGATTTCTTTGCCCTTTGCTTCCATACATTTACTGTGCTAGATGTCTTTGCCCTTTGCTTCAATACATTTACTGTGCTAGATGTCTTTGCCCTTTGTTTCAATACATTTACTGCGCTAGATTTCATTGCCCTTTGCTTCAATACATTCACTGTGCTAGATTTCTTTACCTTTGCTTCCATACATTTACTGTGCTAGATGTCTTCCCCCTTTGTTTCAATACATTTACTGGTGTTTTTGTTTGTTTTTTGTACTAGATTTCTTTACCTTTGCTTCAATACATTTACTGTACTAGATTTCTTTGCGCTTTGCTTCAATACATTTACTGTACTAGATTTCTTTGCCTTTGCTTCAATACATTTACTGTGCTAGATTTCTTGCCTTTGCTTCAATACATTTACTGTGCTAGATTTCATTGCCCTTTGCTTCAATACATTTACCGTGCTAGATTTCTTTCCCCTTTGCTTCAACACATTCACTGTGCTGTATTTCTTTGCGCTTTGTTTCAACACATTCACTGTGCTGTATTTCTTTGCCCTTTGTTTCAATACATTTACTGTGCTAGATTTCTTTGCGCTTTGCTTCAACACATTCACTGTGCTAGATTTCTTTGCCATTTGCCAAAACACATCTATTGTGCTAGATTGATTTGCGCTTTGCTTCAGCACATTTACTTTGCCCTTTTATACACGTATCAGTAGGAACAGTAGCACGGCTACATCACGGACTCCGGGATATACACCTACCTTTTTCTACAGCAGCAACAACATATTGCTACTACTATAGCAAGAACAATGACAGAACCAACTGTTATCCCCACATACTGTATCTGAGGATCCATCCAGGGATCTGTAATACATAACAAGTTATTGTTGTAATAGTATACTGAATGTGAGGGTCCACACATTCCTGCAATAAATAACAAGTTATTATATATACATAACACAATCGTACAAGTATTACATACATACACAACTGGGTTGGACCACAAGTTATAACAACATCACATTCGATCCTTCCCGTAATTGAATTGATAACTGGCAACATGCACATTGAGAGAGTGATGGTTGAGGTATGTATAGTAAGTGAGGTAGGGGCTATGCAGAGGTAGGGGATATGCAGAGGTAGGGGCTATGCAGAGGTAGGGGCTATTGCAGAGGTAGGGGCTATTGCAGAGGTAGGGACTATGCAGAGGTAGGGGCTATGCAGAGGTAGGGGCTATGCAGAGGTAGGGGCTATTGCAGAGGTAGGTGCTATGCAGAGGAAGGGGCTATGCAGAGGTAGGGGCTATGCAGGGAACGACCCTTATGGGCACTGTGTTACTGGGACTGCTTATGCTATGACGTCATCACAATATGCGGACTGGTATTTATATTAAGGTCAATGAGACAAATTAAAGACAAGATATATATCCAAGTGGCTCAACATTCATATGTACACAGGTAGATTGGTAATAAACATTAACGACCTTTAATACCCGATGCTGAATAAAAGTATGTATGTTCCATTAATGTATGTTCCGTTAATGTCAAACCCCTTGCGGGGACGTATACATGTTTTCCTGGGCAAACTTAGCCGACCTAAGTGGTTAACCAGTACTAAGCAATGTGTGTGAGGTGCCTTGCTCAATGACACTACATATGTGGCCTGACCGAGTATCGAACCCGGGACGATATATTCCAGATCCGACGCTCTACCACTGGACCACGGATGTCACACTGAGTAGAGACTGGGCAGAGTATGTGAACATGTGGGAGGCATTTCATGTTTACGGCTGGCAAACAACATTTTTAGATGCATTTATATTATTCTAAATCGATCTAGGCTGTACTTTGTCCAGCTGTATTTTCAACGCTTAACCCGTAAACGTGACAAATCCAAAATGGCCGCCACGGAAACTTGACAAATTCACTTTGGGCCATATCTTCGGTACCAAACATGGTAAGAACATAAATGAAACATATTTTTGTGTTTTCAGATACAGGGAATCCATTGAGATCATTATTAAACCCTCACTATGCCAATAAATCAATATGGCCGCCATATCAATGCCAATTTCATCAATGGTTACTTGCGATTCATACAGATACTTACATAAATTAATTCTATTAGTTATATTAAATAACTTCAATATAATGTCATGGTTCTAATATGGGATATATATATATCTATATATTTTGTTTATTGAAGTTTATTTAACGTCGCTACCGGTTCCCCATTTGAGCGACGGGCAGTTTACCTTTCCTGGGCAGGCTCCAGTTAACCAGTACATATTGCACCAACATCCGTAAGAAACTGCCAACTTTTTCATATAGATGATGGGATATATTAATTGTCAAGGATACAGTTATAGTTTATATTGTTACTATAATCAACGTTGTACAGGAATGAAAATTAGCATATCACCGATATAACGGTGTAGGGGAGACAACTGATGCATTTAAGCTTATTTATCGTCGCTACCGGTTGCCCATATTGGCGACGCTCATTTTAGATTATTGGAGGATAGTGCAATGATACAGATAGAAACCATTCCAGAGTCTCCTCTGGTTCTTTTCCGTACACTGTGTTAAGCACCGACACAATACCTCGGTTTAAAGTCCCACTGAAAGACAGTTAATTTTATTAGGGTCAGACGGGGGATCGAACTTGCGATACCTGCATTCCAGAGTCTCGAATTAAATAACCCATTTGTGTCCGTGTTATAAACATCCCGTGCTAGACTATAATAATTATGTTTAACTGTTATATACACATGTCACAACCCAGAATACCCGCCCCATCCCGACCAGCCCCGCTCCATCACACCCCGTCCTGCCCTGCCCCGCCCCGCCCCTGTCCCAACCCAGAATACCAGCCCCATTCCGACCAGCTCCGCTCCATCACACCCCGTCTGCCCCACCCGCCCCTGTCCCAACCCAGAATACCAGCCCCATTCCGGTCAGCGCAGCTCCACCTCACCCTGCCCTGCTCTGCACTGCCATACCCTGCCCTATATAGCTGTATTATTCCAGACAAACGTGAATATGTTTAAATACTTTCGTGTTGCTTTTCACTTACAGCGTGTGCTACACAGTATACTTGTAGATGTATTTATACCAAGCTATACACATGAGTTAAATGATGCTGGCCATTTCAACAGAAGAAGCTAATGCGACACTCCGAGTGGGATTCGAACCCAAAGCGGCGAGGGGCAAGTGATTCGAAGTAACGACCGTAACCACTGTAACCACTGGGTCACGGAGGTTCTCCAGTATAAGGTGCACCCCACGAACCCAAAGCGGGTTTGGGCAAGTGATTTGAGTTACGGAGTTCCTTCAGTATAATGTGCACCCACGAACCCAAAGCGGGGAGGGGGGAGTGATTTGAAGTAACGACCTTAACCACTGGGTTACGGAGTTCCTTCAGTATAAAGTGCACCCACGAACCCAAAGCGGCGAGGGGCAAGTGATTTGAAGTAACGACCGTAACCACTGTAACCACTGGATCACGGAGGTTCTCCAGTATAAGGTGTACTCACGAACCCAAAGCGGGGAGTGGGGAGTGATTTGAAGCAACGACCGTAACCACTGTGTGACGGAGGTCCTTCAGTATTAGGTGCACCCACGAACCCAAAGCGGCGAGGGGCAAGTGATTTGAAGTAACGACCTTAACCACTGTGTCACGGAGGTCCTTCAGTATAAGGTGCACCCACGAACCCAAAGCGGCGAGGGGAAAGTTATTTAAAGTAACGACCGTAACCACTGGCTCACGGAGGTCCTTCAGTATAAGGTTCACTCACGAACCCAAAGCGGGGATGGGCAAGTGATTTGAAGTTACGACCTTAACCACTGGGTGACGGAGGTCCTTCAGTATAAGGTTCACCCACGAACCCAAAGCGGATATCGTATATGCCTACCTGCCTTTGCTGAATTTGGGCTACTACTAACTGTCGAGTACTTAGTGTTGTTTGTGCCAGAGTTTGTCTTTGTGCTTGAGGACTTATTGAACAAGCTCGATCTACCTGAAGAGCGGATGTTCGTTGTGGTAGGTATATATTGCGCAACGCTCACTTGGCCTACATACTGAACCACTGGCTGTGTTTCGGATCCGTTACCTAAAATATAGAAATATGCATACTATCAGGTTTGCTAAACAACGCAACCTTTGTTCCAGCCACGATGATACAGTACCTGTGCAAAATATAGAAATATGCATACTATTAGTTTATCTAAACAACAATTATTCCGGCTAGGCTGATACAGTACCTGTGCAAAATATAGAAATATGCATACCATTAGTTTATCTAAACAACAATTATTCCGGCCATGCTGATACAGTACCTGTGCAAAATATAGAAATATGTATACTATTAGTTTATCTAAACAACAATTATTCCGGCCAAGCTGATACAGTACCTGTGCACAATATAGAAATATGTATACTATTAGTTTATCTAAACAACAATTATTCCGGCCAAGCTGATACAGTACCTGTGCACAATATAGAAATATGTATACTATTAGTTTATCTAAACAACATTATTCCGGCCAAGCTGATACAGTACCTGTGCAAAATATAGAAATATGCATACTATTAGTTTATTAAAAGCAACCATTTTCCCAGACATTCAGATAACAGTACCAGCGCAGAAAATATAGACATATGCAAAAGTCACGGAATTAGCGCCCAGCTGTAGCCGTTACGATTGTGCCATTAGACAAGTGGTTAATCGCTTAGGTCGGCTAAGCCTGCCCAGGAAAACATGTCTAAGTCCCCGCGAGGGGTTTGACTTTAAAGGAACATACATACAAGGCAGCTAAATTCCACATTGCCTCTTCTCTCTCCCTCGTGGCAATGGATTCCATCAGGAATGTGGTCTCGAGAGCGATTAATCTAACGTTGTAAAAAAGTGTTTTGCTATCGAGCTAATATAATAATATATAAATTAGGACAAGTTTTATAACCTCGGGTCAAGGTTGATTAAAATGGGGACAGCCTCCAATGGTCGAGTGGTTAAGGTTGCTGATTTGTATACCACTGTAACCAATTATCACCGATGGTCACGGGTTCGAGCCCTGCTTCGAGCTATTTACACTATATTATATCGAGATTTAAACGGCATAGATTTAACAAATACTCCTTTGAAATTATACAGTATTGAACAGACGGATCTGTAGTCCAATGGTAAAACGCTGGACTGGTAATCCAGGGATCGCAGGTTCGATTCCCCCGTCTGACCATAATAAAATTAACAGTCTTTCAGATGGGATGTTAAACCGAGGTCTCGTGTCGGTGCTTTACACCGTGCACGTAAAATAACCAGAGGAGACTCTGGAATGGGTCTCTGCCTGTATCATGCACTACCCTCCAAAATCTAAAATTCCTAATCTCTTCAGGAGTCGTCGCTCATATGGGCAACCGGTAGCGACGATAAATAAATGTAAAAACACACCTACAGTAATTGAAATAGGTGGGGGGAAATGTGTAATTTTAGTCTAATTTAATCATTTTCTTCTAGCTGACGATTTTTTAACCGGCTCCTTCAAGGAGACGGTGTGACGTGACTTCTTGGATAGCGACGAGGTCCCCAGCGAAGTAACCGCAACAATTATTGCTGCTGTGAGCTGGCGAATGGTGGAGAATGTGACCCTAAAATGGACCGCCTTCAAAAGAAAGGATACAGGATTTGCCACCCTGAGAAGAACGAAGATGCCTCACCAGTTGTCAACATAAGCAACTTAGCACACAACATAAGCAACTTAGCAGACGACATAAGCAACTTAGCAGACAACATAAGCAACTTAGCAGACAACATATGCAACTTAGCAGACAACATATGCAACTTAGCAGACAACATAAGCAACTTAGCAGACGACATAAGCAACTTAGCAGACAACATAAGCAACTTAGCAGACAACATAAGCAACTTAGCAGACAACATATGCAACTTAGCAGACGACATAAGCAACTTAGCAGACGACATAAGCAACTTAGCAGACGACATAAGCAACTTAGCAGACAACATAAGCAACTTAGCAGACAACATAAGCAACTTAGCAGACGACATAAGCAACTTAGCAGACGACATAAGCAACTTAGCAGACAACATAAGCAACTTAGCAGACAACATAAGCAACTTAGCAGACAACATATGCAACTTAGCAGACGACATAAGCAACTTAGCAGACGACATAAGCAGCTTAGCAGACAACATAAGCAACTTAGCAGACAACATATGCAACTTAGCAGACAACATAAGCAACTTAGCAGACGACATAAGCAACTTAGCAGACGACATAAGCAACTTAGCAGACGACATAAGCAACTTAGCAGACAACATAAGCAACTTAGCAGACAACATAAGCAACTTAGCAGACAACATAAGCAACTTAGCAGACAACATAACCAACTTAGCAGACAACATAATCACCTTAGAGAAACCAGTCGCCCAAATGCCTCGGCGGAGGCAACTACACGGATGAATCAGAATATTACAGAAATCACAGGAACTTGACATTTTATCCATAAGCCACCAAAGGTCTCGTACCTCTATCCTGTGCAGAAATATACCCTATACCGAAAGCAGTACCTGCAGCGGTAAATTCTTCTTCCACTAAATAAATGTTGTGATTTTCAAACCTACAAATGGTTATTTGTTCAATTTTAGCTCATAAAAATGTATTCATATGATTAAGTAATGAAATATGGTATACAGCGAGGATAGGTTCGCTTTGGGCTGAATTAACTGCTGCATGACGTATGGCGTGTCGATAGCCAGCATTGTGACATAAGTCAGGCGATGACGCCAAAAAACCACACAACACAGCATGGTATGGTTTTTCTTCAAGGTTAACATTACGTTTTGGGAGAAAAAAAATCAGACTGGCAATTTTTACTTTTATCCGTTGATAATATATGCAAAATATCCCGAGCATAGGTTCCATCACTCTAGTACAAAACATGTAAAATATTTATTTGGAAATCTTTATTATCTTTATTATGTATTGGCAATTATGAGTATAATGATGATGATAATAATAATAATAATAATAAATAATAATAATAATAAGAGCAGTATTTCAGGCACGGACGGGCACACGGGTAAAACCACCGACCTCCCACAAGCCGACTGGGTATGTTCTTTACATTAGCTTTCCAAGTGGGATTCGAACATACAGTGGTGGGGGTCAAGTGATGCGAAGTCCCCTCTACTGATATAACTCTTACCTCGTAAACACAAAGTGTTATGTCTTGCGCTACAATGATCTGTTCGTATCTCCCCATCCTTGTCCAGCAGAAAACATTTCAAACTTAGACCATGTTTAGCGTGTTCTAAAATACAAAACAGAGAACACATCGTACCCTCAGATCATATTTAATGTGTTCTAACGTGTTCTAAAATACAAAATAAAGACCATCGCACCCTCAGTCTGGCCTCAGATCATGTTTAACATGTTCTAAATACAAAACAGAGAAAAGATCATGCCCTCAGATAATATTTAGCCTGTTCGAAATACAAAACAGAGAAGAGATCATACACTCAGATAATATTTAATGTGTTCTAAATACAAAACAGAGATTATAGCCCAATCTCTCAGATCATATTTAACATTTTATTATCTGGATCTTTGATGTTAGCAAAAGGGATTTTTTCGTCCCAATTAGCAGGATGGCTTGTGTGTGTGTTTTACGTTTATTTATCGTCGCTATTGGTTGCCCATATGAGCGACGCCTCCTGAAGAGATTAGTCATTTGAGATTTTTGGAGGATAATGCAATGATTTAGACAGACCCATTCCAGAGTCTCCTCCAGTTCTTTTACGTGCACGGTGTACAGCACCGACACGAGACCTCTGTTTAAAGTCCCATCTGAAAGACTGTTAATTTTATTATGGTCAGATGGGGGATCGAACATGCGATCCCTGGATTACAAGTCCAATGTGTTAACCACAGAACTAAAGACCCGTATGTGCAGGATGGTTTAATATCTAAAATACTTTATATTTGGCAATTTGTAAAAATGCAAGTTTCTCTTTAGAAACATTAGATAGCTATACTAATTCTACTCTAAAAAATATACTGATTGTTATAATTAATTTCCTTTGTTGTGTCATTGATCACGTGTAAATAGTATGTATAATATGTAAATAATTATGTCTATGTACTATAAGTTTTAATACACTTCTGTTCTATTCTGTTCTGTTCTGTTCTGTTATTAAATACAAAACATAGTAAATATCGTACTCTCTATTTTTTTAATGTATTCTTAAAAATAAAACAAAATCTTTTACTTAGCGCAGATGTATATAATTGTAAAATATTTCGCCGATGTAAATGTTCTGATAATTTATATGTAAAATGTATGTATGCTCTTCAATAATGCTAAAATGTTTTCAAAACTTGTAGCCCAATCCTTTTGCACTTTGAAAATGTCATGTATCTGTATATGGATATTATCAGGTTTTATGTATGTTATTAATGTGACAGTAATGTTATTGTAGATAACAGATAATATATATAAATTAATAGATAATAAAGAAAATGGTCGACCCCAACTTCGCTTCAAGGATGTCTGCAAACGAGATATGAAAGCGATGGGGATGGACACCACCAACTGGGACAACAGCTGTCAACGGGCTTAAAGAGGGGATAACTCGCTCTGCAAGCAGCCTCAGACGACAAACGCAGGAAGAGGAAAGCCAAACAATGTGACCCGCAACCATCTGCATCGCCTTCCAGTGACCCTGTCTTCACGTGCGAAGGCTGTAACCACCACTGTAGGTCACGCCTCGGACTGTACAGCCACAGCAGACGGTGCTCATATGTAGACTCAACGGGCGCTAACTCCATAGTCTGACAAGGCTGACGGATGCCGAAGAATGTTATTGTAATTTGTAAATTGTATTCATCAGTATGGAAAATGAATAAAAATAAAATATTGTTCAAAAATATATTGGATGATAAATAAAGAATATATATATATTAAAAATAAATAAATATAACTCTTACTTCATCAATAGTGAATTACTGTATATCCATGCACAAGTAACACGCTAACGGTGAGTTATTATTGAAGGAATAAATGTATACATTTACCTCATTACGATGCGTATATCAATTAGTTAATAATTACCGAGTTATCATTTGCTTTCATTCACAAATTCCCCTCAGGGTGTAACATGCATCTTGCTGGGATGTGTACACGCATGCAATTATTTAGTATTGACAGCCACACAAGAACCTAGAGGCAACGAATGCATCATAGTTATTCATAGGTTTTATTTTATTTATAAACTAGAATAAGTAAATCAAGAAATACAGTCAAACCTGTCTTAAGCAGCCAGCAACGGGAATAACAGAAATGGCTGCTTAGCACAGATGTAGAGTTTTTTCATTCACTGGAAAGCATAAAAGAAACATGCACTTTGGTACTATCATGCAATATTGGTATTATATAATTACAGTCAAACCTGTGTTAAACAGCCAACCAAGGGACTATCAGAAAGTGGCTGCTTAGTACAGGTGGCTGCTTAATAGAGGACAACTGTATAATAAAACAACACATTGGGAAATCTGGAAACTGGCTGCTTAATACAGGTTGGCTGCTTAATGGAGGTGACCACTAACACAGGTTTGACTGTAATAAAATATGCATGCATTTCTTGATTCAAAGGTTTGATGCATGAGTAAATGGTACAATAAATGATGCCGTCCACCGTCCACCACCACCACCACCACCACAGTGATACAGACACAGGCCGGCCCATTACAGAGTCTCCTCTTGTTCTTTTACGTGCACGGTGTAAAGCACCGACACGAGACCTCGGTTTAACGTCCCATCTGAAAGACTGTTAATTTTATTAGGGTCAGAGGGGGGATCGAACCTGTGATCCCTGGATTACCAGTCCAGCGTGTTACCACTGGACTACAGGTCCGTCTGTAATATACTGATACACAGAACCATTCATAGAACCAAGTTTAATAAAAGATAGTAACGCCCCATTTAGTTTGGTGGCGCCTCAGGTCATACTTTACACAATTGACAGGGTGATGTCATATTTATTGATGATGCATTCGTGAATCTGGGTTAAGCAAGCGATAGCTATTTTTATTAATGTCAACACACAGTCAATAAATACATGTATGTTTGAATAAATTGATTGATGTATGCATCGCTATTTTCACCCATTTTATTTAAGATGCTTGCTCCTTTTAATACTGAACACCTTCCATAAGTGTTGACATTCTGCAGAAGGATCCCATAGTCCAGTGGTTAGGGACTGGTAATTCAGGGATCGCAGGTTCGATCCCCCGCCAGGCCCTAATAAAATTAACAGTCTTTCAGATGGGACTTTAAACCGAGGTCTCGTGTCGGTGCTTTACACCGTGCACGTAAATGAACCAGAGTAGACTCTGGAATGGATCTCTGTATCATTACATTATCCTCCAAAAATCTCAAATGACTAATCTCTTCAGGAGGCGTCGCTCATATGGGCAACCGGTAGCGACGATAAATACGGTCACGAGCCCGTATCAATCCAGATAAAGCCGTATCATAACTAGTTCCTTTTTCGGGAAGGGTCGTAACTAATGTTGCTAGAACTTGTGGCCTAACCCGTTTGCCTTTATTTAATTTGTCATGTTTTGTATTCACATGTATATGTAAATCGAATCGAGCAATAAAATATGATTAAACTAAAGTTCCTTTTAAATAACGCATGCGCACTCGGTGCTAGTTTGATTACTTTGTCCACTAGTAATGTTTAGACTACATTATTACAGTTATTTGCCTACCACAATAGTGTCCACAACCCAGTTTGATACACTGTGTTTCCAGTCTGATATAACGTGTACTGGTTTGATATAATTTGTTTCTGGTTTGATACGGCACTCGTATTTTCACCAATTCCTGAGAAAATAGTGCATGCGCACTCGGTGCTAGTTTATTTACTTCTCGTAGCGTCAAATTTATCAGATAGCATAATTATATTTGTAGTTTCGCGGTAATATTTCAATCGTTTTCGTGTATCTGATTCAGTAATTGTATATTTAACATTTTATTGATATTCACACAAAGAAGGCATACAGGCAAAATTGCAAACTACTGCCAAATGTGTTAAAAGCAAGCTGTCATGCCGCGACCAATACGAATCCTTCTAGGTTGTATTACACGTGTGTACATACAAGACAATATGTGATGGCTGTATTACACTGACTACAAGCAAAGTTATGTAATAAATATATATACACAGACATAATGCAAACGGTCTTCCTTTTATATAGTATTCGATTACATATAGTATACAGACACAATAAAAAACTGTGCACTTTTATATTGAGCGTTACTTTTTCGTTACAAATTTATGAATTATGGAACTTATTATACTACAGGACATAGAAAACGCACACTTCGGATACCTGTGTTTTTACATGAAAAACAATAACTATATAAATACATAGTTTTAAACATTTTGGAATATCTTTAGTTGTTCAGTTTGTGTTTTGTAATAAAGAAGTGATATATCTTTGATGGAATCCTTCGTATTTCGTTTTCATGTAATAATAATCATATAATGTAGGTGTGCGTTTTCTATGTCCTCTAGTATATAATGTAGGTGTGCGTTTTCTATGTCCTCTAGTATATAATGTAGGTGTACGGTTTCTATGTCCTCTAGTATATAATGTAGGTGTATGGTTTCTATGTCCTCTAGTATATAATGTAGGTGTGCGTTTTCTATGTCCTCTGGCATATAATATAGATGTGCGTTTTCTATGTCCTCTGGCATATAATATAGATGTGCGTTTTCTATGTCCTCTAGCATATAATATAGGTGTGCGCTGTCTATGTCCTCTAGTATATAATGTAGGTGTGCGTTTTCCATGTCCTCTAGCATATAATGAGTGAAGAAAATAATTCTTCACACATTGCACTAATTTATCCAATATTTAATCGCTTAGACGTTCAAATGTGCCTATATCTTGTTCTTAAACGATATACATTTTACCTTCAAAGGCAAGTTCACAGTTTCATTTTGGTGTCTTTATTATAGACGAAATGCAACACTTACCATTCAAAAACACAGATTCACGTAGATAGCTCACCCAGTACGAGGTATTCATCCAAATATCGCCATGAAATCTGGTGACGTTATTTGGATATATGTACGGCAAAGAACAGTTGATGTCGGCACAATACATTGCTGCATCTAAGTAGGATTTTCTATGTCCCATCTCCATAAAACTCGTCCCTATGAAATGGTTGTACATACGCATTAATCCCAAATGTCGTTCTAAATATATCAAATATTAGGAATCAATGAATGCTGAACGAATGATAGCTGGGGAGTGGCCATATGACATAGGCTATTGGTGCGACTTTAAACTACAAACACCATAAACAACAATGTCCCAATCCATATATTGTGTCCACGTGCAATGGTGTTACATACGCATTCATCCCAAATGTCGTGTTTAGATATATCAAATAGTAGGACTCAATGAAAAAGCAATAATCAACGATGGCCCAGTGGTTGGAATCAATGAAACAGCAATAATCAACCATGGCCCAGTGGTTGGAATCAATGAAACAGCGATAATCAACGATGGCCCAGTGGTTGGAACCAATGAAACAGCAAGAATCAACAATGACCCAGTGGTTGGAATCAATGAAACAGCAATAATCAACGATGGCCCAGTGGTTGGAATCAATGAAACAGCAAGAATCAACGATGGCCCAGTGGTTGGAATCAATGAAACAGCAAGAATCAACGATGGCCCAGTGGTTGGAATCAATGAAACAGCAATAATCAATGATAGCCCAGTGGTTGGAACCAATGAAACAGCAATAATCAACCATGGCCCAGTGGTTGGAATCAATGAAACAGCAAGAATCAACAACGGCCCAGTGGATGAAATCAATGCAACAGCAATAATCAACGATGGCCCAGTGGTTGAAATCAATGAAACAGCAATAATCAACCACGGCCCAGTGGTTGGAATCAATGAAACAGCAATAATCAACGATGGCCCAGTGGCTGGAATCAATGAAACAGCAAGAATCAACGATGGCCCAGTGGTTGGAACCAATGGCACAGCAATAATCAACGATGGCCGCCTAGTGGTTGGAATCAATGAAACAGCAATAATCAACGATGGCCCAGTGGTTTGGAATCAATGAAACAGCAATAATCAACGATGGCCCATTGGTTGGAACCAATGAAACAGCAATAATCAACGATGGCCCAGTGGTTGGAACCAATGAAACAGCAAGACTCAACCATGGCCGCCTAGTGGTTGGAATCAATGGAATAGCAATAATCAACCATGGCCCAGTGGTTGGAATCAATGAAACAGCAATAATCAACCATGGCCCATTGGTTGGAATCAATGAAACAGCAATAATCAACGATGGCCCAGTGGTTGGAACCAATGAAACAGCAATAATCAACGATGGCCCAGTGGCTGGAATCAATGAAACAGCAAGAATCAACGATGGCCCAGTGGTTGGAACCAATGAAACAGCAAGAATCAACCATGGCCCAGTGGTTGGAATCAATGAAACAGCAATACTCAACGATGGCCCAGTGGTTGGAATCAATAGAACAGCAATAAGCAATGATGGCCTAGTGGTTGAAACCAATGAAACAGCAAGACTCAACCATGGCCCAGTGGTTGGAATCAATGAAACAGCAATAATCAACGATGGCCTAGTGGTTGGAACCAATGAAACAGCAAGAATCAACCATGGCCCAGTGGTTGGAATCAATGAAACAGCAATACTCAACGATGGCCCAGTGGTTGGAATCAATAGAACAGCAATAAGCAATGATGGCCTAGTGGTTGAAACCAATGAAACAGCAATACTCAACCATGGCCCAGTGGTTGGAATCAATGAAACAGCAATAATCAACGATGGCCTAGTGGTTGGAACCAATGAAACAGCAAGAATCAACCATGGCCCAGTGGTTGGAATCAATGAAACAGCAATAATCAACCATGGCCCAGTGGTTGGAACCAATGAAACAGCAAGAATCAACGATGGCCCAGTGGTTAGATTCAATGAAACAGCAATAATCAACCATGGCCCAGTGGTTGGAATCACTGAAACAGCAATAATCAACCACGCCCAGTGGTTGGAACCAATGAAACAGCAAGAATCAACGATGGCCCAGTGGTTGGAACCAATGAAACAGCAATAATCAACGATGGCCGCCTAGTGGTTGGAATCAACGAAACAGCAATAATCAACCATGGCCCAGTGGTTGGAATCAATGAAACAGCAATAATCAACGATGGCCCAGTGGTTGGAACCAATGAAACAGCAATAATCAACGATGGCCCAGTGGCTGGAATCAATGAAACAGCAAGAATCAACGACGGCCCAGTGGTTGGAATCAATGAAACAGCAAGATTCAACGATGGCCCAGTGGTTGGAATCAATAGAACAGCAATAAGCAACGATGGCCTAGTGGTTGGAACCAATGAAACAGCAAGAATCAACCATGGCCCAGTGGTTGGAATCAATGAAACAGCAATACTCAACGATGGCCCAGTGGTTGGAATCAATAGAACAGCAATAAGCAATGATGGGCTAGTGGTTGAAACCAATGAAACAGCAAAACTCAACCATGGCCCAGTGGTTGGAATCAATGAAACAGCAATAATCAACGATGGCCTAGTGGTTGGAACCAATGAAACAGCAAGAATCAACCATGGCCCAGTGGTTGGAATCAATGAAACAGCAATAATCATCCATGGCCCAGTGGTTGGAACCAATGAAACAGCAAGAATCAACGATGGCCCAGTGGTTAGATTCAATGAAACAGCAATAATCAACCATGGCCCAGTGGTTGGAATCAATGAAACAGCAATACTCAACGATGGCCCAGTGGTTGGAATCAATAGAACAGCAATAAGCAATGATGGCCTAGTGGTTGAAACCAATGAAACAGCAATACTCAACCATGGCCCAGTG
Source organism: Archivesica marissinica (assembly GCA_014843695.1). Classification (NCBI taxonomy): domain Eukaryota; kingdom Metazoa; phylum Mollusca; class Bivalvia; order Venerida; family Vesicomyidae; genus Archivesica; species Archivesica marissinica. Next base: position 17,293,545 of record CM026386.1, on the reverse strand, counting down.
GTTGGAATCAATGAAACAGCAATAATCAACGATGGCCTAGTGGTTGGAACCAATGAAACAGCAAGAATCAACCATGGCCCAGTGGTTGGAATCAATGAAACAGCAATAATCAACCATGGCCCAGTGGTTGGAACCAATGAAACAGCAAGAATCAACGATGGCCCAGTGGTTGGAACCAATGAAACAGCAATAATCAACGATGGCCGCCTAGTGGTTGGAATCAACGAAACAGCAATAATCAACCATGGCCCAGTGGTTGGAATCAATGAAACAGCAATAATCAACGATGGCCCAGTGGTTGGAACCAATGAAACAGCAATAATCAACGATGGCCCAGTGGCTGGAATCAATGAAACAGCAAGAATCAACGACGGCCCAGTGGTTGGAATCAATGAAACAGCAAGATTCAACGATGGCCCAGTGGTTGGAATCAATAGAACAGCAATAAGCAACGATGGCCTAGTGGTTGGAACCAATGAAACAGCAAGAATCAACCATGGCCCAGTGGTTGGAATCAATGAAACAGCAATACTCAACGATGGCCCAGTGGTTGGAATCAATAGAACAGCAATAAGCAATGATGGGCTAGTGGTTGAAACCAATGAAACAGCAAGACTCAACCATGGCCCAGTGGTTGGAATCAATGAAACAGCAATAATCAACGATGGCCTAGTGGTTGGAACCAATGAAACAGCAAGAATCAGCCATGGCCCAGTGGTTGGAATCAATGAAACAGCAATAAACATCCATGGCCCAGTGGTTGGAACCAATGAAACAGCAAGAATCAGCCATGGCCCAGTGGTTGGAATCAATGAAACAGCAATAATCAACCATGGCCCAGTGGTTGGAATCAATGAAACAGCAATAAACAACCACGGCCCAGTGGTTGGAACCAATGAAACAGCAAGAATCAACGATGGCCCAGTGGTTGGAATCAATGAAACAGCAAGATTCAACGATGGCCCAGTGGTTGGAATCAATAGAACAGCAATAAGCAACGATGGCCTAGTGGTTGGAACCAATGAAACAGCAAGAATCAACCATGGCCCAGTGGTTGGAATCAATGAAACAGCAATACTCAACGATGGCCCAGTGGTTGGAATCAATAGAACAGCAATAAGCAATGATGGCCTAGTGGTTGGAACCAATGAAACAGCAAGACTCAACCATGGCCCAGTGGTTGGAATCAATGAAACAGCAATAATCAACGATGGCCTAGTGGTTGGAATCAATGGAATAGCAATAATTAACCATGGCCCAGTGGTTGGAATCAATGAAACAGCAATAATCAACCATGGCCCAGTGGTTGGAATCAATGAAACAGCAAGAATCAACCGTGGCCCAGTGGTTGGAATAAATGAAACAGCAATAAGCAACGATGGCCTAGTGGTTGGAATCAATGAAACAGCAATAATCAACGATGGCCAAGTGGTTGGAATCAATGAAACAGCAAGAATCAACGATGGCCAAGTGGTTGGAATCAATGAAACAGCAAGAATCAACGATGGCCAAGTGGTTGGAATCAATGAAACAGCAATAATCAACGATGGCCAAGTGGTTGGAATCAATGAAACAGCAATAATCAACGACGGCCAAGTGGTTGGAATCAATGAAACAACAAGAATCAACCATGGCCTAGTGGTTGGCACCAATGAAACAACAAGAATCAACCATGGCCCAGTGGTTGGAATCAATGAAAGAGCAAGAATCAATGATGGCCTAGTGGTTGGAATCGATGAAACAGCAATAATAAACCATGGCCCAGTGGTTGGAACCAATGAAACAGCAAGAATCAACTGTGGCTTAGTGGTTAAGGTCTTAAGATCACCTGACCCTCATTGCTGTAGATTCGAATCCCATGGGAGTGTCTATATCTTTCAAATGAAGTAGCTATAGACCTCTAAACCTCTCTAATCAATTTTTATATTTATCAAATATACCGTAAAGTAAAATGACGAGACACATTCGATGTGTTTAGAGTCTCCAGAGACAGCAATACACATCGACGACACGCATTACGATATAAGACAAATAGAGTCGTAAGGAAGATTAGTTCAGAACTAATTAGGTCACCCTCTATAAATAAAGAAATCTATAAATGGAAAAAGAACACACACAAAACATGTCATCTCCCTAAATTTTCAATCATATAATTTTATGAAATCTGTATATGGACTTGGACGAGTGGGTACACGAATAGATCTGATATACCTTCGTAACACGGTCAATATAATTAGTATATTGCTTAGATATGCAAATATGCAAATTAGTCTACGTGTCCAACACCCAGTTTGTACGCCGTGTTTTTCAGTCTGATATAACGTTTGCTGTTTTTCATATCACTTTTTTCTGATTTGATACTACCACGCCCTCGTGCTAGTTTGTTTACTTCCTGTAGCGTCTCAGTCGTCAAATTTGACAGATAACAGACGTTTGTAGATTCGTGGTAATATCTAGTTCAGTAATTGTTATTTATTCCTGATAGTTGGATAACTGAGAGAGATGGATTTCGTTTATTAAATGCACAAATTCATATCAAAGCAATAAAGACGTTATTACGTGGCTAGTTTAATATCAGCCTAGGCATCGACACTCGGTATCTTTATATCAGTCTTTCAACCTACGGTCGCAGGCTGATATCAAGTTACATCGGGTCGATGCTTATGGAAACTAGCCACTTAACCATTTCAACACCACATACCTCTAAATAGGCTTACAAAAAGTGTAGATCCCGTCTCATCAGGATCTGCACTTTTTGCCAGTAATATTACTATTTTTAGACAAAATTACCCATTTTGATAAATGAACTGGTCCAAATGTAATCTTCTGATTCATTTATTGGTCTAACAATATCATGGACCAGTCCATGTCAGTTACTTGGTGTTGAATGGGTTAATAGTCTCGATAGATAACTCTATTGTAACGTGCGTTTAAAAGCTTACCTCCATTCTGTACACATATGAAAGTATTGTGGAGTCCGCTGGCGTGACTACGTTGTATTCGATATACATTTCCTGAAGACGAAACGTTCAAAATTATTTCTATAATATCTAAGCAAGAGATATACGTGTACGTGGATATATTTATTGTATTGTATACGTGGATATATTTATTGTATTGTATACGTGGATATATTTATTGTATTGTATACGTGGATATATTTATTGTATTGTATACGTGGATATATTTATTGTATTGTATACGTGGATATATTTATTGTATTGTATACGTGGATATATTTATTGTATTGTATACGTGGATATATTTATTGTATTGTATACGTGGATATATTTATTGTATTGTATACGTGGATATATTTTATTGTATACGTGGATATATTTATTGTATTGTATACGTGGATATATTTATTGTATTGTATACGTGGATATATTTATTGTATTGTATACGTGGATATATTTATTGTATTGTATACGTGGATATATTTATTGTATTGTATACGTGGATATATTTATTGTATTGTATACGTGGATATATTTATTGTATTGTATACGTGGATATATTTATTGTACTGTATACGTGGATATATTTATTGTATTGTATACGTGGATATATTTATTGTATTGTATACGTGGATATATTTATTGTATTGTATACGTGGATATATTTATTGTATTGTTATCAAATCAAATCTTATTTACTGTATTCCAAGTTCACATTACACTTTATATGCAAAACCCTACTATTCAAATGACAAAAAGTTAATGTTCTCTTTTCTTCTTTTGAAATACAGTCTACATCCGTTATGTCAAAGTCGGTTATGTCGAATTTTCCGGTTATCTCGAAGACGGATCAAAGTCCCGTTTCAGACACTATCATTTTTTTTATATAACTGGATCTGTTTATATCGAATTTCGTTTAAGTCAAACTTCGAAGTATTTTGTTCGGTCCGACGGAATTCGACATAACGGTAGTTTTAACAACTTAATATATTAATCACTCTCGTTGGCGCGGATGAAAGCGTATATGTGGTCATTCGTGTGGGAGGAAATCGAATACCCGGAGAAAACCCACCTGTCCGATCTGGAGACCACCATACCAGCTCACATACTTCCCTGTCCGATGATCGAACCCGGGTTGTATTGGTGAGAAGCGACTGTCCGAGGATCGAACACGGGTTGTATTGGTGAGAAGCGACTGTCCGAGGATCGAACACGGGTTGTATTGGTGAGAAGCGACTGTCCGAGGATCGAACACGGGTTGTATTGGTGAGAAGCGACTGTCCGAGGATCGAACACGGGTTGTATTGGTGAGAAGCGACTGTCCGAGGATCGAACACGGGTTGTATTGGTGAGAAGCGACTGTCCGAGGATCGAACACGGGTTGTATTGGTGAGAAGCGACTGTCCGAGGATCGAACACGGGTTGTATTGATGAGAAGCGAGCGCGCTAACCAGTGGGCTACTCGGACAGCCCATTTACGTTGTACGTATGTATGTATATACGATCTGTTTGGCCCTACTATACATTGGTGTATGTGTGTTTTTGTTTCTTCTTGCCGTAAATCTATTATTTGTATAGAATGGCCTTAATTAACAATTAACTACATGTACACCGGGCGGATATGTTAATCTGGTCGGTTACAAGTGTTAAATGTTATAAATATTGATTAACTGAGACACCGCATACTACTGTATACTTGTACGTCGTAGTTATTTAGTTTATGACACCGCAGACTATTGTATACTTGTACATCGTAGTTATCTAGTTTGAGACACCACAGACTATTGTATTCTTGTACATCGTAGTTATCTAGTTTGAGACACCACAGACTATTGTATACTTGTACATCGTAGTTATCTAGTTTGAGACACCACAGACTATTGTATACGTGTACGTCGTAGTTATTTAGTTTGAGACACCACAGACTATTGTATACTTGTACATCGTAGTTATCTAGTTTGAGACACCACAGACTAGTGTATACGTGTACGTCGTAGCTATTTAGTTTGAGACACCGCAGACTATTGTATACTTGTACATCGTAGTTATTTAGTTTGAGACACCACATACTATTGTATACTTGTACGTCGTAGTTATCTAGTTTGATACATCACAGACTATTGTATACGTGTACGTCGTAGTTATCTAGTTTGATACACCACATACTATTGTATACGTGTACGTCGTAGTTATCTAGTTTGAGACACCGCAGACTATTGTATACTTGTACGTCGTAGTTATCTAGTTTGATACACCACATACTATTGTATACGTGTACGTCGTAGTTATCTAGTTTGAGACACCGCAGACTATTGTATACTTGTACGTCGTAGCTATTTAGTTTGAGACACCACAGACTAGTGTATACTTATACGTCGTAGTTATTTAGTTTGAGACACCACAGACTATTGTATACTTGTACGTCGTAGCTATTTAGTTTGAGACACCACATACTATTGTATACTTGTACGTCGTAGTTGTTTAGTTTGAGACACCACATACTATTGTATACTTGTACGTCGTAGCTATTTAGTTTGAGACACCACAGACTATTGTATACTTGTATGTCGTAGCTATTTAGTTTGAGACACCACAGACTATTGTATACCTGTACGTCGTAGCTATTTAGTTTGAGACACCACAGACTATTGTATACTTGTACGTCGTAGTTATTTAGTTTGAGACACCACATACTATTGTATACTTGTACGTCGTAGCTATTTAGTTTGAGACACCACAGACTATTGTATACTTGTATGTCGTAGCTATTTAGTTTGAGACACCACAGACTATTGTATACCTGTACGTCGTAGCTATTTAGTTTGAGACACCACAGACTATTGTATACTTGTACGTCGTAGTTATTTAGTTTGAGACACCACATACTATTGTATACTTGTACGTCGTAGCTATTTAGTTTGAGACACCACAGACTATTGTATACTTGTATGTCGTAGCTATTTAGTTTGAGACACCACAGACTATTGTATACTCGTACGATGTAGTTATTTAGTTTGAGACACCACAGACTATTGTATACTTGTACGTCGTAGTTATTTAGTTTGAGACACCACATACTATTGTATACTTGTACGTCGTAGCTATTTAGTTTGAGACACCACAGACTATTGTATACTTGTATGTCGTAGCTATTTAGTTTGAGACACCACAGACTATTGTATACCTGTACGTCGTAGCTATTTAGTTTGAGACACCACAGACTATTGTATACTTGTACGTCGTAGTTATTTAGTTTGAGACACCACATACTATTGTATACTTGTACGTCGTAGCTATTTAGTTTGAGACACCACAGACTATTGTATACTTGTATGTCGTAGCTATTTAGTTTGAGACACCACAGACTATTGTATACTCGTACGTCGTAGTTATTTAGTTTGAGACACCACAGACTATTGTATACTTGTACGTCGTAGTTATTTAGTTTGATACACCACATACTATTGTATACGTGTACGTCGTAGTTATCTAGTTTGATATACCACAGACTATTGTATACTTGTACGTCGTAGTTATCTAGTTTGATACACCACAGACTATTGTATACTTGTACGTCGTAGCTATTTAGTTTGAGACACAGCACACTATTGTATACTTGTACATCGTAGTTATTTAGTTTGAGACACCGTAGACTATTGTATACTTGTACGTCGTAGTTATTTAGTTTGAGACACCGTAGACTATTGTATACTTGTACGTCGTAGTTATTTAGTTTGAGACACCGCAGACTATTGTATACTTGTACATCGTAGTTATTTAGTTTGAGACACCGTAGACTATTGTATACTTGTACGTTGTAGTTATCTAGTTTGAGACACCACAGACTATTGTATACTCGTAAGTCGTAGTTATTTAGTTTGAGACACCACAGACTAGTGTATACTCGTACGTCGTAGTTATTTAGTTTGAGACACCACAGACTAGTGTATACTCGTACGTCGTAGTTATTTAGTTTGAGACACCACAGACTAGTGTATACTTGTACGTTGTAGTTATCTAGTTTGAGACACCACATATTATTGTATACGTGTACGTCTTAGTTATTTAGTTTGATACACCGCAGACTATTGTATACTTGTACGTCGTATCTATTTAGTTTGAGACACCACAGACTATTGTATACTTGTACGTCGTAGCTATTTAGTTTGATACACCGCAGACTATTGTATACTTGTACGTCGTAGCTATTTAGTTTGAGACACCACAGACTATTGTATACTTGTACGTCGTAGTTATCTAGTTTGATACATCACATACTATTGCATACGTGTACGTCGTAGTTATCTAGTTTGATACACCACATACTATTATATACGTGTACGTCGTAGTTATCTAGTTTGAGACACCGCAGACTATTGTATACTTGTACGTCGTAGTTATCTAGTTTGATACACCACATACTATTGTATACGTGTACGTCGTAGTTATCTAGTTTGAGACACCGCAGACTATTGTATACTTGTACGTCGTAGCTATTTAGTTTGATACACCACAGACTAGTGTATACTTGTACGTCGTATCTATTTAGTTTGAGACACCACAGACTATTGTATACTTGTACGTCGTAGCTATTTAGTTTGAGACACCGTAGACTATTGTATACTTGTACGTCGTAGTTATTTAGTTTGAGACACCGTAGACTATTGTATACTTGTACGTCGTAGCTATTTAGTTTGAGACACCGTAGACTATTGTATACTTGTACGTCGTAGTTATTTAGTTTGAGACACCACAGACTATTGTATACTTGTACGTCGTAGTTATTTAGTTTGATACACCGCACACTATTGTATACTTGTACGTCGTAGTTATTTAGTTTGAGACACCACAAACTATTGTATACTTGTACGTCGTAGTTATTTAGTTTGAGACACCACAAACTATTGTATACTTGTACGTCGTAGTTATCTAGTTTGATACATCACAGACTATTGTATACTCGTACGTCTTAGTTATTTAGTTTGAGACACCACATACTATTGTATACTTGTACGTCGTAGTTATTTAGTTTGAGACACCGTAGACTATTGTATACTTGTACGTCGTAGTTATTTAGTTTGAGACAACGCATAATATTGTATACTTGTACGTCGTAGTTATTTAGTTTGAGACACCACAGACTATTGTATACTTGTACGTCATAGTTATTTAGTTTGAGACACCACAGACTATTGTATACTTGTATGTCGTAGTTATTTAGCTTGAGACACCGCAGACTATTGTATACTTGTTTGTCGTAGTTATTTAGTTTGAGACACCACAGACTATTGTATACTTGTATGTCGTAGTTATTTAGTTTGAGACACCGCAGACTATTGTATACTTGTACGTCGTAGTTATTTAGTTTGAGACACCGTAGACTATTGTATACTTGTACGTCGTAGTTATTTAGTTTGATACACCGCAGACTATTGTATACTTGTACGTCGTAGTTATTTAGTTTGATACATCACAGACTATTGTATACGTGTACGTCGTAGTTATTTAGTTTGATATACCGCAAACTGTTGTATACTTGTACGTCGTAGTTATTTAGTTTGATACATCACAGATTATTGTATACGTGTACGTCGTAGTTATTTAGTTTGATACATCACAGACTATTGTATACGTGTACGTCGTAGTTATTTAGTTTGATATACCGCAAACTGTTGTATACTTGTACGTCGTAGTTATTTAGTTTGATACATCACAGATTATTGTATACGTGTACGTCGTAGTTATTTAGTTTGATACATCACAGACTATTGTATACGTGTACGTCGTAGTTATCTAGTTTGATATACCGCACACTATTGTATACTTGTACGTCGTAGTTATTTAGTTTGATACATCACATATTATTGTATACTTGTACGTCGTAGTTATTTAGTTTGAGACACCGTAGACTATTGTATACTTGTACGTCGTAGTTATCTAGTTTGATACACCACAGACTATTGTATACTTGTACGTCGTAGTTATTTAGTTTGAGACACCACAGACTATTGTATATGTGTACGTCGTAGTTATTTAGTTTGATACACCACAGACTATTGTATACGTGTACGTCGTAGTTATTTAGTTTGAGACACAGTAGACTATTGTATACTTGTACGTCGTAGTTATTTAGTTTGATACACCATAGACTATTGTATACTTGTACGTCGTAGTTATCTAGTTTGAGACACCACAGACTATTGTATACTCGTACGTCGTAGTTATTTAGTTTGAGACACCACAGACTAGTGTATACTTGTACGTTGTAGTTATCTAGTTTGAGACACCACAGACTATTGTATACGTGTACGTCTTAGTTATTTAGTTTGATACACCACAGACTATTGTATACTTGTACGTCGTAGCTATTTAGTTTGATACACCACATACTATTGTATACTTGTACGTCGTAGTTATTTAGTTTGATACACCACAGACTATTGTATACTTGTACGTCGTAGTTATTTAGTTTGAGACACCGCAGACTATTGTATACTTGTACGTCGTAGTTATTTAGTTTGAGACACCACAGACTATTGTATATTTGTACGTCGTAGTTATTTAGTTTGATACACCACAGACTATTGTATACTTGTACGTCGTAGCTATTTAGTTTGAGACACCGTAGACTATTGTATACTTGTACGTCGTAGTTATTTAGTTTGAGACACCGCAGACTATTGTATACTTGTACGTCGTAGTTATTGAGTTTGATACACCACAGACTATTGTATACTTGTACGTCGTAGTTATTTAGTTTGATACACCACAGACTATTGTATACTTGTACGTCGTAGTTATTTAGTTTGAGACACCACAGACTATTGTATATTTGTACGTCGTAGTTATTTAGTTTGAGACACCACAGACTATTGTATACTTGTACATCGTAGTTATTTAGTTTGAGACACCACAGACTATTGTATACTTGTACATCGTAGTTATTTAGTTTGAGACACCACAGACTATTGTATACTTGTACGTCGTAGTTATTTAGTTTGAGACACCACATACTATTGTATACTTGTACATCGTAGTTATTTAGTTTGATACACCGCACACTATTGTATACGTGTACGTCGTAGTTATTTAGTTTGAGACACCACATACTATTGTATACTTGTACGTCGTAGTTACTTAGTTTGAGACACAGTAGACTATTGTATACTTGTACGTCGTAGTTATTTAGTTTGATACACCACAGACTATTGTATACTTGTACGTCGTAGCTATTTAGTTTGAGACACCGTAGACTATTGTATACTTGTACGTCGTAGTTATTTAGTTTGAGACACCACAGACTATTGTATACTTGTACGTCGTAGTTATTTAGTTTGAGACACCATAGACTATTGTATACTTGTACGTCGTAGTTATTTAGTTTGAGACACCACATACTATTGTATACTTGTACGTCATAGTTATTTAGTTTGATACACCGCAGACTATTGTATACTTGTACGTCGTAGTTATTTAGTTTGAGACACCGTAGACTATTGTATACTTGTACGTCGTAGTTATTTAGTTTGATACACCGCAGACTATTGTATACTTGTATGTCGTAGTTATTTAGTTTGATACATCACAGACTATTGTATACGTGTACGTCGTAGTTATCTAGTTTGATACATCACAGACTATTGTATACGTGTACGTCGTATTGATCTAGTTTGATATACCGCACACTATTGTATACTTGTACGTCGTAGTTATTTAGTTTGATACATCACAGACTATTGTATACGTGTACGTCGTAGTTATTTAGTTTGATACATCACAGACTATTGTATACGTGTACGTCGTAGTTATCTAGTTTGATATACCGCACACTATTGTATACTTGTACGTCGTAGTTATTTAGTTTGATACATCACATATTATTGTATACTTGTACGTCGTAGTTATTTAGTTTGAGACACCACATAATATTGTATACTTGTACGTCGTAGTTATTTAGTTTGAGACACCACAGACTATTGTATACTTGTACGTCGTAGCTATTTAGTTTGAGACACCGTAGACTATTGTATACTTGTACGTCGTAGTTATCTAGTTTGATACACCACAGACTATTGTATACTTGTACGTCGTAGTTATTTAGTTTGAGACACCACAGACTATTGAATACTTGTACGTCGTAGTTATTTAGTTTGATACACCACAGACTATTGTATACTTGTACGTCGTAGCTATTTAGTTTGAGACACCGTAGACTATTGTCTACTTGTACGTCGTAGTTATTTAGTTTGAGACACCGTAGACTATTGTATACTTGTACGTCGTAGTTATTTAGTTTAAGACATCACATACTATTGTATACTTGTACGTCGTAGTTATTTAGTTTGAGACACAGTACACTATTGTATACATGTACGTCGTAGTTATTTAGTTTGAGACACCACAGACTATTGTATACTTGTACGTCGTAGTTATTTAGTTTGATAAACCGCACACTATTGTATACTTGTACGTCGTAGTTATTTAGTTTGAGACACCGTAGACTATTGTATACTTGTACGTCATAGTTATTTAGTTTGAGACACCACAAACTATTGTATACTTTTACGTCGTAGTTATTTAGTTTGAGACATCACAAACTATTGTATACTTGTACGTCGTAGTTATCTAGTTTGATACATCACAGACTATTGTATACTCGTACATCGTAGTTATTTAGTTTGAGACACCACAGACTATTGTATACTTGTACGTCGTAGTTATTTAGTTTGAGACACCACATACTATTGTATACTTGTACATCGTAGTTATTTAGTTTGATACACCGCACACTATTGTATACGTGTACGTCGTAGTTATTTAGTTTGAGACACCACATACTATTGTATACTTGTACGTCGTAGTTACTTAGTTTGAGACACAGTAGACTATTGTATACTTGTACGTCGTAGTTATTTAGTTTGATACACCACAGATTATTGTATACTTGTACGTCGTAGCTATTTAGTTTGAGACACCGTAGACTATTGTATACTTGTACGTCGTAGTTATTTAGTTTGAGACATCACAGACTATTGTATACTTGTACGTCGTAGTTATTTAGTTTGAGACACCACAGACTATTGTATACTTGTACGTCGTAGTTATTTAGTTTGAGACACCACATACTATTGTATACTTGTACGTCGTAGTTATTTAGTTTGAGACACCGTAGACAATTGTATACTTCTACCTCGTAGTTATTTAGTTTGAGACACCACATACTATTGTATACTTGTACGTCATAATTATTTAGTTTGATACACCGCAGACTATTGTATACTTGTACGTCGTAGTTATTTAGTTTGATACACCGCAGACTATTGTATACTTGTATGTCGTAGTTATTTAGTTTGATACATCACAGACTATTGTATACGTGTACGTCGTAGTTATTTAGTTTGATACATCACAGACTATTGTATACGTGTACGTCGTAGTTATCTAATTTGATATACCGCACACTATTGTATACTTGTACGTCGTAGTTATTTAGTTTGATACATCACATATTATTGTATACTTGTACGGTCGTAGTTATTTAGTTTGAGACACCACAGACTATTGTATACTTGTACGTCGTAGTTATTTAGTTTGAGACACCACATACTATTGTATACTTGTACGTCGTAGCTATTTAGTTTGAGACACCGTAGACTATTGTATACTTGTACGTCGTAGTTATTTAGTTTGAGACACCACATACTATTGTATACTTGTACGTCGTAGTTATTTAGTTTGAGACACCACAGACTATTGTATACTTGTACGTCGTAGTTATTTAGTTTGAGACACCACATACTATTGTATACTTGTACGTCGTAACTATTTAGTTTGAGACACCGTAGACTATTGTATACTTGTACGTCGTAGTTATCTAGTTTGATACACCACAGACTATTGTATACTTGTACGTCGTAGTTATTTAGTTTGAGACACCACAGATTATTGTATACTTGTACGTCGTAGTTATTTAGTTTGATACACCACAGACTAGTGTATACTTGTACGTCGTAGTTATTTAGTTTGAGACACCACAGACTATTGTATACTTGTACGTCGTAGTTATTTAGTTTGAGACACAGTAGACTATTGTATACTTGTACGTCGTAGTTATCTAGTTTGAGACACCACAGACTATTGTATACTCGTACGTCGTAGTTATTTAGTTTGAGACACCACATACTAGTGTATACTTGTACGTTGTAGTTATCTAGTTTGAGACACCACAGACTATTGTATACGTGTACGTCTTAGTTATTTAGTTTGATACACCACAGACTATTGTATACTTGTACGTCGTAGCTATTTAGTTTGATACACCACATACTATTGTATACTTGTACGTCGTAGTTATTTAGTTTGATACACCACAGACTATTGTATACTTGTACGTCGTAGTTATTTAGTTTGAGACACCGCAGACTATTGTATACTTGTACGTCGTAGTTATTTAGTTTGAGACGCCACATACTATTGTATACTTGTACGTCGTAGTTATTTAGTTTGATACACCACAGACTATTGTATACTTGTACGTCGTAGCTATTTAGTTTGAGACACCGTAGACTATTGTATACTTGTACGTCGTAGTTATTTAGTTTGATACACCACAGACTATTGTATACTTGTACGTCGTAGTTATTTAGTTTAATACACCACAGACTATTGTATACTTGTACGTCGTAGTTATTTAGTTTGAGACACCACAGACTATTGTATATTTGTACGTCGTAGTTATTTAGTTTGAGACACCACAGACTATTGTATACTTGTACATCGTAGTTATTTAGTTTGAGACACCACAGACTATTGTATACTTGTACATCGTAGTTATTTAGTTTGAGACACCACAGACTATTGTATACTTGTATGTCGTAGTTATTTAGTTTGAGACACCACAGAATATTGTATACTTGTACATCGTAGTTATTTAGTTTGATACACCGCACACTATTGTATACTTGTACGTCGTAGTTATTTAGTTTGATACACCACATACTATTGTATACGTGTACGTCGTAGTTATTTAGTTTGAGACACCACATACTATTGTATACTTGTACGTCGTAGTTACTTAGTTTGAGACACAGTAGACTATTGTATACTTGTACGTCGTAGTTATTTAGTTTGATACACCACAGACTATTGTATACTTGTACGTCGTAGCTATTTAGTTTGAGACACCGTAGACTATTGTATACTTGTACGTCGTAGTTATTTAGTTTGAGACACCACAGACTATTGTATACTTGTACGTCGTAGTTATTTAGTTTGAGACACCACAGACTATTGTATACTTGTACGTCGTAGTTATTTAGTTTGAGACACCACATACTATTGTATACTTGTACGTCGTAGTTATTTAGTTTGAGACACCGTAGACTATTGTATACTTGTACGTCGTAGTTATTTAGTTTGAGACAACGCATACTATTGTATACTTGTACGTCGTAGTTATTTAGTTTGAGACACCGTAGACTATTGTATACTTGTACGTCGTAGTTATTTGTTTGAGACACCACAGACTATTGTATACTTGTACGTCGTAGTTATTTAGTTTGAGACACCGCAGACTATTGTATACTTGTACGTCGTAGTTATTTAGTTTGAGACACCGCAGACTATTGTATACTTGTACGTCGTAGTTATTTAGTTTGAGACACCGCAGACTATTGTATACTTGTACGTCGTAGTTATTTAGTTTGATACACCACAGACTATTGTATACTTGTACGTCGTAGTTATTTAGTTTGAGACACAAACTATTGTATACTGTACGTCGTAGTTATTTAGTTTGATACACCGCAGACTATTGTATACTTGTACGTCGTAGTTATCTAGTTTGAGACACCACATACTATTGTATACTTGTACGTCGTAGTTATTTAGTTTGATACACCACAGACTATTGTATACTTGTACGTCGTAGTTATTTAGTTTGATACATCACAGACTATTGTATACGTGTACGTCGTAGTTATTTAGTTTGATACATCACAGACTATTGTATACGTGTACGTCGTAGTTATCTAGTTTGATATACCGCACACTATTGTATACTTGTACGTCGTAGTTATTTAGTTTGATACACCACAGACTATTGTATACTTGTACGTCGTAGCTATTTAGTTTGAGACACCGCAGACTATTGTATACTTGTACGTCGTAGTTATTTAGTTTGATACACCACATACTATTGTATACTTGTACGTCGTAGTTATTTAGTTTGATACACCACAGACTATTGTATACGTGTACGTCGTAGTTATTTAGTTTGAGACACCACAGATATTGTATACTTGTACGTCGTAGTTATTAGTTTGAGAACGTAGACTATTGTATACTTGTACGTCGTAGTTATTTAGTTTGATACACCACAGACTATTGTATACTTGTACGTCGTAGCTATTTAGTTTGAGACACCGTAGACTATTGTATACTTGTACGTCGTAGTTATTTAGTTTGAGACACCACAGACTATTGTATACTTGTACGTCGTAGTTATTTAGTTTGAGACACCACAGACTATTGTATACTTGTACGTCGTAGTTATTTAGTTTGAGACACCACAGACTATTGTATACTTGTACGTCGTAGTTATTTAGTTTGAGACACAGTAGACTATTGTATACTTGTACGTCGTAGTTATTTAGTTTGATACACCGTAGACTATTGTATACTTGTACGTCGTAGTTATCTAGTTTGAGACACCACATACTATTGTATACTCGTACGTCGTAGTTATTTAGTTTGAGACACCACAGACTAGTGTATACTTGTACGTCGTAGTTATTTAGTTTGATACATCACAGACTATTGTATACGTGTACGTCGTAGTTATTTAGTTTGATACATCACAGACTATTGTATACGTGTACGTCGTAGTTATCTAGTTTGATATACCGCACACTATTGTATACTTGTACGTCGTAGTTATTTAGTTTGATACATCACATATTATTGTATACTTGTACGTCGTAGTTATTTAGTTTGAGACACCACAGACTATTGTATACTTGTACGTCGTAGTTATTTAGTTTGAGACACCACAGACTATTGTATACTTGTACGTCGTAGCTATTTAGTTTGAGACACCGTAGACTATTGTATACTTGTACGTCGTAGTTATCTAGTTTGATACACCACAGACTATTGTATACTTGTACGTCGTAGTTATTTAGTTTGATACACCACAGACTATTGTATACTTGTACGTCGTAGTTATTTAGTTTGAGACACCACAGACTATTGTATACTTGTACGTCGTAGTTATTTAGTTTGATACACCACAGACTATTGTATACTTGTACGTCGTAGCTATTTAGTTTGAGACACCGTAGACTATTGTATACTTGTACGTCGTAGTTATTTAGTTTGAGACACCACAGACTATTGTATACTTGTACGTCGTAGTTATTTAGTTTGAGACATCACATACTATTGTATACTTGTACGTCGTAGTTATTTAGTTTGAGACACAGTACACTATTGTATACATGTACGTCGTAGTTATTTAGTTTGAGACACCACAGACTATTGTATACTTGTACGTCGTAGTTATTTAGTTTGAGACACAGTACACTATTGTATACATGTACGTCGTAGTTATTTAGTTTGATACACCACAGACTATTGTATACTTGTACGTCGTAGTTATTTAGTTTGATACACCGCACACTATTGTATACTTGTACGTCGTAGTTATTTAGTTTGAGACACCGTAGACTATTGTATACTTGTACGTCGTAGCTATTTAGTTTGATACACCGCAACTATTGTATACTTGTACGTCGTAGTTATTTAGTTTGAGACACACAACTATTGTATACTTTTACGTCGTAGTTATTTAGTTTGAGACACCACAGACTATTGTATACTTGTACGTCGTAGTTATTTAGTTTGATACACCACAGACTATTGTATACTTGTACGTCGTAGTTATTTAGTTTGAGACACCACATACTATTGTATACTTGTACGTCGTAGTTATTTAGTTTGAGACAACGCATACTATTGTATACTTGTACGTCGTAGTTATTTAGTTTGAGACACCGTAGACTATTGTATACTTGTACGTCGTAGTTATTTAGTTTGAGACACCACAGACTATTGTATACTTGTACGTCGTAGTTATTTAGTTTGAGACACCACATACTATTGTATACTTGTACGTCGTAGTTATTTAGTTTGAGACACAGTAGACTATTGTATACTTGTACGTCGTAGTTATTTAGTTTGATACACCGTAGACTATTGTATACTTGTACGTCGTAGTTATCTAGTTTGAGACACCACATACTATTGTATACTCGTACGTCGTAGTTATTTAGTTTGAGACACCACAGACTAGTGTATACTCGTAAGTCGTAGTTATTTAGTTTGATACATCACAGACTATTGTATACGTGTACGTCGTAGTTATTTAGTTTGATACATCACAGACTACTGTATACGTGTACGTCGTAGTTATCTAGTTTGATATACCGCACACTATTGTATACTTGTACGTCGTAGTTATTTAGTTTGATACATCACATATTATTGTATACTTGTACGTCGTAGTTATTTAGTTTGAGACACCACATACTATTGTATACTTGTACGTCGTAGTTATTTAGTTTGAGACACCACAGACTATTGTATACTTGTACGTCGTAGCTATTTAGTTTGAGACACCGTAGACTATTGTATACTTGTACGTCGTAGTTATCTAGTTTGATACACCACAGACTATTGTATACTTGTACGTCGTAGTTATTTAGTTTGATACACCACAGACTATTGTATACTTGTACGTCGTAGTTATTTAGTTTGAGACACCACAGACTATTGTATACTTGTACGTCGTAGTTATTTAGTTTGATACACCACAGACTATTGTATACTTGTACGTCGTAGCTATTTAGTTTGAGACACCGTAGACTATTGTATACTTGTACGTCGTAGTTATTTAGTTTGAGACACCGTAGACTATTGTATACTTGTACGTCGTAGTTATTTAGTTTGAGACATCACATCATATTGTATACTTGTACGTCGTAGTTATTTAGTTTGAGACACAGTACACTATTGTATACATGTACGTCGTAGTTATTTAGTTTGAGACACCACAGACTATTGTATACTTGTACGTCGTAGTTATTTAGTTTGAGACACAGTACACTATTGTATATATGTACGTCGTAGTTATTTAGTTTGATACACCACAGACTATTGTATACTTGTACGTCGTAGTTATTTAGTTTGATACACCGCACACTATTGTATACTTGTACGTCGTAGTTATTTAGTTTGAGACACCGTAGACTATTGTATACTTGTACGTCTTAGCTATTTAGTTTGATATACCGCACACTATTGTATACTTGTACGTCGTAGTTATTTAGTTTGAGACAACACAAACTATTGTATACTTTTACGTCGTAGTTATTTAGTTTGAGACACCACAAACTATTGTATACTTGTACGTCGTAGTTATCTAGTTTGATACATCACAGACTATTGTATACTTGTACGTCGTAGTTATCTAGTTTGATACATCACAGACTATTGTATACTCGTACGTCGTAGTTATTTAGTTTGTGACACCACATACTATTGTATACTTGTACGTCGTAGTTATTTAGTTTGAGACAACGCATACTATTGTATACTTGTACGTCGTAGTTATTTAGTTTGAGACACCGTAGACTATTGTATACTTGTACGTCGTAGTTATTTAGTTTGATACACCGCAGACTATTGTATACTTGTACCTCGTAGTTATTTAGTTTGAGACACCACATACTATTGTATACTTGTACGTCGTAGTTATTTAGTTTGATACCCCACAGACTATTGTATACTTGTACGTCGTAGCTATTTAGTTTGAGACACAGCACACTATTGTATACATGTACGTCGTAGTTATTTAGTTTGATACATCACAGACTATTGTATACTCGTACGTCGTAGTTATTTAGTTTGAGACACCACAGACTATTGTATACTCTTACGTCGTAGTTATTTAGTTTGAGACACCACAGACTATTGTATACTTGTACGTCGTAGTTATTTAGTTTGAGACACCACAGACTATTGTATACTTGTACGTCGTAGCTATTTAGTTTGAGACACCGTAGACTATTGTATACTTGTACGTCGTAGTTATCTAGTTTGATACACCACAGACTATTGTATACTTGTACGTCGTAGTTATTTAGTTTGATACACCACAGACTATTGTATACTTGTACGTCGTAGCTATTTAGTTTGAGACACCGCAGACTATTGTATACTTGTACGTCGTAGTTATTTAGTTTGATACACCACATACTATTGTATACTTGTACGTCGTAGTTATTTAGTTTGAGACACCACATACTATTGTATACTTGTACGTCGTAGTTACTTAGTTTGAGACACAGTAGACTATTGTATACTTGTACGTCGTAGTTATTTAGTTTGATACACCACAGACTATTGTATACTTGTACGTCGTAGTTATTTAGTTTGAGACACCGTAGACTATTGTATACTTGTACGTCGTAGTTATTTAGTTTGAGACACCACAGACTATTGTATACGTGTACGTCGTAGTTATTTAGTTTGAGACACCACAGACTATTGTATACTTGTACGTCGTAGTTATTTAGTTTGAGACACCACAGACTATTGTATACGTGTACGTCGTAGTTATTTAGTTTGAGACACAGTAGACTATTGTATACTTGTACGTCGTAGTTATTTAGTTTGATACACCGTAGTAGTACATGCGTCTCTTTGGGTGTTGTGTATACGTCATCACTTGTTGCGTATACGTCATCACTATAGAGCCTATTGATGATATATCGCGCAACTACCGATCTCTTTGGTTGTTGCGTATACGCCACCACTACCGAGCTCTTTACTTGTTGTGTATACGCGTCACTATTGGTAATAGCTTTATAAATAGCTATCTCGTACCATTCTATAAATATAGACTACGAACCGATCCATAAATAACCAACGCTTCTATATAAATATAGTCCGATTAGAACAGTCTCAGTACTCAAGCGGCTTCAACGAATATACGGGTAAGTTCATTATATTATTCGAGCTAGGCGTACGTTTTTATCGAGTAAGAAATCATAATTACAAACTTAACCTATGTACGAAAATGAATAATATATATAGTTACGTATACTTCCATAAAAACGCGATAAATTATTAATAATCCGTAATATACGTTTTAGAATGGCATGTCACTAGACATAGCCATAGCGTATATGAAACACGAATAAAATACACGTATTTTATCGTATAGAGTGAAACAACTATTAATATAAATGTCTAATACGTGTTGTTCCATGCCCTGTAACATAATTAACTGAATCCAAGCGGTATGAGGTTATATGTTTGTCAGGTGACCCTAAATAACCTTATCTAGAAATGCGAGAGAAATACACGGAACCCAGCTACAACAGTACGATACATCTCAGTTTAAGCAACTCCCCCAACACCAGCAATACACAAAATGAAGGCTAAATCCGTTTGTATCAGTATTTACTACAAAATACGTCATTAGTTGCCTGGAATGCCATAGAAATACTTAAGCACTGAACCAAACACTGACGCAGGTAATTATAAAACCCGTCTGATGGCTATCTCCAAATAAATCCTATGATTTAGTATGACCCACGTTAATTCTCTGCTCGGAATGCCTCCAATAATGAATCCAAACTGTATGAGGTTATATGGTTGCCAGTTGACCCTAAATAACCTTATCTGGGAAATGCGAGAACAATTTATAACCATCACCATCTCAGTAGGTACGCAACATGACATCGAAGTAATTAATACGTTTACATACAGAGGTTGCTCTCACATGACAACTGAAGTGTTCCAAATTGGACAGGTCGTAAACAACTATACCTGACACATTTCTCTGGGCTACAACATAACGGTTTATCTGATAAGCCCGGAGCGCGTACATAACTTAATCCTCGGCTAATTGGTCTTAATTGATACGGAGATATCCCAACGATGTTGAAGACAGGGCTTGCTTCTGAATCATCACAACTACGCTATCTCATAAAACAAGAACCGGCTGTGATGATTCATTAATGGACACTATTTTTAACACCCAAACAAGATTGTCTTTAAGACGTATCTACAAATAATTAAAATCGCTTTCGTTCGCTAAATGTATGCGTACTTGGCGTGGGCAATTCTTATAATCACTGCCTACCTGTCTCTCTGTCTCTCTGTCTCTCTGTATGTCTGTCTGTCTGTACGTCTGTCTGTCTGTCTGCCTGTCTGTCTGTCTGTCCGTCCGTCCGCCCGCCCGCCTGCCTGCCTGCCTGCCTGCCTGCCTGCCTGCCTGCCTGCCTGCCTGCCTGCCTGCCTGCCTGCCTGCCTGCCTGCCTGCCTGCCTGCCTGCCTGCCTGCCTGCCTGCCTGCCTGTCTGCCTGCCTGCCTGTATGTCTGTCCGTCCGTCCGTCCGTCCGTCCGTCCCTCCGTCCGTCCGTATGTCTGTCTGTCTGTCTGTCTGTCCGTCCGTCCGTCTGTCTGTCCGAACCTTTTATTCTAAAAAATCATGCGCACCTTATCAATATATCTGATAAGAACTAAAAATGTCGTAGCTCCCATCTAATTTATACGCATATAGGATTAATTGCAA
>CM026386.1:17221862-17270945 GCA_014843695.1 Archivesica marissinica | reverse complement strand
AACGCACATCTACATTATATACTAGAGGACATAGAAAACGCACAACTACATTATATACTAGAGGACATAGAAAACGCACACCTACATTATATACTAGAGGACATAGAAAAACGCACACCTACATTATATACTAGAGGACATAGAAAAATGCACACCTACAGTATATATTAGAGGACATAGAAAACGCACACCTATATTATATACTAGAGGACATAGAAAATGCACACCTACATTATATACTAGAGGACATAGAAAAACGCACACCTACATTATATACTAGAGGACATAGAAAAACGCACACCTACATTATATACTAGAGGACGTAGAAAAACGCACACCTACATTATATACTAGAGGACATAGAAAACGCACACCTACATTATATACTAGAGGACATAGAAAACGCACACCTACATTATATACTAGAGGACATAGAAAACGCACACCTACATTATATACTAGAGGACATAGAAAACGCACACCTACATTATATACTAGAGGACATAGAAAACGCACACCTACATTATATACTAGAGGACATAGAAAACGCACACCTACATTATATACTAGAGGACATAGAAAACGCACACCTACATTATATACTAGAGGACATAGAAAACGCACACCTACATTATATACTAGAGGACATAGAAAACGCACACCTACATTATATACTAGAGGACATAGAAAACGCACACCTACATTATATACTAGAGGACATAGAAAACGCACACCTACATTATATACTAGAGGACATAGAAAACGCACACCTACATTATATACTAGAGGACATAGAACACACCTACATTATATACTAGAGGACATAGAAAACGCACACCTACATTATATACTAGAGGACATAGAAAACGCACACCTACATTATATACTAGAGGACATAGAAAACGCACACCTACATTATATACTAGAGGACATAGAAAACGCACACCTACATTATATACTAGAGGACATAGAAAACGCACACCTACATTATATACTAGAGGACATAGAAAACGCACACCTACATTATATACTAGAGGACATAGAAAACGCACACCTACATTATATACTAGAGGACATAGAAAACGCACACCTACATTATATACTAGAGGACATAGAAAACGCACACCTACATTATATACTAGAGGACATAGAAAACGCACACCTACATTATATACTAGAGGACATAGAAAACGCACACCTACATTATATACTAGAGGACATAGAAACGCACACCTACATTATATACTAGAGGACATAGAAAACGCACACCTACATTATATACTAGAGGACATAGAAAACGCACACCTACATTATATACTAGAGGACATAGAAAACGCACACCTACATTATATACTAGAGGACATAGAAAACGCACACCTACATTATATACTAGAGGACATAGAAAACGCACACCTACATTATATACTAGAGGACATAGAAAACGCACACCTACATTATATACTAGAGGACATAGAAAACGCACACCTACATTATATACTAGAGGACATAGAAAACGCACACCTACATTATATACTAGAGGACATAGAAAACGCACACCTACATTATATACTAGAGGACATAGAAAACGCACACCTACATTATATACTAGAGGACATAGAAAACGCACACCTACATTATATACTAGAGGACATAGAAAACGCACACCTACATTATATACTAGAGGACATAGAAAACGCACACCTACATTATATACTAGAGGACATAGAAAACGCACACCTACATTATATACTAGAGGACATAGAAAACGCACACCTACATTATATACTAGAGGACATAGAAAACGCACACCTACATTATATACTAGAGGACATAGAAAACGCACACCTACATTATATACTAGAGGACATAGAAAACGCACACCTACATTATATACTAGAGGACATAGAAAACGCACACCTACATTATATACTAGAGGACATAGAAAACGCACACCTACATTATATACTAGAGGACATAGAAAACGCACACCTACATTATATACTAGAGGACATAGAAAACGCACACCTACATTATATACTAGAGGACATAGAAAACGCACACCTACATTATATACTAGAGGACATAGAAAACGCACACCTACATTATATACTAGAGGACATAGAAAACGCACACCTACATTATATACTAGAGGACATAGAAAACGCACACCTACATTATATACTAGAGGACATAGAAAACGCACACCTACATTATATACTAGAGGACATAGAAAACGCACACCTACATTATATACTAGAGGACATAGAAAACGCACACCTACATTATATACTAGAGGACATAGAAAACGCACACCTACATTATATACTAGAGGACATAGAAAACGCACACCTACATTATATACTAGAGGACATAGAAAACGCACACCTACATTATATACTAGAGGACATAGAAAACGCACACCTACATTATATACTAGAGGACATAGAAAACGCACACCTACATTATATACTAGAGGACATAGAAAACGCACACCTACATTATATACTAGAGGACATAGAAAACGCACACCTACATTATATACTAGAGGACATAGAAAACGCACACCTACATTATATACTAGAGGACATAGAAAACGCACACCTACATTATATACTAGAGGACATAGAAAACGCACACCTACATTATATACTAGAGGACATAAAAACGCACACCTACATTATATACTAGAGGACATAGAAAACGCACACCTACATTATATACTAGAGGACATAGAAAACGCACACCTACATTATATACTAGAGGACATAGAAAACGCACACCTACATTATATACTAGAGGACATAGAAAACGCACACCTACATTATATACTAGAGGACATAGAAAACGCACACCTACATTATATACTAGAGGACATAGAAAACGCACACCTACATTATATACTAGAGGACATAGAAAACGCACACCTACATTATATACTAGAGGACATAGAAAACGCACACCTACATTATATACTAGAGGACATAGAAAACGCACACCTACATTATATACTAGATGACATAGAAAACGCACACCTACATTATATACTAGAGGACATAGAAAACGCACACCTACATTATATACTAGAGGACATAGAAAACGCACACCTACATTATATACTAGAGGACATAGAAAACGTACACCTACATTATATACTAGAGGACATAGAAAACGCACACCTACAATATATACTAGAAGACATAGAAAACGCACACCTACATTATATACTAGAGGACATGGAAAACGCACACCTACATTATATACTAGAGGACATAGAAAACGCACACCTACATTATATACTAGAAGACATAGAAAACGCACACCTACATTATATACTAGAGGACATAGAAAACGCACACCTACATTATATACTAGAGGACATAGAAAACGCACACCTACATTATATACTAGAGGACATAGAAAACGCACACCTACATTATATACTAGAGGACATAGAAAACGCACACCTACAGTATATTATACTAGAGGACATAGAAAACGCACACCTACATAATATACTAGAGGACATAGAAAACGCACACCTACATTATATACCAGAGGACATAGAAAACGCACACCTACATTATATACTAGATGACATAGAAACCGCACACCTACATTATATACTAGAGGACATATAAAACGCACACCTACATTATATACTAGAATACATAGAAACCGCACACCTACATTATATACTAGAATACATAGAAAACGCACACCTAAATTATATACTAGAGGACATAGCAAACGCACACCTACATTATATACTAGATAACATAGAAAACGCACACCTACATTATATACTAGAGGACATAGAAAACGCACACCTACATTATATACTAGAGGACATAGAAAACGCACACCTACATTATATACTAGATGACATAGAAAACGCACACCTACATTATATACTAGAGGACATAGAAAACGCACACCTACATTATATACTAGAGGACATAGAAAACGCACACCTACATTATATACTAGAGGACATAGAAAACGCACACCTACATTATATACTAGAGGACATAGAAAACGCACACCTACATTATATACTAGAGGACATAGAAAACGCACACCTACATTATATACTAGAGGACATAGAAAACGCACACCTACATTATATACTAGAGGACATAGAAAACGCACACCTACATTATATACTAGAGGACATAGAAAACGCACACCTACATTATATACTAGAGGACATAGAAAACGCACACCTACATTATATACTAGAGGACATAGAAAACGCACACCTACATTATATACTAGAGGACATAGAAAACGCACACCTACATTATATATACTAGAGGACATAGAAAACGCACACCTACATTATATAGTAGAGGACATAGAAAACGCACACCTACATTATATACCAGAGGACATAGAAAACGCACACCTAAATTATATACTAGATGACATAGAAACCGCACACCTACATTATATACTAGAGGACATATAAAACGCACACCTACATTATATACTAGAATACATAGAAACCGCACACCTACATTATATACTAGAATACATAGAAAACGCACACCTACATTATATACTAGAGGACATAGAAAACGCACACCTACATTATATACTAGAGGACATAGAAAACGCACACCTACATTATATACTAGAGGACATAGAAAACGCACACCTACATTATATACTAGAAGACATAGAAAACGCACACCTACATTATATACTAGAGGACATAGAAAACGCACACCTACATTATATACTAGAGGACATAGAAAACGCACACCTACATTATATACTAGAGGACATAGAAAACGCACACCTACATTATATACTAGAGGACATAGAAAACGCACACCTACATTATATACTAGAGGACATAGAAAACGCACACCTACATTATATACTAGAGGACATAGAAAACGCACACCTACATTATATACTAGAGGACATAGAAAACGCACACCTACAATATATACTAGAGGACATAGAAAACGCACACCTACATTATATACTAGAGGACATAGAAAACGCACACCTACATTATATACTAGAGGACATAGAAAACGCACACCTACATTATATACTAGAGGACATAGAAAACGCACACCTACATTATATACTAGAGGACATAGAAAACGCACACCTACATTATATACTAGAGGACATAGAAAACGCACACCTACATTATATACTAGAGGACATAGAAAACGCACACCTACATTATATACTAGAGGACATAGAAAACGCACACCTACATTATATACTAGAGGACATAGAAAACGCACACCTACATTATATACTAGAGGACATAGAAAACGCACACCTACATTATATACAAGAGGACATAGAAAACGCACACCTACATTATATACTAGAGGACATAGAAAACGCACACCTACATTATATACTAGAGGACATAGAAAACGCTCACCTACATTATATACTAGAGGACATAGAAAACGCACACCTACATAATATACTAGAGGACATAGAAAACGCACACCTACATTATATACTAAAGGACATAGAAAACGCACACCTACAGTATATACTAGAGGACATAGAAAACGCACACCTACATTATATGATTATTATTACATGAACACAATGTATAGCGACACCTTCAGCGTAATTCTAACCTACAGTGATGTGGAGAATGTAATTTGAAGTAATCTGAAGAAGGACAAAACTAGGCATAACGAGACTTTAATGGCGACAGCTGAATAATTATATCAAAGTGTGACTGGACTGGATCGTTGTGTAATTGATTCTGTCAATCGGTGATTCATTCAAATTCAGTTAACGTGTTTTTCATGAAGCAAATACATTCACAATAGAACGACATAGCAATTCTGGTTAAATAGCAATTTCCGAAATAATTACGTTATCCAGACTGTGCGAGAGATCTTACAACAGACAATAATATGTCAAATCGGAATAGAAATGCAAGCAGCACTAGCGCCTTGCATTTTGAAATGGTTTCACATTACATGAAATGATTTGTCCAAAGCTCATTGCTATTTATTTCGGTGACTTGGTATTCAGACAAGTAAGGGAAATGGGATGTTCCGAGCAGAATGAACGCACTTGTTTTAAACTTTATTTATTTTACAAAGATTGCGAACGAACGATGTAATTTTGTTTATAGTCGCCACCGCATAAATGCATTTGGGCGACTGTATTTTCTAAGATGGTTATGTCCTAAGGTGATTCTTCTTGTCTACGGTGATTCTTCTTGTCCTAAGGTGATTCTTCTGTGGTGGTTATTCGATAATAATTATACGTGTTCTGTGATGATTATTCCTATGCTTCTATGATGATTATTCCTGTTCTTCTACGTTGATAATTCGGTATTCTCTGACGGTTCTGTATTCTGTGTGGCTTATGAAGACGTCATCAGGTGGTTACTTCTTTCTGTGCCGGCCAGGTTGACAAGGCCTGGTCTGTACGTGGTCCTTTGTAGGGCCACACTCCTCACTGTTGGTCACCCCGCAGCAGCATTAATACGGATCTGACAGTTAGACATCTGGTTGTCGATTGTCGCAAGCAAGTCCAGATACAGTATAGATCGGGGGAGCGTGGATCCACGACCGTTGCCGCTCCCTCAGGTCCGCCATCTCTTCTAAACGAAAGATCGAAAATCCAGTGTTCAGCTATAACACCACCTGGAAGAGATGGCAGATCTGTCCTGATGTGCCATAGCCGTGGATCCACATAATTGGAGAGATTCCCCCTTCGCAAGATCGACAACCAGAAGATCCCAGAATCCTACGCTGCTGCTGCGGAATGTGCCCCGGTCACGACGTGCACGTCGTGAGGAGATCGACCGGGACAAAGATTGCGAAGCAAGTTTTAACAACTTATAGTAATAACTCTTTGGTGCGGATGAAAGCGTAAATGTGGTCATTCATGTGGAAGGAAACCGGAGTACCCGGAGAAAACCCACCTGTCCGATCTCTTGGGACCACGGTCCAAAATACACGAGCTGCTATTAGTACATAATATAAAACTGGATGACTGAACCGATCCTAAAACTTCATGACTAAGCCGAACCTAAAACATAATCTCTAAGCCGACCCTAAAGCATAATCTCTAAGCCGACCCTAAAACATAATCTCTAAGCCGACCCTAAAACATAATCTCTAAGCCGCCCCTAAAACATAATCTCTAAGCCGACCCTAAAACATAATCTCTAAGCCGACCATAAAACATAATCTCTAAGCCGACCCTAAAGCTTTATGTCAAAGTCAACCCTAATAATTCATCTCGAATCTAAAACTGCACGATTAAGTCGAACATGTCGCAGATAGTTTGCAGATTTCCAATATGTTGTTTTATTATACATTTCACTTCTATTAAGCAGCCACCTGTACTAAGCAGCCACTTTATGTGCGTCCCATGGCTGGGTGCCAAAGACACGTTTGACTGTGTGTCACTTCTATTTATATCTCCAGTACATATTTTAGAGCTTATAAAAGTGTTTTTATCACTCCTTTAGAGGCGAAACCCCCGATTAATCGCCACTGAGTCAGAAACGTTCTCAGACGTAATAACAACATTAGGTATCACTATATTATCGTTAGTTAGTCAAGGACTTTCTCCGATTAATCGACTAAAAAGGTTCACACCGATTAGCAATACTTGGTTTCCCTATAAATAGATAGAAACGGAGCTAACTGTGTATGTGGTGTAAACATGTATATTAGTGAATTATCTCTCTCGGAGTTATTCTAGCTGAACAAATCTGTAGTATATTTAGGTACAATTTGGAGCGCTTTAATTGTACAATTTCTTGTATATAGTATTTAAAGCGACACTACATCGATGAAAAGTGAAAACGCAATTGTCTGCAGATGCTGATGGGGTATACTGGTATATGTGGCGGAAGAATACAGTGTGTAAACACAGTGACGTCATTAACAATTGACCTTAGTGTCAATGTTCAACATTGCATTTGTGATATATTTGCTGTTTTTCAGTTTGATTTGAATAACTATTCACAGTGGATGTGGTATCAGGAGACCACTTATATTATGAAAGACTGCAAGTATAACAGAACAGACACAGACCTCTGTATGCTTCTACTTTTTACTATCTATTTAATAGGCAATTGAGTTCTTGTTTTACAACCAGATGCGCCGAGTAAACTATACTGCGATGCAGTTTACCAATATACCGGCTATGTTATGCCTTAGTAGCCGCATATTATGAACATTCTCTGGAGACATTTCTTATCAGACAGACAAAATAACGACAACGTAAGTGCTGAATAATCAGAATCTATTGTGAGATCATTCCACCCATTGTATAATAAAATGAGATGGAAACATGTTCTAATATGTGTTCCCATGTTTGTTTGTTGAGAAAAAACATATGACATAGCATATATAATTGACGATGGGAAGATATGAGGCTTGTAATCGTCAAACGAGACAATCTCCTTGGCCTCATCTACTATTGATATTTATGTGTTATGCATCAGTCCCACTGGGCTCCCGGTACTCCCCGGTTCACCCCGGTCCATGGACCGGGGTGCACCCGGGAGTACCGGGGGTTGAACCGTAGTGCCATGGGCAGGGATGATGCCTGATGGACCTGGATGAACCGGGGGTCTTCCCGGTGGTTTTTGACATGTCAAAAACCACCGTGGTGAACCTTGGAGGACCGGGAAGGGGAGCCCGACCTGGGTGAACCGTGTTGAACCGTGTTGACACCGTAGGTCCACCGGGAAGGACCTGAAGGATCGTGCCGCTGCCGGCGTGGACCTGGGAGGAGCGGGATGGGAAAAGAGCTATCGACGCCCGGTGGACAACGGTTCTGATTGCTTTTTGCTGCTCTTCCTACTCTTCTTGGGCGGCATGATGTCTATAATATAGAATATTTCTTAAAAAATAATCAGCGTTCAGCGATGTGCTGCCATCAAAAAACTTTTTCACCTCGCCGGGATGAACCGTGGTGAACCGGGAAGGACCGTAGCTCCGCCGTGGAGAACCAGGAAGAACCGTAGCGTCACCGGGGTTCTGCCGGCATGGACCTGGGTGAACCGTGGAGAACCGGGGTCGAACCGGGATGAACCGTGTAAGCGCCGGGATGAACCGTGGCCCTGCCGGGGCTCTACCTGGATGAACCGGGATGTCCCGGGGTGTTCCCGGGTCTTGATGGCCTCGACGGTTGACCGTCTAGATATTTCGGCAAAAAAACGTCATTTTCACCCGGTACACCCCGGTCCATGAACCGGGATGACCCGGGAGGCTCCGGGATAAACCGTAGTACCGCCGGCCTCAGTGGGACTGATGCATTACGGTCTCACGTCGTTTCGCCCCTAATACATGTTCGCACCTGGTCGTTTTGCACTGGGTCATTTCGCCATATGTAGTAGGTAGGTATGTAGTAGGTGTCGGTGGCATTGTGGGTAGTTTCGCCCCAAAGTCAATATTTTCTTTCCAGAAGAGACATGTATATATTGTCATAATATTGCAGTGTAAATATGAGTTGATGTCCACTGCTAATACAGGTGTTATAATTCTGTATACATGTACTGTAATATGCCAATGTATTGTGTTTTGTTTTCTATTTCAGGTTGGAGTTATATGTCCAACATGAACTGTTGTGTTCAGTGTACGGTTTGATTAATTACCATTTGATTTTTAACACACTGGTATACATATATTTCAGATGACGTCACGCATGACGTCATATTATTCTCTACATCATTGACCGACAAGATGGCAGAGTCACGTGTTACTTGGTCACGTGATTGCAACCCATGTACAGCTCATAGACAAACAGATGTAGTACGCTCGTGGTATTATTCGTCACTAAATGACAATATATGTCATCACATGGTGCCGCACGTCATTGCATGTTATTATACGTCACTAAATGACGATACACGTCACCACATGATGCCAACACTACAACAGACGGATCTGTAGTTCAGTGGTAACACGCTGGACTGGTAATCCAGGGATCGCAGGTTCGATTCCCCGTCTGACCGTAATAAAATTAACTGTCTTTCAGATGGGACTTTAAACCGAAGTCTCGTGTCTGTGCTGTACACCGTGCACGTAAAAGAACCAGAGGAGACGCTGGAATGGGTCTCTGTCTGTATCATTGCACTATTCTCCAAAACAAAAATCTAAAATGACTAATCTCTTCAGGAGGCATCGCTCATATGGGCAACCGGTATCGACGATAAATAAACGTAAAATACACACGCACAGACACTACAACTATGTACCAGTGCTAATCACATATAAACATTGTTACAGTATCATTATTCTATATCAACGTTTCTCACATGTCACCGTAGCTATTCAATCGTTTGGCATACAACATTAGCATTATCTGACATCTTAAAAGCAACCGTATTCCACTCACTTTCTAAATTGAACGAATCTCTCAATGTTGCGTTTGTCTCTAAAACCGTCATATGGCGTGTCGACATCTGTTAATGTTCACTATCTCCCATATTCGCCAAAAGTACACTTTCATTTAATATATCTTATAAGATGAGTCCTGAAATGGCAAAAATCCAACAATTGTATGGTATAGTCTCGCCTGCTATTAACTGCATAGCTTCGTTGGTTTTTGACGACACAAAACCTTCTAATCTTCTAATTTTGCTATTAAGGACATATGTACGGAACCACCCACTTACAGCAAATTGTTGGCGAGGACTTCCGTATGATGTTTGCGAGGTATTCCGTATGATGCTTGCGAGATATTCCGTATGATGTTTGCGAGGTATTCCGCATGATGCTTGCGAGGTATTCCGTATGATGCTTGCGAGGACTTCCGTATGATGCTTGCGAGGTCTTCCGTATGATGCTTGCGAGGTATTCCGTATGATGCTTGCGAGGTATTCCGTATGATGCTTGCGAGGTATTCCGTATGATGTTTGCGAGGTATTCCGCATAATGCTTGCGAGGTATTCCGTATGATGTTTGCGAGGACTTCCGTATGATGCTTGCGAGGTCTTCCGTATGATGCTTGCGAGGTATTCCGTATGATGCTTGCGAGATATTCCGTATGATGTTTGCGAGATATTCCGTATGATGTTTGCGAGGTATTCCGCATGATGCTTGCGAGGTATTCCGTATGATGTTTGCGAGGACTTCCGTATGCTTGCGAGGTCTTCCGTATGATGCTTGCGAAGTATTCCGTATGATGCTTGCGAGGTATTCCGTATGATGCTTGCGAGGTATTCCGTATGATGTTTGCGAGGTATTCCGCGTGATGCTTGCGAGGTATTCCGTATGATGCTTGCGAGGTATTCCGTATGGTGCTTGCGAGGTCTTCCGTATGATGCTTGCGAGGTATTCCGTATGATGCTTGCGAGGTATTCCGTATGATGCTTGCGAGGTATTCCGTATGATGCTTGCGAGGTCCTCCGCATATATAAGTTTCAAACTGCCAGTATTCTAGTATGCATTCTCTGTCCTGTAAATTGCCGACTGTGAAATCAATCATAACACCATTCGTCAATTCTGAGGATAATGTGTAAGTTTGTACAGCGACAGAAATATTCAATGCCCGGAATTGATGTGATAATTATCTTGACCTGAATTCTTATACCACATCTTTTCTATACTATCAACTAGTCTGAAGTCTTCTCAAGTCCTATAATTTCTCAAAAACACACAAAAACTATACACTGCCTGTCAAGAAAATGTAGTTTTACCAAAAAGAATAAATTACTATATTAGTTATTGGGACTACATTCGATGCACTTCCGCCTATTTAAGATATAAAATATATCGCAGAATAACCCGAGTTTGAAGTTCTTATGCGTAGAAATATATCATGAAGGCCGAAGAATTACAATACATTCTAACACGACTTACTTCTAATCATTTTAGACGAGAATCAAAGGAGTATTTTCTTCAAACGCCGTGCTACTCCGCTGCATTTGGCTTTCGAAATGTCCTCCCGCGTAAGGGGTGGTGACGTTATTTTGTATGGAAATATCAATCTAGTGCATAAATGAGTTGTAACTGATCAATAATTTTATTTATTTTGTCAAATAGAACTGTACAGAATAGTAACTGAAACGTTACTTAACAGAAAAACAAGACGGACAAGAGATTATCTGATTCTAAAAATAGCTCACTTCCACGAATTCCCACGGTAGTATTTACAAACATCACGTGACTTTCATTCATAAAACTTTACACGCATTGTATAAATGGAATAGCCAAAGCACGGTGCGCGCGCAGCATAGTGCAAGGTAGGTATATCGCAGAATAACCCGTGGTAGATTTTACTCTACAAGTATGTATGTTATTAGCTGGGTCGTGTTAGAATTACCCATATACAACATTCAGGCAGTTTCGCTGCCCTGTCGGGGAATATATATTGCGAGCATTGTATCGCCTTATATGGAAACTGTTGTCTGTGTCGTCTAACTTATTTATTATTACTTTAGTAATTTTAAATTGCTGTACAAGATTGTTATATTTAGCTTAAAATTATTATGAAAACATTTGTAAAATTGCTTAATCAAGTACAGGCTATGTGAACGACATAGTCCCGCTCAGACCGTGTTTCATTTATATGAAAACGTTGGCAGTTTCTTACGGAGGTTGGTGCACCAAGTACTGGTTAACCGCTGGAGTCTTCCCAGGAAATGTGTTGTTAGCTAAATTGCCCGTCGCTCAAATGGGAAACCAGTAGCGACGTTAAATAAACTTAAATATATAGAACGCTGTTGACGTCCTTCCATTAATAAACGCACTGTACTAAGCTTTAGGACACCATCACTAATATTGGAAATATAGGAACGGGACAAGTACATACGTGTATACAGTAGCGTATACCATACATACCGTCTCCGTGCCCTAGTGGTTAAGGCGTCCGCCTACGGAGCGGGAGGTCGAAGGTTCGAATATCGTCAGGGGTTCGTTCTGATATGGCCGGTTGGTGAGCCGCCAACTAATAAAATAATGTTTACCGATTGCCTACTGACGTTTAGGATAACTTGACAGTGACGTACAAGGGCTATACCTATCAGTACAGGTAATTCAGGTAAATTTACAGTTATCGATATAATGATAATGTATTTTTAATTTTTAATCAGAAACACCGCTTACTGATTAGCGCAAGGGTGCCGATTTACCTGACTTGTGTTGTATAGCCAACGGGAGTAAATATTGAGTGACGTCACTGTCAAGTTATCCTAAACGTACAGTACCAGCCTGGCGCCTGGCATACAAGCATAGGATTCGGGAAGTACTGATGTTCATAAAAAAGGTGTCTCATAAGTCAGATATGGCTGGCCCTATAAATAGGGCTGACACTATAATAAACAAACACTTTTACTTTTTATATGAGAGAATGAACTTACAATATATTTTAAATGAGCGGTTCAGTTCTCTCCAAGACAGTATTTTAAAAAAACAGGTACACTCGTCATCAACTGCATTCCAATTACACACATTGCATAAAACACCCACTCTGGTATCATTACCTGTCTCCAACCTGGCTACGGTCATTGACTTCAAATCAAACCTTCAAACTCCAAACAGATGTAGTTACCAATCCCTATTGTGTTGTCGAATTATGTCATGCGAGAAAGCTGGCTTGCGGGAAATAGGTGGTTCTACCCTGGCGTCCGGGATCTTCCTACACCGCCAATAATAGCCGGAGAGTCGCCATAGGATCTAAGCTGTTGGTGCGACTTTAAACCCCGAATACATAACAAATAAATCCCCGTCGTGGAAGTCGTGATAGCGCAGGAAGTCGTGATAGCGCAGTGGATACGCGTTCGCTTCAGGTGCGAAAGGTCCGGAGTTCGAGTCCCACTGGAGCCGTTACGATTGTGCCATTAGGCAAGGCATTTAAATTCCACGTTGCCTCTTCTTTCTCCCTCGTGGCGATGGATTCCATCAGGAATGGGGTCTCGAGAGTGATTTATATAAGTTGAAATAACTTGTTTCGCAATCGAGCTAAAATAAATTTGTATAAACTAAATAAATCCCCCACGATTGTCCTCGAAATAGTGAAACTCGGAAGCATATATCTAATTTTAAAACACTATCGGAACGTCATACCTTTGTACTTGCAGTCCATTATTATAAATATTGGACTACTGTCAAAAGGCCGGAGTATTATATTAAATTCTACGCGTAAATGTACGAAATTAACAATTTTAATTAGTAAGATCGTGTTATATAAGTGTGTATTTTAAGTAAGATATAAGCTTCAAACGGATCCATTATGTAAGATATTGGTACTGTCTTCGGCGCTACGTGCCTCACACAGTCCAATATTTTACATATTGCATCGTATTCGGCTTATATCCTCTACATAATGTGTATCTTAACATGGGACAACATTTACGTTTGCAATAGCATGACAACATTAACCAATTCAACACGACAAACCTCTAAACAGGCTTAGATAAAGTGTAGATCCAGATGAACCGGCACGTAATGAGCTGTCTGATGAGGATCTGAACTTGTTGCCAGTAATATTACTATTTTTAGACAAAATTGCCCATTTTGATAAATGAACTGGTCCAAATGTAATTTTCTTGTTAATTGGTTGGTCTAAAAAATATCATGGACCAGTCCATGTCAGTTACTTGGGGTTGAATGGGTTAACTACGTCTCTAACTGAAGTACCAGTTCCTGGAGCACGACAAAGACATTGACTGAGCTGTTGATCAAAGCATGTACACTCACATTTAGTGTATTAGTTTATACACATTTGTTTTAGCTCGATCGCCAAACAAGTTCTTACAACTTATATTAATCACACTCGATACCTCATTCCTGATGGAATCCGTCGCCAAGAGGGAGAAAGAAGATGCATCGTAACTTTAAATGCATTGCAGCTCCAGCGGGGTTCGAACTCCGGGCCGTTCGCACTACCACTGCGCTGTCACGACTTCCATCACTATCGCTTCAGTTTACATTTAATAGTCAAAGCATCTGCTTAATTCTATTTGAACACAAGCTGTATAAGTTCCATTCAATAAGGTCGCCGAATTATACGTTAGATATAGAGGACATAGAAAACGCACACCTACATTGTATACTAGAGGACATAGAAAACGCACACCTACATTATATACTAGAGGACATAGAAAACGCACACCTACATTATATACTAGAGGACATAGAAAACGCACACCTACAGTATATACTAGAGAACATAGAAAACGCACACCTACATTATATGATTAGTATTACATGAAAACGAAATACGAAGGATTCCATCAAAGGACAAAGATATATCACATCTTTATTACAAAACACAAACTGAACAACTAAAAATATTCCAAAATGTTTAAAACTATGTATTTATATAGTTATTGTTATTCAGGTAAAAACACACTTATCCGTAGTGTCCTCTAGTATACATACAGTTGATGAATAGGCTGGTATTATATCCGATGACATGAATGTGTATATAAGTCTTATATTTGATAAATAGTTATCATAAATTCTTGCTTTATGGTCTACAATATGGATGTACATATCGCTACAGAGACATAATTCTCGGAACAGGTCAAGCCTGTTTCCGAGTATATGCCAATAACTCAGTCTAAGAGAGTTGCTCCAGATCAATCTGACCTGAAATCCAGGTCAAACTGACATGAACTTCATGCACCGGTTAGCATAGTTATCGATGTGTTGTCTTCATCGTCATACTATCTAACTTCCAGACAGTTGCCACGTGCTTGTTCTCGGCAACTGTAACCGAGATACTAATATTAGCATCGTTAATAATGCATACTCCCTTATGTCCTTCACCTACGTGACATAGTGACCTACATCTAGCAAGCAGGAAACGTGGTCGTATAATTATATGCATATAGAACAGAACAGAACAATCTTGTGGAAGTCGTGATAGCGCAGTGGGTGCGCGTTCGCTTCAGGTGCGAAAGGTCCGGAGTTCGAGCCCCGCTGGAGCTGTTACGAGTGTGCCCTTAGGCAAGGCATTTAATTTCCACGTTGCCTCTTCTCTCTCCCTCGTGGCGATGGATTCCATCAGGAATGAGGTCTCGATAGTGATTAATATAAGCTATAAGAACTTGTTTCACAATCGAGCTAAAATATATTTGTATAAACAGAACAATATTCATAATGCGTTAACTACTCCTCCTCCTACCGGTGCAAAATAAAAATCATATTTCATAAAGAATGCAGCACTTCCGCGTGACGTCATTGAATAGTGGTCTATATATAGAGAGGATTAAACTGGTTTGTTATTAATGGCCGGTGGTATGTGGAACAAACGTTACTGGCTGTGCTGTTTGCTCTGTTAGAGTGGAAGTGATACGCCAACACAGTCCATTAAAGAAGACGTATAGATCCATTCATGCAGTCGATTGTCCAGACATACAAGTGCATTAAGATGCATGAAGACGTGAACACTTTCAGAACCATCTCATGAAACAATATCAAATAATGCTTAAAGTGACACTACATCATAATGCTTAAAGCGACACTACATCAGTGAAAACGCAAATGTCTGCAGAATGTAATTTCCTATTATATATGGTATAGTATTTCTCCCAAATATTTGCCTCAAAAACTGAGTATTTCAACAAATAAACAAGCGTCGTATACGCGGTTTGTTAACATAACAAAATAATGTAAATAGGGTCAACATTCATGCGTACAAAGCGTTTATCGAATAACACGAGTTATCGTACAGATTTACCATTATATCTCACATGTGTGCCTATGCATATTTCAATTATTATGAAGGAATTATATGCATTCCTCGACACATAGCATTCCAGACTGCGCACGCGTTTAACGTGTTTTAGGTATAGTATTGTGTCTCTTGTTCAATAAGAGCGTGATATCACTGCTTCACTTAATAAGTAATAATACAATTATGTCGTCTTAGATTCGTATGATTGTAATGCATCAGAGCAGTTAGAAATGCTGGGGATGATACGAATATCTGACATATGACAGGCGTAATATGACATTGGGGATCGCTGACTAGCCCGGTGCTACTGCACTGAATAATAAATAACGCACTGAGAGAGATTTACATTGATTGTATGGCGAGATTCACAATCACATACAATGTACGTAGATCACAAATATAGCAGTGTCAGTTTGGATGAGTGGTGTTCAGCGTCGAATAAATTCGGAGCATGTGCAAACAACATAGATCCAGATCAGCCGCGGCGTAACGCCGCGTCTGATCAGGATCTATGTTGTTTGATATTCGGACAGGTGCTTCAGCTCCACTGTCGGAACAGCAATCAGCATATAGCCTGATCAGACCGCACATTCTGTTATATCTGATCGCGTTCTCTCCTTTTTGCAAAGTCGCTTTTATGCGATAATGGCGATGAACGAGTTAAAAAATAGGTATCCAAGCCAATTAATTGCAAACTTTTTATTTTATTTTAAGTTTATTTAACGTCGATACCGGTTGCCCATTTGAGCGACGGGCATTTTGCATAACACCACCTTTCCTGGGTAGGCTTCAGCGGTTAACCTCCGTACGAAACTGCCAACCTGTTCATATAAGAAGGCGGTCTTTATATGGATAGTAGTCCGCCTACGTGGTCGAGTGGTTAAGGTCGCTGACTTGTATACCACTGTAACCTATCATCACTGATGGTCACGTGTTCGAGCCCCGCTCAGACCGTGTCTCATTTATATGAAAAAGTTGGCAGTTTCTTACGGAGGTTGGTGCACCCAAGTACTGGTTAACCGCTGGAGCCTGCCCAGGAAAGGTGTTGTTAGGTAAACTGCCCGCCGGCGATATAGCCCAAAATGGTGCTGATGCAGGCGTAAAACCCGAAATATAACATAACATTTATATGGATAGTATGATGCACAACATGTTATCCAAGAAAGTGTTTATAACAATGCAATACATTGTCATTTTTAAACTTTCTTGAATATCGTCTAAAATGTGTGTACGCGTGTATGCAGTGTGTCATGTATTGTATGCTTAACCCTTTCCTTCATAGAGAGTTAGGTTGATATACTATTATATCACCTTACAAACGACAGTCATTTAGCTATCATGCAGTGAATAAGTAGTCGGCATATCTATCGCACCTCCATCGATATTATTGGGACTTCATAGAGATTTAGGTTAATATACTATTATATCTCCGTACAAACGACAGCCATTTAGCTATCATGCAGTGATTAAGTAGTCGGACTTCATAGAGATTTAGGTTAAAGCAGCATTACATCGTAATAAAGGATGTTTTGGGTAAAATATAAATACTAATGTGTGTGTGTTTACAAAAATCGAAATAGTCGCTAAGAAACGATAAAATTCCAATAAATTTAAACCGTCGTATACGCGAATTTGTTTATCAACACGCGAAATGTAAACACGCACAGCGCGCATGCGTGAAACAACAGAGGATGTAGAAAACAACATATATATTTTGAACATGAAATACTATCTATCTATCTTCATCTAATGTCGAACCCCTCGCGGGGATGTAGAAATGTCCCTAAAAGACGCTAACAGAGGTATGAATAAATATATCAAGTAATTTCATTAAAACATACAACGTGGGACAAATGGGGTCGATGCATTCTGAATGTAAACAAGTGCGAACGATGCGTTCCGGTTGTAAACAAGTGCGTGACCGATCGGCACGGAAAGTCCTACTTTCGGTTTCGAGTTTGTTTTATCGCAAAAAAAAACTGTTTACCAAATGAACATAAGCATACAAAGTATAATGTTAGAATGTGTAGCAGCATTGCTACCCATACGTAAAAATTGAATTTTTCATATATATTTTATTTCATACGATGTAATGCTGCTTTAATATACTATTATATCTCCATACAAACGACAGCCATTTAGCTATCATGCAGTGGATAAGTAGTCGCCATATCTATCCCACCTCCATAGATATTACTGAGACTACATAGAGATTTAGGTTAATATACTATTATATCTCCATACAAACGACAGCCATTTAACTATCATGCAGTGGATAAGTAGTCGCCATATCTACCACACCTACATAGATATTACTGAGACTACATAGAGATTTAGGTTAATATACTATTATATCTCCATACAAACGACAGCCATTTAGCTATCATGCAGTGGATAAGTAGTCGCCATATCTATCCCACCTCAATAGATATTACTGAGACTTCATAGAGATTTAGGTTAATATACTATTATATCTCCATACAAACGACAGCCATTTAGCTATCATGCAGTGGATAAGTAGTCGCCATATATATCCCACCTCCATAGATATTACTGAGACTTCATAGAGATTTAGGTTAATATACTATTATATCTCCATACAAACGACAGCCATTTAGCTAGCATGCAGTGGATAAAGTAGTTACCATATATATCCCACCTCCATAGATAGTACTGGGACTACATAGAGATTTAGGTTAATATACTATTATATCACCTTACAAACGACAGTCATTTAGCTATCATGCAGTGAATAAGTAGTCGGCATATCTATCGCACCTCCATCGATATTATTGGGACTTCATAGAGATTTAGGTTAATATACTATTATATCTCCGTACAAACGACAGCCATTTAGCTATCATGCAGTGATTAAGTAGTCGGACTTCATAGAGATTTAGGTTAAAGCAGCATTACATCGTAATAAAGGATGTTTTGGGTAAAATATAAATACTAATGTGTGTGTGTTTACAAAAATCGAAATAGTCGCTAAGAAACGATAAAATTCCAATAAATTTAAACCGTCGTATACGCGAATTTGTTTATCAACACGCGAAATGTAAACACGCACAGCGCGCATGCGTGAAACAACAGAGGATGTAGAAAACAACATATATATTTTGAACATGAAATACTATCTATCTATCTTCATCTAATGTCGAACCCCTCGCGGGGATGTAGAAATGTCCCTAAAAGACGCTAACAGAGGTATGAATAAATATATCAAGTAATTTCATTAAAACATACAACGTGGGACAAATGGGGTCGATGCATTCTGAATGTAAACAAGTGCGAACGATGCGTTCCGGTTGTAAACAAGTGCGTGACCGATCGGCACGGAAAGTCCTACTTTCGGTTTCGAGTTTGTTTTATCGCAAAAAAAAACTGTTTACCAAATGAACATAAGCATACAAAGTATAATGTTAGAATGTGTAGCAGCATTGCTACCCATACGTAAAAATTGAATTTTTCATATATATTTTATTTCATACGATGTAATGCTGCTTTAATATACTATTATATCTCCATACAAACGACAGCCATTTAGCTATCATGCAGTGGATAAGTAGTCGCCATATCTATCCCACCTCCATAGATATTACTGAGACTACATAGAGATTTAGGTTAATATACTATTATATCACCATACAAACGACAGCCATTTAACTATCATGCAGTGGATAAGTAGTCGCCATATCTACCACACCTACATAGATATTACTGAGACTACATAGAGATTTAGGTTAATATACTATTATATCTCCATACAAACGACAGCCATTTAGCTATCATGCAGTGGATAAGTAGTCGCCATATCTATCCCACCTCCATAGATATTACTGAGACTTCATAGAGATTTAGGTTAATATACTATTATATCTCCATACAAACGACAGCCATTTAGCTATCATGCAGTGGATAAGTAGTCGCCATATCTATCCCACCTCCATAGATATTACTGAGACTTCATAGAGATTTAGGTTAATATACTATTATATCTCCATACAAACGACAGCCATTTAGCTAGCATGCAGTGGATAAGTAGTTACCAT
This sequence comes from Archivesica marissinica, assembly GCA_014843695.1. Taxonomy (NCBI): domain Eukaryota; kingdom Metazoa; phylum Mollusca; class Bivalvia; order Venerida; family Vesicomyidae; genus Archivesica; species Archivesica marissinica. The sequence goes on along the minus strand of CM026386.1, from coordinate 17,250,243 downwards.
ATATCCCACCTCCATAGATAGTACTGGGACTACATAGAGATTTAGGTTAATATACTATTATATCTCCATACAAACGACAGCCATTTAGCTATCATGCAGTGGATAAGTAGTCGCCATATCTATCCCACCTCCATAGATATTACTGGGACTACATAGAGATTTAGGTTAATATACTATTATATCTCCTTACAAACGACAGCCATTTAGCTATCATGTAGTGGATAAGTAGTCACCATATCTATCCCACCTCCATAGATATTACTGGGACTACATAGAGATTTAGGTTAATATACTATTATATCACCATACAAACGACAGCCATTTAGCTATCATGCAGTGGATAAGTAGTCACCATATATATCCCACCTCCATAGATATTACTGGGACTACATGTGATTCTGGCATTTATTATGAGCATTGGTTTGGCTACTAATTGTCAATGTGTGTCGTATTGGTTATGGCGTCAAGAGGTGCTTCTATGAGGGAAAGGGTTAATGTATGTCGTATTGGTTATGGCGTCAAGAGATGCTTCTATGAGGGAAAGGGTTAATGTATGTCGTATTGGTTATGGCGTCAAGAGGTGCTTCTATGAGGGAAAGGGTTAATGTATGTCGTATTGGTTATGGCGTCAAGAGGTGCTTCTATGAGTGAAAGGGTTAATGTGTGTCGTATTGGTTATGGCGTAAAGAGGTGCTTCTATGAGGGAAAGGGTTAATGTATGTCGTATTGGTTATGGCGTCAAGAGGTGCTTCTATGAGGGAAATGGTTAATGTATGTCGTATTGGTTATGGCGTCAAGAGGTGTTTCTATGAGGGAAAGGGTTAATGTATGTCGTATTGGTTATGGCGTCAAGAGGTGTTTCTATGATGGAAAGGGTTAATGTATGTGGTATTGGTAATGGCGTCAAGAGGTGCTTCTATGAGGGAAAGGGTTAATGTATGTTGTATTGGTAATAGCGTCAAGAGGTGCTTCTATGAGGGAAAGGGTTTATGAACATTGGTTTGGCTACTAATTGTCAATGTATGTCGTATTGGTTATGGCGTCAACAGGTGCTTCTATGAGGGAAAGGGTTAAACAAATACAGGAAATAGATCGGGGCCAGAACCAAGCGTCTGTGATTATAAAAAAAAACCCTTATAAAACCCAGATTTGTTAGGCACTGTACTGATCAATGTGGAAATGGAAAGAAACTCTAATCGTTATCATATAACTGTGCTTGTATTCAATGTAATAACGTTATTACATATTTTCCTATATGCCCACACGTGTAATAACAGCTGGACTGATTCTGATTGGTCGCGGCATGACATTGACAGTTTGCGATACACATTCGACATATACATGTAGATTGTTTTGAAACTCAACTGTTTAGATCAATAAAATCTTAAATATGCACAAGCAGAATACAGTAATTAAAACTATTGTGTTGATTATTTGCATGAAGTTGTTTGATTATCAGGGACTATTTACTACGGCGTACGGATACAGCTTAATGTAATAAGGCTCAGAAAATATACTGGCAAACAGAAACGTATTGTTTCTTCAAACTGTGGTAATGCGATAAAAAGGATCTTGCACTCGTTGTGATTTCATATTTTATGAATTTGGTTTTGGAATTGTGTTCAAGCTCGCTAAAATTCCAAAACTCGTCCTATATATATATAGGTTAAGGCATCCGCCTACGGAGCGGGAGGTCGAAGGTTCGAATCTCGTCAGGGGTTCGTTCTGATATGGCCGGTTGGTGAGCCGCCAGCTAGTTAAATAATGGTTACCGATTGCCTACCAGCCTGGCGTCTGGCATACAAGCATAGGATTCCCATAGTGTCCCATAAGTCAGAAATGGCTGGCCCTTTAAATAGGGGTGACACTATAATAAAACAAACACTTTACTTTATATATATTATTTATGTTTATTTTCTGTATATTTGTGTAAAGGGGGATTACTCTCCCATATATAAGTGATCATAGTAAAATCAGAGTTATTGTTCTTTGTGACCATTGCCCACTGCATTCTGTATTACTACAATGTCATAGAACTATCTGAAAGATCTGCTGATATTATAAGTATACATACAGTCTACATCCGTTATGTCAAAGTCGGTTATCTCGAAGTCAGATCAAAGTCCCGTTTCAAACACTATCATTTTACATATATATAACTGGCTCCGTTTATATAGAATTTCATTAAGTCAAGCTTCGGTTATGTCGAAGTATTTTGTCCGGTCCGACGGAATTCGACATAACGGATGCAGACTGTATATATATATATATATATATAGAGAGAGAGAGGAGAGAGAGAGAGAGAGAGAGAGAGATCAGTTCACTTTAAAATATTGAATAATTTACTTGATGTCTATCTCTAATTCACTCACACTTATGTTTTAATATTTAAGTTTGTTTAACGTCGCTACCGGTTACCCATTTGAGCGACGGGCAGTTTACCTAGCAACACATTTCATGTGCAGGCTCCAGTGGTTAAACAGTACTTGTTCTGTACCGTCTGACCTGGCTCTGTGCTGTTTGCAAAAGCTACTTTACTAGTGATTAATATCTATCTATATATCTATCTATCTATTATTGGAAATGAAATTGTTAGAACATTTATATACTGACTACTTTCTAGTGCGGACATATTAAGTAAATATATGCACGACTTAATATTCGGAGGTTATGCCATTGATAGCGACACATAAAATAGGCGTATAATAGTCATGTATACTATTTTTCATTAACTTGTATTCAAATTAACTTTCTTTCCCCCAAATGCATAGTCTGCATAGATACCAAACCTCTAACAACTAGCACCTGAACCCCACACACGCCGCACAATCACACACAACCCCCACACACATAACCACACACAACCCGGCACAATCAACCATATCTACCGGCACTGATATTGTTGCTCTGGCAATAAGTTCTTTGAGGGTTCAACAAGCACAAATAAACATTAACTTAGTATATACTTCGTACTTATTTAGTAACGTATGTAAGTTGTTACTTCATACATACCTACATTTTACTTACGTACGTACTTCGTACTTAATTACTAACGTACGTAAGCTGTTACTTCGTACATACCTACATTTGACGTACGTACGTACTTCGTACTTAATTACTAACGTACGTAAGTTGTTACTTCGTACATACCTACATTTGACTTACGTACGTACTTCGTACTTATTTACTAACGTACGTAAGTTGTTACTTCGTACATACCTACATTTGACTTACGTACGTACTTCGTACTTATTTACTAACGTACGTAAGTTGTTACCACGTACATACCTACCTTTTACTTACGTTCGTACTTAATTACTAACGTACGTAAGTTGCTACTTCGTGCATACCTACCTTTTATTTAAGTACGTACTTCGTACTTATTTACGTACTTACGTAAGTTGTTACTTCGTACATACCTACATTTGACTTACGTACGTACTTCGTACTTATTTACTAACCTACGTAAGTTGTTACTTCGTACACACCTACTTTGTACTTACATACTTACATACGTACTAGTTATTTACGTATTTACATAATATCTTACTTCGTACATATATACTTTGTACTTACATACGTACTAGTTATTTACGTATTTACGTAAGATCTTACATACATGATTTGTACCTACATACATACTCGTACTTACTTGTAAGATCTGACTTCGTACATACATGATTTGTACCTACATACATACTCGTACTTACTTGTAAGATCTGACTTCGTACATACATGCTACGTACTTAGTCACGTACTTTCTTCGTACACTCTATTTGCTTGCTTGCTTCGTACGTCCTTGCTTGCTTATACTTGCTTACTCACGTATTTCAAATATACATTGCACTCTCTGTACATAGATAATTCCCCCTTACATTTGTTTTCCGTTTAATCTTATATCCGATCTTTGAAGAAAACTCAACTGATATAAATACGAGTCTTCCTGTTTTAAGTGTGCGTGCGTGCGTGCGTGCGTGTGTGTGCGCGTATGTGCGTGCGTGTGTACGTAGCATTTCGGCTTGTGTTGGACAGGTTTGTTATCTTCATCTTACAACTTCGCTATCTTACAATTTCCGTATCTTACAATTTCCTTATCTTACAATCTCGCTACCATATCATTTTGTTATCTTGCAATTTCGTTATCGTGTTCCTCAACGTACCTGGTGCTTGTATATTGCAATCATGTACTTCCTTCATACTACCATACACACATTCATATGGAACCACAGACAAAGCATTTAAATTCCATGTTGTCTCTTCTCTCTCCCTCATGACGACTGACTCCATCAGGAATGAGATCTCAAGAGCCAGTCATTTAATGTTGCTTAAACGTGTTTCGCAATCGAGTTGCATAATTATATAATATTAATATATTTGCATACAGTCACATTTCCTCGTGTATTATTATGTGTTATGTATAATATATCATATACTAACGCCGTACAAAAAATGGGCACTTTATATTTTCGTTACAAATCTTAGAATGTATAGATTTTACTACCATGAGTGACGAAAATAATCCTTAGCATTGTGGCAAACCTCTCTTTCTCATATATATATTGTCCGGTATAAATGCTCTAACCAGGGTCTATCCTATCGTAGACTCGCTGGAGTTGTCTAGGGGGTTTCTCTACGGTCCTTCAATAATGCTCTAACCAGGGTCTATCCTATCGTAGACTCGCTGGCGTTGTCTAGAGGGTTTCTCTATGGTCCTTCAATAATTTATAACTCAACACAGTCTATCATTTTCCTTTGTATAATATAATTTAGAACAATCGCCTTTAATTTATATTATAACATGTATCATATCTTCGTAATATTTCGTATCTTATTTTTCGCCTCACTATTTCCTTATGTTCATAATAGTCCCATATGACTAAATTAATTTCCTTCCTTCATCAAACTATTCCAATAGATATATTAGCCAAAACAATCGTTTCTTAAACGGCCTAATTATCTTCCGATCAGTTTTTTTTGTTTTTACGTTTATTTATCGTCGCTACCGATTGCCCATATGAGCGACGCCTCCTGAAGAGATTAGTTATTTTAGATTTTGGAGGATAGTGCATGATACAGACAGAGACCCATTCCAGAATCTCCTCTGGTTCTTTTACGTGCACGATGTAAAGCACCGACACGAGACCTCGGTTTAACGTCCCATCTGAAAGACTGTTAATTTTATTAGGGTCAGACGGGGGATCGAACCTGCGATCCCTGGATTACCAGTCCAGCGTGTTACCACTGGACTACAGATCCGTCTGTGATCTTCCGTTCACATATTTAATACGACTTTAATATTTAAGAGTTAATACTTCTTTAAATATTTATTTTTCTAACTATCATAGAAACAGTTTCTATCTTAAAGTGAGTTACATTTATTCCTTAGATGCCTCTTTGGCAGGATAATAATGCACTAATTTCTTCATCATTTCTCATTTCTTAAATAGCAAAATTTACATCTATTACAGACATAACGGCACCAAACATCTGTGATGTTATACAATATTATGACTTGTTTCTCTGTCATCTATAAAGCGGCTATATTCTTACATAACTGACCACCTGCACTCGGTAGTGAAAATGTTCCCGCGCAAACAGAGAACTGATCATTTAGGCGCGAAAATAATAGCAGGCGATTATACATATTACATAGCAGACGATTATACATATTACATAAAATCATAATCTTACATGGTTAACAATGTATCATATATATAAATAAATAACTGTATTTATAAAATACATTTCTATTTATATATGACAATATTTATTCGTGCAAATAGATGTTTGTTTTTACTATCTTTTGCACAACATATTGCACTAATTTATCCAATAGTTCGCACATTTTTATACCAAATTTCCCTATATTGTTTTTTAAAACACTGTCGTGACGTCATACCTGTACTTGCACTCCGTTATTATTAATAATGGACTACTATCAAGCGGTTAGAGTATTATATGAAATCCTACGCGTACATATACGAAATTAACAATTTTAATTAGTAGGATCTTGTTCTATAAGTGTGTGCTTTAAGTAAGATGCAAAGCGGTTCGAGCCCAGCTCAGACCGTGTCTCATTTATATGACAAAGTTGGCAGTTTCTTACGGAGGTTGGTGCACCCAAGTACTGGTTAACCGCTGGAGCCTGCCCAGGAAAGGTGTTGTTAGGTAAACTGCCCGCCGGCGATATAGCCCAAAATGGTGCTGATGCAGGCGTAAAACCCGAAATATAACATAACATAATTAACCGTTGGAGCCTGCCCAGGAAAGGTGTTGTTAGGTAAACTGCCCGCCGGCGATATAGCCCAAAATGGTGCTGATGCAGGCGTAAATCCCGAAATATAACATAAGATACAAAGCGAAAGCTGTTGCTGCTACCTTAAACCTCAAAACCAAACAAAAACACATGATAGCTCTGGAATTTGACTAATGTAGCAAAAGTTTCCAAATCACATCATAATTACAGGTGATTAAATCTTAATGTGCATACAGACGTATGGGGCAGAAACGACGAAAATATACTTAGCATAGGACTGCGCATGCGCCTGCATATACATGAATATGCAAGGATCACCATAGGTCTACATTACTGGTTGTTGATTTGCAGAATGTTCTTGGAAACAATTATTTCTTGGAATCTTTTCAAATCGGATTATTTGCTATCTAATAGCAATTAAAGCTTTGCCAACATTCAATTATTTAACATGATATAGTATTTCAACGTTTTCGTGTTACATTTATTAAGACACGTGGTTAGAAAGTCATAGTTGATCAAGTAAAGAAATATCCCCGAAGAAAAGCAATTTACAAATACAAGTTACACACCAGCTGTGAACAGATCACAATCGGAATAAATTATTATAAAAATATACGCACATAACACGATACTCAGAATTTCTGATAAGGTCAGGCTCAGCTAGTGGAATCTCCATCGGCCTCCGTTATAACAGAACAGAACATATTGTACTGCACGATCGGCAATAACCTTGCCTATTATACATGACATGAGAAACAAAAAGTAATATATATTATTTGTCCTAAATTTAGAAATTTAAGAAAAAAAATTCTGACATGCTACTATTACACTTGGCCTACCAAACAAAAGTGTATTACCTTACTTACATAGATTAATAGGCAACTTGTTCAAAACCTGTCCAAATTTATATATTACGCAAATTTAGTAAGAAATTAATTTTTTTTTTTAGACATCACAACCATCTATGCTCTTCTGAAAATGTATCCATGTCTTTCCATTGTACTTTGTTTATATATGTATTCTTTGCTATAAGTATGTTGTCATATTTAATGTAATACATATATTGTATTGAATTGAAGTCGTGATAGCGCAGTGGATACGCGTTCGCTTCAGGTGCGAAAGGTCCGGAGTTCAAACCCCACTGGAGCCATTACGATTGTGCCCTTAGGCAAGGCATTTAAATTCCACATTGCCTCTTCTCTCTCCCTCGTGGCGATGGATTCCATCAGGAATGAGGTCTCGAGAGGAATTAATATAAGTTGAAATAACTTGTTTCGCAATCGAGCTAAAATAAATTTGTATAAACTATTGAATTGAATATACAAATTACATTGATAATAGATTGACATCGTGTTATTTAAAGCAACGATAAACGATGAACCAATTAAGAAACTAGATTGGTAACGAGCGAAACAAATTCAATAACATTACAGAGTTGCAGCGTCATTGTGTGATAATACATATTAATATGAATACCTACATATACATTCATTTACATGTAGTCCCATTACACTTTCCCCAGAACTAGTTTGCCACAAAAACATCCGAAACTAGCATGATTCAATAGTTGTTGGGTTCGTTTTGGTTTTATTTCTCACTAAGTACACCCACATACTACTCTGAATGTATACCTGGTAGCTTATATTCCACTCACCCCAACATTTATAATAATTATGCTCTGTATTTTTCACAAATATTTTGCGAAGCTTCTAATATATTCCACAATACAGTTGATACATTTTATTTGAACTTGTTGAAGTAATTGACAATAACTGTTCAGCCATACCTGATGTATCATTCAATTGTCCCTTCACTCTTTCAACTAATTCGATGCCACTACTTAAATGACAACCGATCTGACCATACGCTACGCAGGTTCGATCCCCCGTCTGACCCTAATAAAATTAACAGTCTTTCAGATGGGACGTTAAACCGAGGTCTCGTGTCGGTGCTTTACACCGTGCACGTAAAAGAACAAGAGGAGACTCTGGAATGGGTCTCTGTCTGTATCATTGCACTATCCTCCAACATCTAACATGAATAATATCTTCAGGAGGCGTCGCTCATATGGGCAACCGGTAGCGACGATAAATAAACGTAAACCACACACCATACGCTACTCCTTAACTTGACATATCTCGTTGTGTGACATTATCAGTGTGTATTTTACCTTTATTTATCGTCGCTACCGGTTGCCCATAATATGAGCGACGCCTCCTGTAGAGATTAGTAATTTCGATTTTGGAGGATAGTACAATGATACAGACAGAGACCCATTCCGGAGTGGTTTTCTACGTGTACTGTGTAAAGCACAGGCACAAGACCTCGGTTTAAAGTCCCATCTGAAAGACTGTTAATTTTATTATGGTCAGACGGGGAATTGAACCTGCGATCCTGGATTACCACTCCGGTTTCCTCCCACAAGAATGACCACGTTTACGCTTTCATCCTCGCCAACGAGAGTGATTAATATAAGTTGTTAAAACTTGTTTCGCAATCGTTGTAAAATAAATCAAGTTTAATCTAAACCACATGAGCGACGCCTCCATACGAGATTAGTCATTTTAGATTGTTGGAGGATAGTGCAATGAGAGTGATTAATATAAGTTGTTATAACTTGCTTGGCAATCATTGTAAAAATAAATAAAGTTTAAAAAAAAAGTTAAGATAAGCATTTTGTGTTTGTTCAGGAGTTTATAATTTTCAATCTAACTTAAAAGTACAAAATGTATGTTTGACATGGAACACCCGGTGCCATTACGGGGTGATACATTGTTTTAAGCATGTATTGAATGATCAAAATAGTTCTGGAGGCGTCACCCCCGACCATAAACAAGCACTTCATAGTAGAGGTTATCTATTTGTTATTTCATTAGGTTGTATAATATGCCATAAAATTAATCAGCTGAAATAAATGTTTTTATTGACTTCATTATATCACATTCCATAAATATAAGCATTTATTAGCGCGCTTGTTTCTCACCAATGCAACCCGGGTTCGATCCTCGGACTGGGAAGACAAACCGTAATCTGGGTCATAAAAGTAGTCCGTCACGAAAGCTTTATTAGGCACTGACTAATAAAGCACAATTTATTAGGCAGGCCGTTTTTGTACGTTATTTCGCATGACGGTAGGATAAATATATATATATACGCTTTCATCCGCGCCAACGAGATCGATTAATGTAAGTTGTGTTACGACTTGTTTCGCAATCGTTGTAAAATAAATCAAGTTTAAACTTAAACATATCTTTGTGAATTGCGAATAACTAAATGTTCCGATATGTCATTGATCGATGCTGTTCGTACTTCACCGTTTATATTTACGAACTGAGAAGTAATGAAGAGTGACCTCCGGGATTTAGTAAATATTATTGATAACAATTATAGTAAACGCCGCCGGAAGTAGACACTTGAAAGGTTGTACTTTATGGCCGTTTACATGACCCGTAACTGCGTGCATTACTGGTGTAATAACCCACATGCTAGTAATACACGTGCCAGGTTTTGGCAGTAACTCAGCATGAGTAACGCTATGAGGATGCAATGTACAGCAACATTCATATTCTCTAATACCACAGGTGTTTGACGTCTCAATAACGAGTCTACCAAATAATGAGAAATATTAGTCAGTTACTGCCCCTGAATACTCCTAACAGCAACATTCATATACTCTAATACCACAGGTGTTTGACGTCTCAATAACGAGTCTACCAAATAATGAGAAATATTAGTCAGTTACTGCCCCTGAATACTCCTAAAAGTATATTGGTCCTCTTAATTGGTTGCCTCTGTTTTTATCGTCGTTTCCTTTGCACCACATGTTTACCATTTTTATCTGTATTCTCGTCTTATAATTATGAAATTATTAAATCTCGACAGATATCCTTTAGCATGTCCAATGGATACCTTAGTGTAAAAATCGGTTCAATTAATTAACACGATTTTGATAAAATTACATTTATCCTAACGCAACATCTGGTTAGACGACAACAGTAAAAACAAAGGATTACAACTAAAAGGACCAATACACATTTCGGGATAAATTTGACTTTATCCACCAAGGGAGGTAATAGAACAACCAGTAATGTCTCTCACTCAATCCTAGATGTTTCTTTATTGTTCTCGTCATAGGTAGCAAGCGAGTTTATATGATTGCCCCTGTACTCTACATTGTTATGTTATGTTATAGTTCGGGTTGTACGCCTGTACGGGCTATATCGCCGGCGGGCAGTTTACTTAACAACACCTTTCCTGAGCAGGCTCCAGCGGTTAACCAGTATTTCCTGTACTCTACAACAAAGATCACATTATATTCATGTTATCACATAACTGTGCTTGTATTATAATAATAATAATAATAATAATAAAATAATAATATAATAATAATAATAAAGACTTTAATTAACGAGAGAACTCATTTGAACAATTAAGTAAATCTACCACGAGGCCCTCAACAAATTAAAACATGAAATAGCATAATGAAACATGTAAACAGTAACCAGTAAAACTTTCATAGGAAATAAGATATAAGCTGCAAGAACTAATACTTATATTCATTTATAATTGCAAAGTATCAGTTTATTAGGTTATTGGTCTGTTCTTTGCATCACCTGGTATTCATAAATTTGCTATATGTACACACGTGTAACAACACCTGGAAGGATTCTGATTGGTTGAGAGAATAAGCCTTACAATTTCTAAATTAAACTTTAAATTATGTATATTTCTATTTTGAATTGGTACATAACGTTACTGGTAAGACAAACTACGATTTAAAAGAAGGCTTGACGCAATTATAACGCAGTTTGAAACATAAATATAACGCTGCTTTGCGTAGGGACGTCATGACAATTTAGTGACGTCATAACAATGTGTGCTGACTGTTGGCGCCAAAATGAAAGTAGCAGCGTTATTTTTCGTAAACCCCAATATGTTAATGTGATAACACAAACTATATGTATGTCGAATGTGTCAAAGGCTAGTCACACTATGTGGCGCGTTCGCTTCAGGTGCGAAAGGTCCGGAGTTCAAACCCCGCTGTAGCCGTTACGATTGTGCCCATAGGCAAGGCATTTAATTTCCAAGTTACCTCTTCTCTCTCCCTCGTGGCGATGGATTCCATCAGGAATGAGGTCTCGAGAGTGATTAATATAAGTTGTACGAACTTGTTTCGCAATCGAGCTAAAATAAATTTGTATAAACTATGTGGCTCTAGTTACCTCCCCTGGCATTATGTTAATGACGTGATAATAACGTTCACGTGTTAGAATAGTCAAAAGCAATCTGTTATGCCGCGACCAATAAGAATCCTTCCAGGTTATATTACACGTGTGTACATACAAGAAAATATGTGATGGCTGTATTAAACTGAATACACGCAAATTCGTGAGATAAAATCATGTATTCAATGTGTGTGCACTCAAGCATAATGTGTGCTTGAACGGAGTGCTGAAAAGGGCTGCTTAGGCAAGGCGACTGCTCAATATACTTGCCCATATGGTTCGCCGGAGGCGAGGGTAAATAAGCTCAATCAGCACGGCTTCTCAATAGAAGTTAATTGTTAAACAAATTTTCACATTGGGAATGTTGTTACTGGCTAAATAGAGGTGACCACTAACACATGTTTAGCTGTATACACTTATGCTAAATATTTCCAATTAATCGTTTCGAAATATAGTCAAACCTGTGTTAGTGGTCACCTCCATTAAGCAGCCAACCTGTATTAAGCAGCCAGATTCCAGATTCCCAATATGATGTTATATTCAATTCAATATATGTATTGCATTAAATATGACAACATACTTATAGCAAAGAATACATATATAAACAAAGTACAATGGAAAGACATGGATACATTTTCAGAAGAGCATAGATGGTTGTGGTGTCTAAAATGTATTATTAAGCAACTGTGCTAAGCAGCCACTTTCTGTGATTCCCTTGGCTGGCTGCTTAAGACAGGATTAACTGTACTGTATATTGAAGGGATTATGTTTTTGTGTGAAGATGTCAGGTTATATATTGTCTTCTTGTTTTTGTAAGCCCGTAGAAACTATGTAGCAAATAATAAGAGGATAGTTTTTTCAGTGTGTTTTACGTTTATTTATCGCCGCTACCGGTTGCCCATATGAGCGACGCCTCCTGGAGAGATTAGTCATTTTAGATTTTTGGAGGATAGTGCAATGATACAGACATAGACCCATTCCAGAATCTCCTCTGGTTCTTTTACGTGCACTGTGTACAGCACCGACATGAGACCTCGTTTTAAAGTCCCAACTGAAAGACTGTTAATTTTATTATGGTCAGACGGGGGATCGAACCTGCGATCCCTGGATTACCAGTCCAGCGTGTTACCACTGGACTACAGATCCCTCTGTTTGTTTCAGTGTATGATCGAACTATAGTTCACCGAATGGACATTGAAAGCAAGCGGATATGTAGTCCAGTGGCAACACGCTCAAAAGACATATAACGTGTCATTCCACTGCTTTCAACCATTTTATTTCAATTATTAATGTCTATGTGTTCATTGGAAAGCTTAAAATTAACTGTTTTATTGTAATTAAGAATATTTTTATTTTTATATAATTTACTTTCAGACTCCTGTGCTCAAACTAAATAGCTGATGAGTAGGCCTAAACATGTTCCGTTTAAATTGCTAAAGATAGATTTTTGAAATAACAGTTTGGATTTAATAAAGACAGTTTAATGCGTGTAATGTGGTTGCATGTGTATTAATGTGACTTGCGGTTAAACGATAATGCACGAAAAGGATGCACGTTCGTTATCGCAATAATTTCTGGGAAACTACATTCAGAAGCTTGGCGAACCAGTTCTTCAATTCTGTATTGGAACTGTTTCAAATCTGAATATATGATAAACTTGATTAATGTAAGTCAGTTCTGTGTGTCTGATAAAGCTACCTGAAATGAACGAGATGAACACTCACACCCCCCCCCCCCCTCCTCCCCGCTCGCTCTTTGTGTAGCTGTTTATATTCAACACGTGTGATATTTCGTGGGGAAATAACGGAAAGTGTAATGTTCTTGTAATGAGGCAGTGCTTGCTCTGATGGGCTAATTAAACAATTCAAGCAAACGTAATGAGAATTCCTAGAACATGGTAATTCCTAGAACAATTTATGAACGTGTTGCTACAGTAAATAATGCATATTGAACGCGTTGTGTAGATTTATTCTTTAGTTCAGTCTCATCGTTGTACAATACATAAAATATACACAACAAATTATCGTGGCAAAGTACAACGTCATTCATTATAAAAGAATTATAAGAGACTAATCTAATCACAGATAATCAAACTATCACAGTATATCGACATATTATTTACATATTAAAACCGAGGAACAGTCGCTAATTGAAAATTAAATACTTATTAAAACAAGAAATTTTGAAATACCGAAATGGGAAAAAAGCACTAATGTGCTGTTTAAGAAATGTTTTCAAAAATCAGTTATCAACCTAGATCAGATCGCGGTTGTGTATGTTTTTTAATGTGTAGTTATTATTTTCGATAAAAGTAAATTATTTATAGAACATTCAAACGCCGCATTGATTTTAAAGCGATTTTAAAGCAGTGAAAACACAAATTTCTACAGAATGTATTTTTCTATTATATGGTATATTTCCCCCCAAATATTTGCCTCAAATACTGAGTATTTCAACTGATAAACAAACGCCGTATACGCGGTTTGTTGACATAGCTAAATAATGTAAACATCATGCGTAATATTGTATGACCAGATTGAACTGATAAAAATTAATCTTCGGCAAGTTTCTTCGAGCGTTTCCGTATATTTTTTCAACAAAATAATCTTATAAATAATTAAATATCGATACCAGATTATCAAATGGCCCGTGGTGTAGTGGAAAGTGATATGAACTTGTAAATCTGACATCGCGGTTCGAATCTATCATACGGCATAATAATTTTTATTCGTATTTCATAATTGTTCACATTTGTTTTTTAATTTTTTTAATTTCGTTTCCTGTATTTCTTTTATTTAATTGCTTTATATTTTCATATTTTTATTCATTCTTTTTTATGTATATTTTTAACTTTTTTATTTCATTTCTACTGACAAAATTCAACATTGCAAACATGATTTTTGTGCGCATATTTAATTACATAATTATTTTATTGAAGAAAAATAAAAAAATAAAAAAAGTGGTCTCGAACCCGTAACCTGTAACTTCCAAGATCACGGACGTATCCACTACACTACTACTCGAGATGGTAAGACCTGTGTTTCTAAAGTGTTATATTCACATTCAATGAGATCGGTTTGATTCGGAAATCGACGGAAAGAATACGGAACCAAACGGCATATGCAAATACATCAGTTCAATCCGGTCATATAATACAACCTGTGTATCCTGAATAACACGATTTATGGTACAGATTTACCGTTATAACTCACATGTGTGCCTATTTATTTGTAGACTATTCTTAGTTAAATTATCTCTAAACGACATTATCTCGCGTTTAGTATTGACTCCGATGACAAACAATCGTCAATTCAGGAGCATGGATGACCGTTATATGAAATCATACTTTCAATCCACAAAAACACTATTTATTGATTCAATGTTAGTGTTCGAATGTATTCGGAAGAATTTGTAGTAGCAATGCATTTATACGTTAAAAAAATGCATTTTATTTGCTTTTTGCGATGGAATATCGTTTTAACAATAAACATTTAAAATACAGTTTATCAATTAAGATATATTTATTGCAGAACGTTAAATGCATTTTAGCAAACTATTTCCGATAGCACTGTGGTGTTGAACACTACAAGTCTATACATAGAACGTGCATACTTATGTATTTACGTGTCAAAATATATCGTGCAAGTACATGGAATACACACGAGTACATAGGCGTGTTGTGAAAACTGCTGAATATAGTGGATATATGTTCGTCGATATTTGTAACACAATCTGTAAGCAGGAAATTAACGTGTTTATTAATCTAATGATAAATAATCACAAGTTCTAGGGTTCGGAAAATTCCTGAAACTTGTTCGTGTTCATAAATGAATATGGTGTATTTATTTCGGTTTTCCGCTATGTTTGCGTAGGGTTTAATTACGGACGAAGCACTGGGATTTACTATGATCTCGACATTAAATTATCTTTCTTTTCAAAGCGTGTCTGGTAAATGATATATATAATGGCATAGAATTGAATCTACGTTCTCCTACCAGTTGCGGTCTATTTTAACTTGTATTCATATTAACAGTTTGATATTCCTTCTGTTGATTTTGCAAGACACTGCGTAACTGTGTGTGTGTGTATACATAAGATGCATCTCATAATGATGATGTATGGAACTTACCTGACAACAACAACAACAACAACAACAACAACAACAACAGCAGTGTTCTAAATAGAGACAGCACTAATTGCTTCTAGCACCGCAACATCGCCCTACTGTTGAGACATGGAGGATTGTGTTTAACCAGGATGAACCGGAAGAATTGCGTGACAACCGTGTATGAAATGTTTTACACGTCGACGTGTGCATTCTTAATATTCAACATCCTTAATTATATAAGTGCTACATGTAAGTATTCATTATAATTCTGTGTTCACTTCGTTCGTTCGTTCGTTCGTTCGTTCGTTCGTTTTCGTTTTCGTTCGTTCGTTCGTTCGTTCGTTCGTTCGTTCGTTCGTTTCGTTCGTTTCGTTCGTTCGTTCGTGTTTTTCGTTCGTTCGTTTCGTTCGTTCGTTCGTTCGTTCGTTCGTTCGTTCGTTCGTTCGTTCGTTCGTTCGTTCGTTTCGTTCGTTCGTTCGTTCGTTCGTTCGTGTTCGTTCGTTCGTTCGTTCGTTCGTTCGTTCGTTCGTTCGTTCGTTCGTTCGTTCGTTCGTTCGTTCGTTCGTTCGTTCGTTCGTTCGTTCGTTCGTTCGTTCGTTCGTTCGTTCGTTCGTTCGTTCGTTCGTTAGTTAGTTAGTTATTTAGTTAGATGTTAGTTAATTAGGTCGTTGTTCGTTCGTTCGGTCGTTCGTTCGATGTTCATTCGTTCGTTGTTCGCTCGTTCCTTCGTTCGTTCGTTGTTCGCTCGTTCGTTTGTTATTCCTTCGTTCGTTTGTTTTTGTTTGTGGCTTAAAGTTGCACTAACGGCTTAGGTCATACGCTATAGTCAGCTATTATTGGTGCAGAAATACCACGGGTGTCCCTTCGAACAGTATTTAAAACACAGACGGATACTAGGGTAGAACCACCGACCGTCCGCAAGCCATCTGGATAGCATCCTCACAGGATGGGATTCGAACCTCCAATGGTGAGAGGCTAGTGATTTGACGTCAAGGCCCTTAACCACTCCGCCACTCGGTCAAGTGTAACTGTATTTAACCGCTATTGTAATGAATAAACTCTATACAGACGGATCTGTAGTTCAGTGATTAACACGTTGGACTGGTAAGCCAGGGATCGCAGGATCGATCCCCCATCTGACCCTAATAAAATTAACAGTCTTTCAGATGGGACATTAAACCGAAGTTTCGTGTCAGTGCTTTACACCGTGCACGTAAAAGAACCAGAGGAGACTCTGGAATGGGTCTCTGTCTGTATCATTGCACTATCCTCCAAAAATCTAAAATGACTAATCACTTCAGGAGGCGTCGCTCATGTGGGCAACCGGTAGCGACGATAAATAAGCGTAAAACACACACACAAACTCTACTTACATTGTTTTCATTCATCCCAAATATCTACTTTGTGGAAGTCGTGATAGCGCCGTAGTAGATCTTCGAAATGCCCGGAGTTCGAGCCCCACTTGAGCCGTGTTGAGAGTAATCCCTTAGGCAAGGCATTTAAAGTCCACACGCCTCTTCTCTCTCCCTCGTGGCGATGGATTCCATCAGGAATGATGACTCGAGAGTGCTTAATACAAGTTGTAAGAACTTGTTTCGCAATCGAGCTAAAATAATTGTATAAACATATATATGTCCTCTTAAGTGGTTTCCTCTGTTTTTATCCTTGTTTCCCTTGCACCAGATGCTATCAATTTCAACCACTTACATATACTCATTACTTAATTATCACTTACTCGTTAAAATACTAGATCTCGACATATATCCTAGTGAATATCCAATGAGTATTCTGTAAATATAATTATGCATCTATCAATTAACAAGATTTTGATAAAATCACATTTATCATACCTCAACATCTGGTTAGGGAAATAACAGTAAAAACCAAGGATTCCAACTAAAAGTACCGATATACATTTCGGGATAAAACGGATTTTATCTGTCAAGGGAGGTAATAGAAAAGTCAGTGATGTGTCTCGTTCATCTATCATGAAGGTGTGGTGTGGCATTCTTATACTGTAATAGTACTCACAACATTTCTAGTAAGTCTCTGATAAGAACACGAGTACTTGAGTTTGGAAATATTAAGAATTCTTTTTCTTACATGTACGTTATTCTACATACTAGCTTCAAACATCTGTAGTTTTATAGCAGTCGAACATACCTGTGTTTATTACTTCTATATGCCCACATATTTTATTTGTATAGAGCCATTAAATGCAGAGGTAGAACTATCACTAACAGCTGTATGCTTCATGTTTATAATACACTTCAGATTGAAACGGTTCCAACTTCCCTCAGGCCACGTTAATTTTTAAACTTTATTTATTTTACAACGATTGCGAAGACAAGTGTTCAAAGCCTATATAAGTGTCACTCTCGTAGGCAGTGTATTAAAGTGTTGTCCTACGTACGGAAGGAAAGCGGAGTATCCGGGAAATATCCACTTATCCGATTCGATAAACACCGTATCATATCACATACTTCTCCAAGTCGAGGATCGGACACGTTTCAAGTTGGTGAAAACTAGCTTGCAAACAGCTGCGCTAATGAGTCCATTGATTGAAGAAGAAGAAGATAAAGAAGAATGACACATCTCTAGTGTTTGTGTGGGTGCCGATAAAACCATTCAGGATTGAGTACGACGTACCAACCTGTACTCCCCTCCCAAATGGAGAGTGGCTTGCACTTCCGTGAGAATAACATTTAATGAGAAAACCATTCAACAAAGTTAATTAGTTTATACAAATTTATTTTAGCTCGATTGCAAACATGTTCTTACAACATACATTAATCACTATCGAGACCTCATTCCCGATGGAATCCATCGCCACGAGGGAGAGAGAAGATGCAACGTGAAATTTAAATGCCTTGCCTAAGGACACAATCGTAACGACTCCAGCTGGGCTCGAACTCCGGGCATTTCGCACCTGATGCGAACGTGCTACCACAGCGCTATCACGACTTCCACGACGGCATGCATGTTTGCGTACGTAATAGTTTGTCTTTTGATTTCACTCCCCTCAGAAATTTGAAAAATCACAAAAGTGGCTGTTTAGCACAGGTGGCTGCTTAATAGAGGTCAAATGTATACTAAAACATTATTTATTTTACAACGATTGCGACTAAGTTCTAACAACTTATATTAATCACTCTCGTTGATGCGGATGAAAGCGTAAATATGATCATTCGTGTGAGAGGAAACCGGAGTACCCGGAGAAATCCACCTGTCCGAACTGGCGACCACTGTACCATCTCACATACTTCCCGGTCCGAGGATCGAACCCGGGTTACATTGGTGAGAAGCGACCTCGCTAACCACTGCGCTAATCGGACAGCCGATACACTAAAACAACATGTTGAGAATCTGGAAACTGGCTGCTTAATACATCTCACGGAAATCCGTAGTCAGTCTAGCATTTCACGGCAGCTATCTCACGGACATCCGTAGAGCCAGACTGTCATTTCACGGCAGCTATCTCACGGAAATCCGTACAGTCAGTCTATCATTTCACGGCAGCTATCTCACGGAAATCCGTACAGTCAGTCATCCTTTCACGGCAGCTATCTCACGGAAATCCGTACAGTTATTCTATCATTTCACGGCAGCTATCTCACGAAAATCCGTACAGTCATTCTATCATTTCACGGCAGCTATCTCACGGAAATCCGTACAGTCATTCTATCATTTCACGGCAGCTATCTCACGGAAATCCGTACAGTCATTCTATCATTTCACGGCAGCTATCTCACGGAAATCCGTAGAGCCAGTCTATCATTTCACGGCAGCTATCTCACGGAAATCCGTACAGTCCGTCTATCATTTCACGGCAGCTATCTCACGAAAATCCGTAGAGCCAGTCTATCATTTCACGGCAGCTATCTCACGGAAATCCGTAGAGACAGACTATCATTTCACGGCAGCTATCTCACGGAAATCCGTACAGTCATTCTATCATTTCACGGCAGCTATCTCACGGAAATCCGTAGAGCCAGTCTATCATTTCACGGCAGCTATCTCACGGAAATCCGTACAGTCCGTCTATCATTTCACGGCAGCTATCTCACGAAAATCCGTAGAGCCAGTCTATCATTTCACGGCAGCTATCTCACGGAAATCCGTAGAGACAGACTATCATTTCACGGCAGCTATCTCACGGAAATCTATGAATCACATATGTTTAGCCTAACTTATTATACAATATTGATAAATGAACCTACTCTGTACCGTAGCGTTATAAATGAGTGTGGAGAGCCGAAGCTATTAAATGTTATCACATCAAAACAGCACATTATGTTGCACGCTTCAAAGCTTTATATATCAGGCGCTGCAACGAACAGAACAATAACCTAATAAACTGATAATTTACAATTATACATGAATATAAGTATTAGTTCTAGCAGTTCTGGTGGAAGTATTTTTTTTAGCTCACCTGAGCTCTGCGTTACGGGAACACAAACTACAGGTTGGTAATCAGATACGATGAGCAGCTGTGATGGGCACAAGCGACTTATGACGAATCGCGCCTTCACTAGAAAGTTTATTCTGCGACTCCCCCTCGTGAATTCCGTCACCTAGATACATTAGTTTGTAATCAAAACAGCACATTCTGTTCCACACTTCAAAGCTTTATATATCAGGTGGTGCAACGAACAGGCCAATTACCTAATAAACTGATAATTCACAAGTATACATGAATATAAATATTAGTTCTTGCAGCTTATATCTTATTTCCTATGAAAGTTTTACTGGTTACTGTTTACATGTTTCATTATGCTATTTCATGTTTTAATTTGTTAAGGGCCTCATGGTAGATTGACTTAATTGTTCACATGAGTTCTCTCGTTAAATAAAGTCTTTATTATTATTATTATTATTATTTATTATTATTATTGTTATTATATTAGAGTAGGGTAATGTGTGTGCGCTATTGTACTGTTAATCGTCATATGTCGGGGGGTAAGTCGCAGCCTTGTCACGTGATGACTCTCCGGCTGGCGGAGAAAGACCCCGGTACACTCCGAGCAGTATTTCAGGCACGACTGGCTCCCGGGTAGAACCGCCGACTTTCCGCAAGCCATCATACCTTGAAACAATGTGACCCCATCATTGGGATGAGAGGACGGTAATTTGATGTCAACGGCCTAAATAGAAAACGAGCGATATGACTGTACGTTAAGTATCTGTGTGTGTCTTACGTTTATTTATCGTCGCTACCGGTTGCCCACATGAGCAACGCCTCCTGAAGAGATTAGTTGTTTTCGATTAACAACATGACCGTTAGTACTTATTATTGCATTTTGTTATTGTTCATTTCACGCCTGTACGCTACGGACCTCTAGCATGAGCGACACCTCGTGGCGATATTAGTCATTTTATGGTTTGGGGGATAGTACATTAAAGACAGAGCCACATTCCAGACGCTACTATGAACGCAATATGTAGAACAATTACGTTAGACCGCAGTATAATCTACATTCCCATCCCAAACACTTGTCATTTTAGTTTATACAAATTTATTTCATCTCGATTGCGAAACAAGTTCTTACATTGTCAACTCATATTAATCACTCCCGAGACCTTAGCCTGTGTTCCAGTCTGTCAATTTTTCACTTTTTAACTTCTGTGAATATGACTACCAGAAATTCAATACGGCCCAATTAATGATCTCGGTGTTAAAATATATTTATTTGACTGACCAGGCAAAATATATCGACGCCTGTTCCCAGGCTACCGAGACCTCATTCCTGGTGGACTCCATCGCCACGGAGGAGAGAAGAGGCAATGTGGAATTTAAATGCATTGCCTAATCGTAATGGCTACAGCTGGGCTCGAACGCAGGGCCTTTCGCATCTGAAGCGATTGCGCTACAATTGGGTTATCACGAATTCCACATGTCAGTTTAATATGGCATAGCAGGGATGGAACCTAGGATATTTGTATACTAGAGGACATAGAAAACGCACACTTCGGATACGTGTCTTTTTACATGAAAAACATTAACTATATAAATACATAGTTTTAAACATTTTGGAATAGTATTAGTTGTTCAGTTTGTGTTTTGTAATAAAGATGTGATTTATCTTTGATGGAATCCTTCGTATTTCGTTTTCATGTAATAATAATCATATAATGTAGGTGTGCGTTTTCTATGTTCTCTAGTATATAATGTAGGTGTGCGTTTTCTATGTCCTCTAGTATATAATGTAGGTGTGCGTTTTCTATGTCCTCTAGTATATAATGTAGGTGTACGTTTTCTATGTTCTCTAGTATATAATGTAGGTGTGCGTTTTCTATGTCCTCTAGTATATATACTGTAGGTGTGCGTTTTCTATGTTCTCTAGTATAGTACGAGTTAAGCTTAGTAAACACCGCATTATTGATATATACTACAGCGTATAGTCTGTATTGTACTAACGTGCAGCACACGTCTGGCATTTGTTATATCGTCATGTTCAAGGAACAGGCTTAGACAAACATGATGTCGGCTTGACTGCGTCTAGATATACAACTCCACTTTGTTTTTTCAGCATCCAAGGAGACAATGCAAGCGGGTACAGAAAACACAACACTTGCAGACGACTTCAAAATTCTGATGCCATTGACATGGTTCAGAGGATTTGAAGCATGTAACCAGATGGGCAGTTATTATATGGCGCCATCTATAAATAAAACTGATCTAATCAGCAGAGTCAGGAATAGTTTACCACTCTGGACACACGCGTTTGAAGTGAAAAACGAGACATCTGGTACGTCGTAGTTTAAGCGTCATATATTCTTCTCTGAGTAGTCAGGAATAGTTTGTCACTCTGGACACACGCTTTGAAGTGAAACACGAGACATCTCGTACGTCGTAGTTTAGGCGTCATATATTCTTCTCTGGGTAGTCATGAATAGTTTACCACTCTGGACATACGTTTTGAAGTGAAAAACGAGACATCTGGTACGTCGTAGTTTAGGCGTCATATATTCTTCTCTGGGTAGTCAGGAATAGTTTGCCATTCTGGACACACGCTTTGAAGTGAAACACGAGACATCTCGTACGTCGTAGTTTAGGCGTCATATATTCTTCTCTGGGTGGTCATGAATAGTTTGTCACTCTGGACACACGCTTTGAAGTGAAACACGAGACATCTCGTACGTCGTAGTTTAGGCGTCATATATTCTTCTCTGGGTAGTCAGTAACACAAGCGTTACAGTTTTTGTCATTGTTATTTCAGTTTTTGTCTTCGTCGTTTCGATATAAGACGCGTTTAATTTTTTTATCAGATTAACGACACAAACATGGGCTTGTAGCGTCTTATATCGAAACGACGAAGACAAAAACTGAAATAACAATGACAAAAACTGTAACGCTTGTGTCAGAAATTGAAACGCTTGTGTCAGAAACCGAAACGCTAGTGTCAAAAACTGAAACGGACTCTATGGAGAATTACGTGTTAACGGGTAAAAACTGAAACGCTAGTGTCAAAAACTGAAACGCTCGTGTCAGAAACTGAAACGTTACTGTCAAAAAATTGACACGTTAGATACAAAAACTGAAACGCTACGGTGTAATACATGTTTTGACGACCTAATGTTATGGTAAGATCCATGTTTTGTGTTGGAAGATGCGGGATTTATGTAGATATGGTGCTATAGCGCGTATATCTTGTAGTAATATATGTAGATATGGTGATATAATGTGTATATCTTGTAGTAATGAATGTATATATGGTGCGATAGTGTTTAGATATTGTAGTAATGAACGTATATATGGTGATATAGTGAATAATTTCTTGTATTATTGTATGTAGATATGGTGAGATACTGTGTATAGCTTGTAGTAATGTATGTAGATATGGTGAGACAGTGTGTAGTTATTGTAGTAATATACATTGATATGTTGTGATAGTGTGTATATCTTGTAGAAATGTATGTAGTTATGGTGAGATAGTGGATATATATTGTTGTGATATATGCAGATATGTTGATATAGTGTGTATATATTGTATTAATGTATGTAGATATGGTGAGACAGTGTGTATATCTTGTAATAATGTATGTAGATATAATGAGATACTGTGTATGTCTTGTAGTAATGTATGTAAATATGGTGAGATAGTTGATATATCTTGTAATAATGTACGTATATATGGTGTTATAGTGCTTAGATCTTGTAGTAATGTATGTATATATGGTGAGATAGTGTGTATGTCTTGTAGAAATGTACGTAGATATGGTGAGATAGTGGATATATAGTGTTGTAATATATGCAGATATGGTGATATAGTGTGTATATATTGTAGTAATGTATGTAGATATGGTGAGACAGCGTGTATATCTTGTAGTAATGTGTGTATATATGGTGAGATAGTGTGTATATCTTGTAGTAATGCACTTAGATATGGTGCGATAGTGCGTATATCTTGTAGTAATGTATGTAGATATGGTGAGATAGTGTGTATATCTTGTAGGAATGTATGTATATATGGTGATATAGTGTGTAGATCTTGTAGCAACGTTTGTAGATATGGTGACATAGTGTGTATATCTTGTAGTAATGTATGTAGATATGGTGAGACAGCTTGTATATCTTGTAGTAATGTGCGTATATATGGTGAGATGGCGTGTATATCTTGTAGAAATGTATTTAGATATGGTGAGATAGTGGATATATCTTGTAGGAATGTATGTAGATATGGTGATATAGTGTGTAGATCTTGTAGCAATGTTTGTAGATATGGTGTCATATTGTGTATATCTTGTAGTAATGTACGTAGATATGGTGAGACAGCGTGTATATCTTGTAATGATGTGCGTATATATATATATATAGTGAGATAGTGGATATATCTTGTAGTAATGAATGTAGATATGGTAAGATAGTGTGTATATCTTGTAGTAATGTATGTAAATATGGTGAGATAGTGGATATATCTTGTAGTAATGTATGTAGATATGGTGAGACAGTGTGTAGTTATTGTAGAAATGTATGTAGATATGGTGAGACAGTGTGTAGTTAGTGTAGTAAAGTATGTAAATATGGTGAGATAGTGTATATATCTTGTAGTAATGAATGTAATTATGGTGATATAGTGTGTAGATCTTGTAGTAATGAATGTAAATATGGTGAGCTAGTGTGTTAATTTAGTAGCAATGTATGTATATATGGTGAGATAGTGTGTATATCTTGTAGAAATGTATGTAGATATGGTGAGATAGTGGATATATATTGTTGTGATATATGCAGATATGGTGATATAACGTGTATATATTGTAGTAATGTATTTAGATATGGTGTGACAGCGTGTATATCTTGTAGTAATATACGTATATTTGGTGAGATAGTGCTTATATCTTGTAGTAATGTACTTAGATATGATGAGATAGTGCGTATATCTTGCAATAATGAATGTAGATATGATGAGATAGTGCGTTTATCTTGTAGAAATGTATGCAGATATGGTGAGACAGCGTGTAGTTATTGTAGTAATATATGTAAATATGATGAGATAGTGGATATATCTTGTAGGAATGTATGTAGATATGGTGATATAGTTTGTAGAGCTTGTAGTAATAAATGTAGATATGGTGAGATAGTGTGTAAATTTAGTATCAATGTATGTATATATGGTGAGCTAGTGGATATATCTTGTAGGAATGTATGTAGATATGGTGATATAGCGTGTAGATCTTGTATTAATGAATGTATATATGGTGAACTAGTGTGTAGATCTTGTAGTAATGAATGTAGATATGGTGAGATAGTGGATATATATTGTTGTAATATATGTAGATATGGTGAGATAGTGTGTATATATTGTATTAATGTATGTAGATATGGTGAAATAGTTTGTAGATCTTGTAGGAATGTATGTAGATATGATGAAATAGTGTAGAGATCTTGTAGTAATGTACGTAGATATGGTGAGACGGCGTGTATATCTTGTAGTAATGAACGTAGATATGGTGAGACAGCGTGTATATCTTGTAGTAATGAACGTAGATATGGTGAAATAGTGTGTAGATCTTGTAGTAATGAATGTAGGTATGGTAAGATAATGTGTATATCTTGTAGTAATGTATGTAAATATGGTGAGATAGTGTATATATCTTGTAGTAATGTATGTAGATATGGTGAGACAGTGTGTAGTTATTGAAGTAATGTATGTAAATATGGTGAGTTAATGGATATATCTTGTAGGAATGTATGTAGATATGTTGATATAGTGTGTAGATCTTGTAGTAATGAATGTAAATATGGTGAGATAGTGGATATATCTTGTAGGAATGTACGTAGATATGGTGATATAGTGTGTAGATCTTGTAGTAATTTATGTAGATATGGTGAGACAGCGTGTAGTTATTGTAGTAATGTATGTAAATATGGTGAAATAGCGTGTATATATTGTAGTAATGTATGTGGATATGTTGAGACAGCGTGTATTTCTTGTAGTAATGAATGTATATATGGTGAAATAGTGTGTAGATCTTGTAGTAATAAATGTAGATATGGTGAGATAGTGTGTATATCTTGTAGTAATTTATGTAGATATGGTGAGACAGCGCGTAGTTATTGTAGTAATGTATGTAAATATGGTGAGATAGTGGATATATTTTGTAGGAATGTACGTAGATATGGTGATATAGCGTGTATATCTTGTAGTAAGGTGCGTATATATAGTGAGATAGTGGATACATCTTGTAGGAATGTACGTAGATATGGTGATATAGTGTGTAGATCTTGTAGCAATGTTTGTAGATATGGTGATATAACGCGTATATCTTGTAGTAATGTATGTAAATATTGTGAGAGAGTGGATATATCTTGTAGTAATGTATGTAGATTTGGTGAGAAAGTGTGTATATTTAGTAGCAATGTATGTATATATGGTGAGATAGCGTGTATATCTTGTAGAAATGTATGTATATATGGTGAGCTAGTGGATATATATTGTTGTAATATATGCAGATATGGTGATATAGTGTGTATATATTGTAGTAGTGTATGTATATTTGGTGAGACAGCGTGTATATCTTGTATTAATGTGCGTATATATATATAGTGAGATAGTGTGTATATCTTGTAGTAATGTACGTAGATATGGTGAGATAGTGTGAATATCTTGTAGGAATGTACGTAGATATGGTGAGACAGCGCGTATATCTTGTAGAAATGTATTTAGATATGGTGAGACAGTGTGAAGTTATTGTAGTACTGTATGTAAATATGGTGAGATAGTGGATATATCTTGTATGAATGTATGTAGATATGATGAGACAGCGTGTATATCGTGTAGTAATGTGCGTATATATGGTGAGATAGGGTGTATATCTTGTAGAAATGTATTTAGATATGGTGAGATAGTGGATATATCTTGTAGGAATGTATGTAGATATGGTGATATTGTGTGTAGATCTTGTAGCAATGTTTGTAGATATGGTGCCATAGTGTGTATATCTTGTAGTAATGTACGTAGATATGGTGAGATAGTGTGTATATCTTGTAGAAATGTATGTATATATGGTGAGATAGCGCGTATATTTAGTAGCAATGTATGTATATATGGTGAGATAGTGTATATATCTTGTAGAAATGTATGTATATATGGTGAGATAGTGGATATATATTGTTGTAATATATGCAGATATGGTGATATAGTGTGTATATATTGTAGTAATGTATGTATATTTGGTGAGACAGCGTGTATATCTTGTAGTAATGTGCGTATATATAGTGAGATAGTGTGTATATCTTGTATTAATGTACGTAGATATGGCGAGATAGTGGATATATCTTGTAGGAATGTATGTAGATATGGTGAGTCAGCGCGTATATCTTGTAGTAATGTATGTATATATGGTGAGACAGTGTGTGTATCTTGTAGTAATGTACGTAAATATGGTGAGATAGTGTGTATATATTGTAGTAATATAATCATTTTATCGGTATATGTCACTATCATGGATTCTGATCGGTCGTTTATAACGTCATTGGGTAAATAAAAATAGCAATACCGGTTCTAACTAGTTGTCTATTTATAGTAACGTAGTTAATTGTTATTTATAGCAATACGCTCTCCTCGGATAAATAAAAATAGCAATACCGGATCTAACTAGTTTTCTATTTATAGTAACGTATGTCATTGTTATTTATAGCAATACGTTCTGATCGGATGAATATAAATAGCCCGTTCCAACTAGTTTTCTATTTATAGTAACTTAGGTCATTTATAGGATAGGTCTATACGTGTCTGGACATGATTTCGTTACGCCAACGACTGACTGACGCAATATTCCGGAAACGCTCAGCGACTTAAGTATCGGATGCCAAAGTGTAAGGATATTTAGGTACCTATACGAATTATATAATATCAACATCTTAAGATCGAAATGAAGATAATAAATATAATCGGTATAACGAGAATGCGTAGAGGGAGTGTGTACGGACATTAGCTACGTAATTAGAATTAATGGTAGGTACGGACAGAAATGGCACACACCGATTCGAATGGACCGTTAATAAGCGATATAGTGTTTTGCCGCCATTTTTATCCTCCATTTTGAAAATCTTAGGCTCGGAACGTATAATCGTTTATCGAAACCCCCGGATAGATAGGTCCTATAATAAAGCTTTTATAACGAATTTGTATCGGTACTTCCGGTTTTTCGGATCGCTACTTCCGGTATGAGGTCGGACCATTAATTGAGTCGCGGTTTCGTCATTGTCTCTTCGAGATCTTTCCGAAGATACCAAACACGGACAGTTTCCTCGAAAGTTCATTTTTCTTCAAACTTATTTACGATTAA
>CM026386.1:17211862-17219362 GCA_014843695.1 Archivesica marissinica | reverse complement strand
CTACGGTGTATCAAACTAAATAACTACGACGTACAAGTATACAATAGTCTACTGTGTCTCAAACTAAATAACTACGACGTACACGTATACAATAGTCTGTGGTGTCTCAAACTAAATAACTACGACGTACAAGTATACAATAGTCTGTGGTGTCTCAAACTAAATAACTACGACGTACACGTATACAATAGTCTGTGGTGTCTCAAACTAAATAACTACGACGTACAAGTATACAATAGTCTACGGTGTCTCAAACTAAATAACTACGACGTACAAGTATACAATAGTCTGTGGTGTATCAAACTAAATAACTACGACGTACAAGTATACAATAGTCTACTGTGTCTCAAACTAAGTAACTACGACGTACAAGTATACAATAGTATGTGGTGTCTCAAACTAAATAACTACGACGTACAAGTATACAATAGTATGTGGTGTATCAAACTAAATAACTACGACGTACAAGTATACAATAGTCTGCGGTGTCTCAAACTAAATAGCTACGACGTACAAGTATACAATAGTCTGTGGTGTATCAAACTAAATAACTACGACGTACAAGTATACAATAGTCTGTGGTGTATCAAACTAGATAACTACGACGTACAAGTATACAATAGTCTACGGTGTCTCAAACTAAATAGCTACGACGTACAAGTATACAATAGTCTGTGGTGTCTCAAACTAAATAACTACGACGTACAAGTATACAATAGTCTGTGGTGTCTCAAACTAAAT
Organism: Archivesica marissinica; assembly: GCA_014843695.1. NCBI lineage: Eukaryota > Metazoa > Mollusca > Bivalvia > Venerida > Vesicomyidae > Archivesica > Archivesica marissinica. Next base: position 17,218,621 of record CM026386.1, on the reverse strand, counting down.
AACTACGACGTAAGAGTATACAATAGTCTGTGGTGTCTCAAACTAAATAACTACGACGTACGAGTATACAATAGTCTGTGATGTATCAAACTAAATAACTACGACGTACATGTATACAATAGTGTGCTGTGTCTCAAACTAAATAGCTACGACGTACAAGTATACAATAGTCTGTGGGGTATCAAACTAAATAACTACGACGTACAAGTATACAATAGTATGTGGTGTCTCAAACTAAATAACTACGAGGTACAAGTATACAATAGTCTGCGGTGTATCAAACTAAATAACTACGACGTACAAGTATACAATAGTCTACGGTGTCTCAAACTAAATAACTACGACGTACAAGTATACAATAGTATGCGTTGTCTCAAACTAAATAACTACGACGTACAAGTATACAATAGTATGTGGTGTCACAAACTAAATAACTACGACGTACGAGTATACAATAGTCTGTGATGTATCAAACTAGATAACTACGACGTACAAGTATACAATAGTCTGTGATGTATCAAACTAGATAACTACGACGTACAAGTATACAATAGTTTGTGGTGTCTCAAACTAAATAACTACGACGTAAAAGTATACAATAGTTTGTGTTGTCTCAAACTAAATAACTACGACGTACAAGTATACAATAGTGTGCGGTATATCAAACTAAATAGCTAAGACGTACAAGTATACAATAGTCTACGGTGTCTCAAACTAAATAACTACGACGTACAAGTATACAATAGTGTGCGGTGTATCAAACTAAATAACTACGACGTACAAGTATACAATAGTCTGTGGTGTATCAAACTAAATAACTACGACGTACATATATACAATAGTGTACTGTGTCTCAAACTAAATAACTACGACGTACAAGTATACAATAGTCTGTGGTGTCTCAAACTAAATAACTACGACGTACATGTATACAATAGTGTACTGTGTCTCAAACTAAATAACTACGACGTACAAGTATACAATATGATGTGATGTCTCAAACTAAATAACTACGACGTACAAGTATACAATAGTCTACGGTGTCTCAAACTAAATAACTACGACGTACAAGTATACAATAGTCTACGGTGTCTCAAACTAAATAGCTACGACGTACAAGTATACACTAGTCTGTGGTGTATCAAACTAAATAACTACGACGTACAAGTATACAATAGTCTGTGGTGTCTCAAACTAAATAACTACGACGTACAAGTATACAATAGTCTGTGGTGTATCAAACTAAATAACTACGACGTACAAGTATACAATAGTCTGTGGTGTATCAAACTAGATAACTACGACGTACAAGTATACAATAGTCTACGGTGTCTCAAACTAAATAGCTACGACGTACAAGTATACAATAGTCTGTGGTGTCTCAAACTAAATAACTACGACGTACAAGTATACAATAGTATGTGGTGTCTCAAACTAAATAACTACGACGTACAAGTATACAATAATATGTGATGTATCAAACTAAATAACTACGACGTACAAGTATACAATAGTGTGCGGTATATCAAACTAGATAACTACGACGTACACGTATACAGTAGTCTGTGATGTATCAAACTAAATAACTACGACGTACACGTATACAATAGTCTGTGATGTATCAAACTAAATAACTACGACTTACGAGTATACACTAGTCTGTGGTGTCTCAAACTAAATAACTACGACGTACGAGTATACAATAGTATGTGGTGTCTCAAACTAGATAACTACGACGTACAAGTATACAATAGTCTACGGTGTATCAAACTAAATAACTACGACGTACAAGTATACAATAGTCTACTGTGTCTCAAACTAAATAACTACGACGTACAAGTATACAATAGTATGTGGTGTCTCAGACTAAATAACTACGACGTACAAGTATACAATAGTCTGTGGTGTCTCAAACTAAATAACTACGACGTACAAGTATACAATAGTCTACGGTGTCTCAAACTAAATAACTACGACGTACAAGTATACAATAGTATGCGTTGTCTCAAACTAAATAACTACGACGTACAAGTATACAATAGTATGTGGTGTCTCAAACTAAATAACTACGACGTACGAGTATACAATAGTCTGTGATGTATCAAACTAGATAACTACGACGTACAAGTATACAATAGTTTGTGGTGTCTCAAACTAAATAACTACGACGTAAAAGTATACAATAGTTTGTGTTGTCTCAAACTAAATAACTACGACGTACAAGTATACAATAGTGTGCGGTATATCAAACTAAATAGCTACGACGTACAAGTATACAATAGTCTACGGTGTCTCAAACTAAATAACTACGACGTACAAGTATACAATAGTGTGCGGTGTATCAAACTAAATAACTACGACGTACAAGTATACAATAGTCTGTGGTGTATCAAACTAAATAACTACGACGTACATATATACAATAGTGTACTGTGTCTCAAACTAAATAACTACGACGTACAAGTATACAATAGTCTGTGGTGTCTCAAACTAAATAACTACGACGTACATGTATACAATAGTGTACTGTGTCTCAAACTAAATAACTACGACGTACAAGTATACAATATGATGTGATGTCTCAAACTAAATAACTACGACGTACAAGTATACAATAGTCTACGGTGTCTCAAACTAAATAACTACGACGTACAAGTATACAATAGTCTACGGTGTCTCAAACTAAATAGCTACGACGTACAAGTATACAATAGTCTGTGGTGTATCAAACTAAATAACTACGACGTACAAGTATACAATAGTCTGTGGTGTCTCAAACTAAATAACTACGACGTACAAGTATACAATAGTCTGTGGTGTATCAAACTAAATAACTACGACGTACAAGTATACAATAGTCTGTGGTGTATCAAACTAGATAACTACGACGTACAAGTATACAATAGTCTACGGTGTCTCAAACTAAATAGCTACGACGTACAAGTATACAATAGTCTGTGGTGTCTCAAACTAAATAACTACGACGTACAAGTATACAATAGTATGTGGTGTCTCAAACTAAATAACTACGACGTACAAGTATACAATAATATGTGATGTATCAAACTAAATAACTACGACGTACAAGTATACAATAGTGTGCGGTATATCAAACTAGATAACTACGACGTACACGTATACAATAGTCTGTGATGTATCAAACTAAATAACTACGACGTACACGTATACAATAGTCTGTGATGTATCAAACTAAATAACTACGACGTACGAGTATACACTAGTCTGTGGTGTCTCAAACTAAATAACTACGACGTACGAGTATACAATAGTATGTGGTGTCTCAAACTAGATAACTACGACGTACAAGTATACAATAGTCTACGGTGTATCAAACTAAATAACTACGACGTACAAGTATACAATAGTCTACTGTGTCTCAAACTAAATAACTACGACGTACAGGTATACAATAGTCTGTGGTGTCTCAAACTAAATAACTACGACGTACAAGTAAACAATAGTCTGTGGTGTCTCAAACTAAATAACTACGACGTACAAGTATACAATAGTCTGTGGTGTCTCAAACTAAATAACTACGACGTACAAGTATACAATAGTCTACGGTGTCTCAAACTAAATAGCTACGACGTACAAGTATACAATAGTCTGTGGTGTATCAAACTAAATAACTACGACGTACAAGTATACAATAGTCTACTGTATCTCAAACTAAGTAACTACGACGTACAAGTATACAATATTCTGTGGTGTCTCAAACTAAATAACTACGACGTACACGTATACAATAGTCTGTGGTGTATCAAACTAAATAACTACGACGTACAAGTATACAATAGTATGTGGTGTATCAAACTAAATAACTACGACGTACAAGTATACAATAGTCTGCGGTGTCTCAAACTAAATAGCTACGACGTACAAGTATACAATAGTCTGTGGTGTATCAAACTAAATAACTACGACGTACAAGTATACAATAGTGTGCGGTATATCAAACTAGATAACTACGACGTACACGTATACAATAGTCTGTGATGTATCAAACTAAATAACTACGACGTACACGTATACAATAGTCTGTGATGTATCAAACTAAATAACTACGACGTACGAGTATACACTAGTCTGTGGTGTCTCAAACTAAATAACTACGACGTACGAGTATACAATAGTATGTGGTGTCTCAAACTAGATAACTACGACGTACAAGTATACAATAGTCTACGGTGTATCAAACTAAATAACTACGACGTACAAGTATACAATAGTATACTGTGTCTCAAACTAAATAACTACGACGTACAAGTATACAATAGTCTGTGGTGTCTCAAACTAAATAACTACGACGTACAAGTATACAATAATCTGTGGTGTCTCAAACTAAATAACTACGACGTACAAGTATACAATAGTCTGTGGTGTCTCAAACTAAATAACTACGACGTACAAGTATACAATAGTCTACTGTGTCTCAAACTAAGTAACTACGACGTACAAGTATACAATAGTCTGTGGTGTATCAAACTAAATAACTACGACGTACAAGTATACAATAGTCTGCGGTGTCTCAAACTAAATAGCTACGACGTACAAGTATACAATAGTATGTGGTGTATCAAACTAAATAACTACGACGTACAAGTATACAATAGTCTGTGGTGTATCAAACTAGATAACTACGACGTACAAGTATACAATAGTATACGGTGTCTCAAACTAAATAGCTACGACGTACAAGTATACAATAGTCTGTGGTGTCTCAAACTAAATAACTACGACGTACAAGTATACAATAGTCTGTGGTGTCTCAAACTAAATAACTACGACGTAAGAGTATACAATAGTCTGTGGTGTCTCAAACTAAATAACTACGACGTACGAGTATACAATAGTCTGTGATGTATCAAACTAAATAACTACGACGTACATGTATACAATAGTGTGCTGTGTCTCAAACTAAATAGCTACGACGTACAAGTATACAATAGTTTGTGGGGTATCAAACTAAATAACTACGACGTACAAGTATACAATAGTATGTGGTGTCTCAAACTAAATAACTACGACGTACAAATATACAATAGTCTGCGGTGTATCAAACTAAATAACTACGACGTACAAGTATACAATAGTCTACGGTGTCTCAAACTAAATAACTACGACGTACAAGTATACAATAGTATGCGTTGTCTCAAACTAAATAACTACGACGTACAAGTATACAATAGTATGTGGTGTCTCAAACTAAATAACTACGACGTACGAGTATACAATAGTCTGTGATGTATCAAACTAGATAACTACGACGTACAAGTATACAATAGTTTGTGGTGTCTCAAACTAAATAACTACGACGTAAAAGTATACAATAGTTTGTGTTGTCTCAAACTAAATAACTACGACGTACAAGTATACAATAGTCTGCGGTGTCTCAAACTAAATAACTACGACGTACAAGTATACAATAGTCTACGGTGTCTCAAACTAAATAGCTACGACGTACAAGTATACAATAGTCTGTGGTGTATCAAACTAAATAACTACGACGTACAAGTATACAATAGTCTGCGGTGTCTCAAACTAAATAACTACGACGTACAAGTATACAATAGTCTGTGGTGTATCAAACTAAATAACTACGACGTACAAGTATACAATAGTATGTGGTGTATCAAACTAAATAGCTACGACGTACAAGTATACAATAGTCTGTGGTGTATCAAACTAAATAACTAAGACGTACACGTATACAATAGTCTGTGGTGTCTCAAACTAGATAACTACAACGTACAAGTATACACTAGTATGTGGTGTCTCAAACTAAATAACTACGACGTACGAGTATACAATAGTCTGTGGTGTCTCAAACTAGATAACTACGACGTACAAGTATACAATAGTCTATGGTGTATCAAACTAAATAACTACGACGTACAAGTATACAATAGTCTACTGTGTCTCAAACTAAATAACTACGACGTACAAGTATACAATAGTCTGTGGTGTCTCAAACTAAATAACTACGACGTACAAGTATACACTAGTCTGTGGTGTATCAAACTAAATAACTACGACGTACAAGTATACAATAATCTGTGGTGTCTCAAACTAAATAACTACGACGTACAAGTATACAATAGTCTGTGGTGTATCAAACTAGATAACTACGACGTACAAGTATACAATAGTCTACGGTGTCTCAAACTAAATAGTTACGACGTACAAGTATACAATAGTATGTGGTGTCTCAAACTAAATAACTACGACGTACAAGTATACAATAGTCTGTGGTGTCTCAAACTAAATAACTACGACGTACAAGTATACAATAGTATGTGGTGTCTCAAACTAAATAACTACGACGTACAAGTATACAATAGTCTACGGTGTCTCAAACTAAATAGCTACGACGTACAAGTATACAATAGTATGTGGTGTCTCAAACTAAATAACTACGACGTACAAGTATACAATAGTCTGTGGTGTCTCAAACTAAATAACTACGACCGTACAAGTATACAATAATATGTGATGTATCAAACTAAATAACTACGACGTACAAGTATACAATAGTGTGCGGTATATCAAATTAGATAACTACGACGTACACGTATACAATAGTCTGTGATGTATCAAACTAAATAACTACGACGTACACGTATACAATAGTCTGTGATGTATCAAACTAAATAACTACGACGTACACGTATACAATAGTCTGTGATGTATCAAACTAAATAACTACGACGTACAGGTATACAATAGTTTGCAGTAGTC
>CM026386.1:17171428-17210862 GCA_014843695.1 Archivesica marissinica | reverse complement strand
TTGGTGTTGAATGGGCACCAGTCCATGTCAGGTACTTGGTGTTGAATGGGCACCAGTCCATGTCAGGTACTTGGTGTTGAATGCACCAGTCCATGTCAGTTACTTGGTGTTGAATGCACCAGTCCATGTCAGTTACTTGGTGTTGAATGCACTAGTCCATGTCAGTTACTTGGTGTTGAATGCACCAGTCCATGTCAGGTACTTGGTGTTGAATGGGTGCACCAGTCCATGTCAGGTACTTGGTGTTGAATGCACCAGTCAATGTCAGTTACTTGATGTTGAATGGGTGCACCAGTCCATGTCAGGTACTTGGTGGAATGGGTGCACCAGTCCATGTCAGTTACTTGGTGTTGAATGGGCACCAGTCCATGTCAGGTACTTGGTGTTGAATGCACCAGTCCATGTCAGTTACTGGGTGTTGAATGGGTACCAGTCCATGTCAGGTACTTGGTGTTGAATGCTGCACCAGTCCATGTCAGGTACTTGGTGTTGAATGGGTGCACCAGTCCATGTCAGGTACTTGTGTTGAATGGGTACCAGTCCATGTCAGGTACTTGGTGTTGAATGGGTACCAGTCCATGTCAGGTACTTGGTGTTGAATGGGTGCACCAGTCCATGTCAGGTACTGGGTGTTGAATGGGTGCACCAGTCCATGTCAGTTACTTGGTGTTGAATGGGTGCACCAGTCCATGTCAGGTACTTGGTGTTGAATGGGTGCACCAGTCCATGTCAGGTACTTGGTGTTGAATGGGCACCAGTCCATGTCAGTTACTTGGTGTTGAATGGGCACCAGTCCATGTCAGGTACTTGGTGTTGAATGGGGCACAGTCCATGTCAGGTACTTGGTGTTGAATGGGTGCACCAGTCCATGTCAGGTACTTGGTGTTGAATGGGTGCACCAGTCCATGTCAGGTACTTGGTGTTGAATGGGCACCAGTCCATGTCAGGTACTTGGTGTTGAATGGGCACCGTCCATGTCAGGTACTTGGTGTTGAATGGGTGCCAGTCCATGTCAGGTACTTGGTGTTGAATGGGCACCAGTCCATGTCAGGTACTTGGTGTTGAATGGGTGCACCAGTCCATGTCAGGTACTTGGTGTTGAATGGGCACCAGTCCATGTCAGGTACTGGGTGTTGAATGGGTGCACCAGTCCATGTCAGGTACTGGGTGTTGAATGGGTGCACCAGTCCATGTCAGGTACTTGGTGTTGAATGGGTGCACCAGTCCATGTCAGGTACTTGGTGTTGAATGGGTACCAGTCCATGTCAGGTACTTGGTGTTGAATGGGTACCAGTCCATGTCAGGTACTTGGTGTTGAATGGGTACCAGTCCATGTCAGGTACTTGGTGTTGAATGGGTACCAGTCCATGTCAGGTACTTGGTGTTGAATGGGTACCAGTCCATGTCAGGTACTTGGTGTTGAATGGGTACCAGTCCATGTCAGGTACTTGGTGTTGAATGGGTGCACCAGTCCATGTCAGTACTTGGTGTTGAATGGGTACCAGTCCATGTCAGGTACTTGGTGTTGAATGGGTACACCAGTCCATGTCAGGTACTTGGTGTTGAATGGGTACCAGTCCATGTCAGGTACTGGGTGTTGAATGGGTACCAGTCCATGTCAGGTACTTGGTGTTGAATGGGTACCAGTCCATGTCAGGTACTTGGTGTTGAATGGGTACACCAGTCCATGTCAGGTACTTGGTGTTGAATGGGTACCAGTCCATGTCAGGTACTTGGTGTTGAATGGGTACCAGTCCATGTCAGGTACTTGGTGTTGAATGGGTGCCAGTCCATGTCAGGTACTTGGTGTTGAATGGGTACCAGTCCATGTCAGGTACTTGGTGTTGAATGGGTGCACCAGTCCATGTCAGGTACTTGGTGTTGAATGGGTGCCAGTCCATGTCAGGTACTTGGTGTTGAATGGGTACCAGTCCATGTCAGGTACTTGGTGTTGAATGGGTGCCAGTCCATGTCAGGTACTTGGTGTTGAATGGGTACCAGTCCATGTCAGGTACTTGGTGTTGAATGGGTGCCAGTCCATGTCAGGTACTTGGTGTTGAATGGGCACCAGTCCATGTCAGGTACTTGGTGTTGAATGGGCACCAGTCCATGTCAGGTACTTGGTGTTGAATGGGCACCAGTCCATGTCAGGTACTGGGTGTTGAATGGGTGCACCAGTCCATGTCAGGTACTTGGTGTTGAATGGGCACCAGTCCATGTCAGGTACTTGGTGTTGAATGGGCACCAGTCCATGTCAGGTACTTGGTGTTGAATGGGCACCAGTCCATGTCAGGTACTTGGTGTTGAATGGGTGCACCAGTCCATGTCAGGTACTTGGTGTTGAATGGGTGCACCAGTCCATGTCAGGTACTTGGTGTTGAATGGGTGCACCAGTCCATGTCAGGTACTTGGTGTTGAATGCACCAGTCCATGTCAGTTACTTGGTGTTGAATGCACCAGTCCATGTCAGGTACTTGGTGTTGAATGCACCAGTCCATGTCAGGTACTTGGTGTTGAATGCACCAGTCCATGTCAGTTACTTGGTGTTGAATGCACCAGTCCATGTCAGTTACTTGGTGTTGAATGCACCAGTCCATGTCAGGTACTTGGTGTTGAATGCACCAGTCCATGTCAGGTACTTGGTGTTGAATGGGTGCACCAGTCCATGTCAGGTACTTGGTGTTGAATGCACCAGTCCATGTCAGTTACTTGGTGTTGAATGGGTGCACCAGTCCATGTCAGGTACTTGGTGTTGAATGGGTGCACCAGTCCATGTCAGTTACTTGGTGTTGAATGCACCAGTCCATGTCAGGTACTTGGTGTTGAATGCACCAGTCCATGTCAGTTACTGGGTGTTGAATGGGTACCAGTCCATGTCAGGTACTTGGTGTTGAATGCACCAGTCCATGTCAGGTACTTGGTGTTGAATGGGTGCACCAGTCCATGTCAGGTACTTGGTGTTGAATGGGTACCAGTCCATGTCAGGTACTTGGTGTTGAATGGGTACCAGTCCATGTCAGGTACTTGGTGTTGAATGGGTGCACCAGTCCATGTCAGGTACTTGGTGTTGAATGGGTACCAGTCCATGTCAGGTACTTGGTGTTGAATGGGTACCAGTCCATGTCAGGTACTTGGTGTTGAATGGGTGCACCAGTCCATGTCAGGTACTTGGTGTTGAATGGGTGCACCAGTCCATGTCAGTTACTTGGTGTTGAATGGGTGCACCAGTCCATGTCAGGTACTTGGTGTTGAATGGGTGCACCAGTCCATGTCAGGTACTTGGTGTTGAATGGGTGCACCAGTCCATGTCAGGTACTTGGTGTTGAATGGGTGCACCAGTCCATGTCAGGTACTTGGTGTTGAATGGTGCACCAGTCCATGTCAGGTACTTGGTGTTGAATGGGCACCAGTCCATGTCAGGTACTTGGTGTTGAATGGGCACCAGTCCATGTCAGGTACTTGGTGTTGAATGGGCACCAGTCCATGTCAGGTACTGGGTGTTGAATGGGTGCACCAGTCCATGTCAGGTACTTGGTGTTGAATGGGTGCACCAGTCCATGTCAGGTACTTGGTGTTGAATGGGTGCACCAGTCCATGTCAGGTACTTGGTGTTGAATGGGCACCAGTCCATGTCAGGTACTTGGTGTTGAATGGGCACCAGTCCATGTCAGGTACTTGGTGTTGAATGGGCACCAGTCCATGTCAGGTACTGGGTGTTGAATGGGTGCACCAGTCCATGTCAGGTACTTGGTGTTGAATGGGTGCACCAGTCCATGTCAGGTACTTGGTGTTGAATGGGTGCACCAGTCCATGTCAGGTACTTGGTGTTGAATGGGCACCAGTCCATGTCAGGTACTGGGTGTTGAATGGGCACCAGTCCATGTCAGGTACTGGGTGTTGAATGGGTACCAGTCCATGTCAGTTACTTGGTGTTGAATGGGTACCAGTCCATGTCAGGTACTTGGTGTTGAATGGGTACCAGTCCATGTCAGGTACTTGGTGTTGAATGGGTACCAGTCCATGTCAGGTACTTGGTGTTGAATGGGTACCAGTCCATGTCAGGTACTTGGTGTTGAATGGGTACCAGTCCATGTCAGGTACTTGGTGTTGAATGGGTACCAGTCCATGTCAGGTACTTGGTGTTGAATGGGTACCAGTCCATGTCAGGTACTTGGTGTTGAATGGGTACACCAGTCCATGTCAGGTACTTGGTGTTGAATGGGTACCAGTCCATGTCAGGTACTTGGTGTTGAATGGGTACACCAGTCCATGTCAGGTACTGGGTGTTGAATGGGTACCAGTCCATGTCAGGTACTGGGTGTTGAATGGGTACCAGTCCATGTCAGGTACTTGGTGTTGAATGGGTACCAGTCCATGTCAGGTACTTGGTGTTGAATGGGTACACCAGTCCATGTCAGGTACTTGGTGTTGAATGGGTACCAGTCCATGTTGAATGGGTACCAGTCCATGTCAGGTACTTGGTGTTGAATGGGTACCAGTCCATGTTGAATGGGTACCAGTCCATGTCAGGTACTGGGTGTTGAATGGGTACCAGTCCATGTTGAATGGGTACCAGTCCATGTCAGGTACTTGGTGTTGAATGGGTACCAGTCCATGTTGAATGGGTACCAGTCCATGTCAGGTACTGGGTGTTGAATGGGTACCAGTGCATGTCAGGTACTTGGTGTTTGTAATTCAGATAATCACTATTACTGTTACATTATATAATTATTCTATGTTTAGTATTTCAAAGAATATTTAGTCCTGTAATCATACGCCTGTTCTACAAATGTATTGCCGTTGTCATCACATTGTAGTATATATATTTCCTAACAATTCGATACATTATTAAGATTATTAATTTCTGGTGTTCACATTTTTGTAAAATTAATAGGTTGTAATTCAAATATTTTGGGGTCCATGTTAGGGTTATGAACTTCGTCTTTATCGTTACAAAACATATTATTTTCTGCACCCAAGAGAATTTATTTTCCCTTTAGCTGGAGGAATTGTCGATTGTCACCCATGAACATTTTCTAGCGTCTTCTCATCAATAACCATTGGATCTATAGTCATAATTTATTGTCATAGTGGTATCTAGGTAGGGGAATTTCAGAATTGTTCAAATGACACCACTACGTAATTCAAGGACCAGCCATTACAGACTTATGTGCAGTAACCATTACTTAAGAAGCCACCCGCATATCACGGGTATTATCATGTTATATACTTATTTAAATGTATTCAATATGAAAATGTTTGTGTATTTTATTCTGGCGTGTTGTGTTAGTCAAACCTTAAATAAAAAATATGTTCTATGATGTTTTAATTTTAGTTCATATTTGCCCACGGTGAGCTGATCAAAAGTCGATCTCTATAATATATGTGCTCGATGTGAGCTGATCCACCCGTAGTTCACCACATATACTGTCTGTACTCAATGTGAGCTGATCCACCCGTAGTTCCCTATACTATATATGTACTCAATGTGAGCTAATCCTGTCGTTCCCTATACTATATATGTACTCAATGTGAGCTAATCCTCCGTAGTTCCCTATACTATATATGTACTCAATGTGAGCTAATCCTGTCGTTCCCTATACTATATATGTACTCAATGTGATCTAATCCTGTCGTTCCCTATACTATATATGTACTCAATGTGAGCTAATCCTGTCGTTCCCTATACTATATATGTACTCAATGTGAGCTAATCCTCCGTCGTTCCCTATACTATATATGTACTCAATGTGAGCTAATCCTCCGTCGTTACCTATACTATATATGTACTCAATGTGAGCTAATCCTGTCGTTCCCTATACTATATATGTACTCAATGTGAGCTAATCCTCCGTCGTTACCTATACTATATATGTACTCAATGTGAGCTAATCCTCCGTCGTTACCTATACTATATATGTACTCAATGTGAGCTAATCCTCCGTCGTTACCTATACTATATATACTGAGTCAAAAAAGAAACGATACCAAACTAAAAATGACGTAAAACGGATAAAACCATAGAAAGATTTAATATATTATTACGTATCAGTACCGGGTATCTTATTGCAACGTCAGCCAACCATAAACACAGGTAAATAAACACCCGATAATCCTGGAACGCCGAATTTCCGATTTGCACGTGCTCCTCAACAAAGACAACTTCCTGCACATGTACAAATCGGAAAACCGGTTTATTGTACTGGTATTGCATTATCATCGAGGAAAAACACCTTACATACCCATTGTTACCTCTAACAAAATGCCTAGGCTAAACCGCAATCAGAGAATGCGTGCCATTGGCATGATTGACGGCGGTTTACGTCAGCGTGACGTCGCAAATCGACTCGGGGGGTTACGCGGATCACGATAACACGTCTACTTCGACGTTATCGAACAGGACCGTCACAATCGGACGTCACATTTACGTGACCGGTTCCTACCTGCTTCGCACACAGCTGCCGTTACTCCTGGGATGACCAACACTCGCATCAGTGCACAAACAGTCAGGAACCGGCTCGGTGAACGTGGCATTCGTGCCTATCGGCCATACATTGGACCCATCCTGACACGACGTCACCGTGACGTCGGCGGGAATGGACGACGGAACGTGCTCGCTGGACTCGGTTACAGTGGAATTCGGTGATGTTTAGCGATGAATCGCGGTTCTGTTTGCGTCGAGCGGATGGCAGAGAGCGGGTATATCGCAGACGCGGTGAACGTTACGCCGACGCATGTGTACGTCAGGTCGATCTGTTCGGGGGCGGAAGCGTTATGGCATGGGGCGGTATCACCTTCGGCAGTCGTACTGAACTGTTAGTGGTGGACGGGAACCTAAACGCCCAGCGGTACTGTGATGAGATCCTTGCGCCAGTTGTTGTGCCGTTCTTTAACGCCAACAGAAACGTCACACTGTTCCAACAGGACAACGCCAGGTGTCATACTGCTCGGATTTCCACCACATTATTGGAGCAGAACAATATTGAAACCCTGCCGTGGCCTGCTTTGTCACCAGACTTGTCACCCATAGAACATTTGTGGGATACGTTAGACCGCCGCGTCAGACGACGTCAGCCGGTAACGTTAAACCAACTGAGGGATGTTTTGCGTCAGGAGTGGACAAATATTGACCAGCAAGAGATTCAGACACTCTTCCGTTCGATGCGACGGCGGTGCATTGCAATGAGAGACGCAAATGGTGCCCATACTCGGTATTGACGTCTGTGTGAAAACTCCATTAGACCCCTGTCCGACGAATTGTAGTGAAGATACGTCATCACACAGCAGACAGTTTCGGAGGCTCATTATGCTTTATGTGCTCCTCTTTCAAACATGTTGGACTATCATCTTATGAATTTTTAAAGAATTTTCTTAATAAATGTTGAAATTATAGACACATAAACAACAGGTATCGTTTCTTTTTTGACTCAGTATATGTACTCAATGTGAGCTAATCCTCCGTCGTTACCTATACTATATATGTATTCAATGTGAGCTTATCCCCCTTCGTTCCCTATACTATATATGTACTCAATGTGAGCTAATCCTCCGTCGTTCCCTATACTATATATGTATTCAATGTGAGCTGATCCAAGGTCGTTCCCTATACTATATATGTACTCAATGTGAGCTGGTCCCCCGTCGTTCCCTATACTATATATGTATTCAATGTGAGCTGATCCTTGTTGTTCCCTATGCTATATATGTATTCAATGTGAGCTGGTTCCCCGTCGTTCCCTATACTATATATGTATTCATTGTGAGTCGATCCCCCGTTGTTTGCTATGCTATATAATATATAAGTATCGATGAATCTAATATACGGTTGCATATTAACACAGTCTAGAAATACATAATTACAAATGTCTAAAGACTAGCTCACAGACTACATTTTTCGGGTGAAAATTTGCACATTTGTGAGCACTGCCGAATCAATAAAACAAAGATTGGTCCATGTGTTGTGTTTTACGTCTATTTATCGTCGCTACGGTTGCCCATATGAGCGACGCCTCTTGAAGAGATTAGTCATTTTAGAGTTTGGAGGATAGTGCAATGATACAGACAGAGACCCATTCCAGAGTCTCCTCTGGTTCTTTTACTTGCACGGTGTAAAGCACCGACACGAGACCTCGGTTTAACGTCCCATCTGAAAGACTGTTAATTTTATTAGGGTCAAACAGGGGATCGAACCTCCCACTCCTGGATTACCAGTCCAGCGTGTTACCACTGGACTACAGATCCGCCTGATTGGTACATTCTAAGGAAGAACGTTGAAATAGTCCCGGGATGCGAACAAAGTATACATCACTATGCAACGAGAGTCCACCCGAGTGGTCACAATATATCTAAAACGCCTCCGTGGTCGAGTGGTAACCTGTCATCACTGATGATCACGTGTTCGAGCACCGCTCAGACCGTGTCTCTTTATATGAACAAGTTGGCAGGTCCTATCGGAGGTTGGTGCACCAAGTACTGGTAAAAAAAGAATATGTCGCCAGAAACTCGACAGAGCATCATTTCTGGGGATACTCTGGTTTTACTTAAAGCAAGTCTCAAGTATCCAGAGTTCGTTAAAAACTGTCACTATCTTCATTTTCATTGTTATCCCACACCATTTCACATCAAACTCTCCGTCGACCCTCCATTTCTGTAGTCTGGTCAACACTAATTCATGGATGCATGTGGTAAATCACGGATTTAGTTGATATTTATTACATCTTTGGCTACTCAAGCATTTCGTTAAAACCACCATCTTATTCACAACAAGCATTTCGTTAAAACCACCATCTTATTCACAACAAGCATTTCGTTAAAACCACCATCTTATTCACAACCAGCATTTCGTTAAAACCACCATATTATTCACAACCAGCATTTCGTTAAAATCACCATCTTATTCACAACCAGCATTTCGTTAAAATCACCATATTATTCACAACCAGCGTTTCGATAAAACCACCATCTTATTCACAACCAGCATTTCGTTAAAACCACCATCTTATTCACAACAAGCATTTCGTTAAAACCACCATATTATTCACAACCAGCATTTCGTTAAAATCACCATCTTATTCACAACCAGCATTTCGTTAAAATCACCATATTATTCACAACCAGCGTTTCGATAAAACCACCATCTTATTCACAACCAGCATTTCGTTAAAACCACCATCTTATTCACAACCAGCATTTCGTTAAAACCACCAACTTATTCACAACCAGCATTTCGTTAAAACCACCAACTTATTCACAACCAGCATTTCGTTAAAATCACCATCTTATTCACAACCAGCATTTCGTTAAAACCAAATTAATGTTAAGATATATGCATCATTTTATTTGCTTAAACTATTTATTTAATGTAATATACCCTGTAAACTGGGTTTCAAAAAAAAAATTATTATGTGTTTAGATGTATAAATATACACAAATAATATAGTATAATGCATATATGTGTAAAAAGTACTATGTTCCCTTTCATCTGTTCAATGATTTTGTTGCGAATTTATTATGTACACGTATCTCATCATATGGTGGAATAAAAGATATATATCTATCTATCTTATTCACAACCAGCATTTCATTAAAACCACCATCTTATTCACACACAGAATGTCATTCTAATTGCTTTTCTGTTTGTGCAGTATCGTCACAGAGTCGATGGAACCTCTCTCTCTCTCTAATAGTATCGTTGTCTTCTTCTGTAGTATCACCTTATTCCTTACTATCGGCACTCACTGACTCAGCTTGATCATTTTGTGACATACCACCTGCTTCATTATGTAGATAATTTATTTCATCCGAACGTTTATTACTTTCATTTCTGGTAGACTCATCATCTAAATGGTTAGCAATTCGTCATAGAACATAGATAGCGACTTCTTTATCTGTAGTACGTTGTGTTGATTGGGCTATTCCATCCGTAGGACTTCGCCGATCGTTCGTGTTTGCTTCTGTGATCGGCAGTGTGATGCTTGCATGTACATTATCTTGAGAATATGTATTCATGTAGTTGCAGATGTTTATGCTCTCATCAGATGATACATTAACTATAGGGTGTAGTTCGTCAGCAGCATTGATTTCCTCTGTGGCATAGCTTTCACAATACGCATAATTCATTTCAAAATATGCTAGATTTTCATTTGTGTTAAGATTGTTATTTCGTGTTACCTCATGTACAAACGTGTGGTCAGTTTCCTTGTAACAAGTCCTGCACTGAACTATGTTGAAACATTGGTCTATCTGTAATATATAGATACATACATATGAAAATGAATTATAAGTTATTTAACTCGTTTTCTAACTGCTTTTATATACTAAATATATATATTATATTCTCAAATAATCAACGAATGTGTCCGCCTCCGTGGTCCGCTGATTTGTATACCAATATAACCTATCATCACTAATGGTCACATGTTCGAGCCCCACTCAGACCGTGTCTCTTTATATGAAAAAAGTTGGCAGTTTCTTACGGGGGTTGGTGCACCAAGTACTAGTTATCCACTGGAGCCTGCCCAGGAAACGTATTGTTAGGTAAAACTGCCCGTCGCTCAATGGGCAACCAGTAGCGACGTTAAATAAACTTAAATAAAACAAAAATTAATAGAAATGTAGCAATTATATAATAAAGTCCGAAATGCAGGTGTACCGACGTATTGGTACACCTGCGATACATAGTTTCTAATGATACTAGTTGAACATGACACCAATTATGACTGTACAAGTATTATTTGGTAAATTAAATTCTCTTTATGCTCTGCTGTAAAATTTTGAAAGGTGTAGGTACGACATTTTGATCTTTCCTCGGCGGTATGCATGGCACGTGCATTACAACACAACATTAACCATATACTTATATCATCTATCCCTCATCACCAACTTTCAATCAAGTACTATATGCGTCTCACTGGACATCGTTGTCACTGTTTGTACCAATACTTCAGCTATTATCGGTGGAGGAAGACCCCGTATGTCCCTCCGAACAGTATTGCAGGCACGGGCGGGCGCCAGGGTACAACCACCGACCAACCACAAGTCAGCTGGATAACTTCCTCACATGAAAGAATTCACCCCCCCCCCTCCATTGGAGAGACATGTTTCATGATACGGTTAAAATTACCAATTGTTTAAGTCCTCCTCGTATTCGTTTCCGTAATATAAACAAACTGAAAAGTCTGAAAAAAATAAGATAGTTTTATTGAAAAGACAAAATATGTAAGTTGATTATATCATTTACATTTGTCTGTAAACAGATATATAACATTTGTCTTCCTTGTGTGTGTTTTTTATCATTACTTACATACATCTGAATACACCTGGCGAGGGATCCCCATTTCTTCCTGTTCCTTTGGTTGCATTTCAAATAATATAATAACACTATTTAAAGCGATAATTATCGTATATGAAACAAACAATACAATACATTTTACCTACAAATAGCAAGTAGTAGTAGTATATCTTTATTTTCGTCTCATCAATGTATAATACAATATTACAGACATGTGGAAAATAAATTATCACTGTAAAATATACATTGCCATTCTGGAAGAATTATAATAGACGTTATAATAATGCTTCTAGATACACATAAATTATATCCCAATTAGTATTTTAAGATAGACTTAGCAACGCTAAGTATTCTTCCATTATAATTTGAATAATTATTTTCAGTCAGTTAGCAGTGTGTTTATAGCAATATAATAAAATGAAAATGAAAGTATGACTTTCGTGAATCGGTTCGCAATACCTGCGTACATTAGGCGTGCACCCTTCTCTTTCGAATATAAAACAGCTGTTTTTACATACGCCGTTGTGTAACACAGACGGATCTGTAGTCCAGTGGTAACACGCTGGACTGGTAATCCCGGGATCGCAGGTTCGACCCCCGTCTGACCATAATAAAATTAACGGTCTTTCAGATGGGACGTTAAACCGAGGTCTCGTGTCGGTGCTGTACACCGTGCACGTAAAAGAACCAGAGGAGACTCTGGAATGGGTCTCTGTCTGTATCATTGCACTATCCTCCAAAAATCTAAAATGACTAATCTCTTTAGGAGGCGTCGCTCATATGGGCAACCGGTAGCGACGATAAATAAACGTAAAACACACGTACAGTCACATGACACAGTGCGTGTATCATGAATAAATATGTACTATCAATGGTAACAAGTGTGTTCATACAAATGTACTGTTATACATGCACATAATTACTTTCGGGTAATCAGAATCTAAACGGCAATATCACACGATTACATCAGCATGATTGCGTAATAAACAAATGTCACTTCCGGGTCATGTTAAACCGTTTAGGAAATCCCATCTTTCCATTGTGTAGATCGCATATAACTTGCTTACTGATGAAACAATTATTCTTATTGATGAACATTTATTATTAAAGTTATTTCGGAAGAATGTGTAGTATATAGCAATGTTATTTATAAGTGAAGACATGCATCGATTTGCATTTTGTGTCTTGTCACTTTCACAACTGCAGCGAATAATGTACATTATATGCATATATATTATACTTACATGACAATGCATGTCAAAGCACATCCTACCACCAGTGCCGCTGATGTTGCTATTGTTGTTGTGGGTGGTGGTGGTATAGTTGTTGTTGTTGGTGGTGGTGGTATTGTTGTTGTTGTTGTTGTTGGTGGTGGTGGTATAGTTGTTGTTGTGGGTGGTGGTGGTATAGTTGTTGTTGTGGGTGGTGGTGGTATTGTTGTTGTTGTTGTTGTTGGTGGTATTGTTGTTGTTGTTGTTGTTGGTGGTGGTGGTGGTATTGTTGTTGTAGTTGAGGTAGCTGATGTAGGTGTCGTTGTTGTTGTGCTTGACGTAGGGGTTGTGGGATCACACTCCGTAATATTCCAACATCTTCGTGCAATGTTGCAAGCTTCCAGGTGACACAAACCCTGGGTTAGTGCGTGGTCATGGAATTCTTTGTATGATACAGTTGGTGGTGGGCAGGGAGCACATTGAAGAGGATCTTGTATAGCTCCGGTCATCGAACATACGCACATTTGCAGAAACCCTATATTCTCCATAATTATTTAAAATATGTATGAATTCTGAATCCAACACATATATTAGCGCGCAGTTGGAAGAATTCAGTGATAGTGTGTTCAGACTATAAACCTACGCATCATAATTATATTGTATCTAGACGACAGCTGTTATATCGAAACAAATAATCTTACTATGAGATAGTACAAATCATGAAAACCGTCCAACAGTCCTTAGCACTACCTCCTTATTCAGAACTGTTTTCCCATAAAAGGTTTTGCCCGCACCAACGTTTCTGTATTATTCGTGTATTATTTATATGACTTATTTTACCACTGAGGCATGTATTACTAAATACATTGTACATTCCACATATCATTGCATATTCCGTCTTAAGTATTTACATAACACGACCCTCGCAGTAAAGTAGTAGGACGATACCTGATATGGTGTTTTCCAGTATGACAAAGAGGAATGGCAAGATTAGATCACACTCTAGCCAATAAGCGAGTTGTAATTTCCGCCGTTTCTAAATCGTTTAGGCGTGACTTTGAATTTTGATTAAGTGAAGATCGGATTGTACCAATATGCCTCGCTTCAACATGCAGACATTTCATCAAACTTTAACTCTTTCAGCGCCTAATAAATTCAAAGCAGGCAAACAACATAGATCCAGATCAGCCGCTGTGTAATGCCGTGTCTGATCAGGATATATGGTGTTTGCTATTCGGACAGGTGCTTCAGCTCCACTGTCTGGTGAGCAATCAGCATACAGTCTATGCAGACGGCACGCTATGTTCTGTGTGATCGGGTTCTCGGCTTCTTGCACTTTTAGTTCAGTTTAAACTTTATTTGTTTTACAACGATTGCTAAGTTTTAACAACTTATATTAATCATTCTCATTGGCGCGGATGAACGCGTATATGTGGCCATTCGTGTGGAAGGAAACCGGAGTGCCCGGAGACAACCCACGTGTCCGAAATGGCGACCACCGTACCATCTTACATACTTCCCTGTCTGAGAATCGAACCCGGGTTACATTGGTGAGAAGCAAGCGCGCTAACCATTGCGCTAATCGGACAGCCTTACTTTTGCACTTTTATGCGACATTGGCGATGTAAGAATTACACAGCAAGTCAAACTAAGTCAGGCCCGTCGCTGGGGATACGCAAGTACGCACGTGCGTATCATTGGTCTCAGAAAATGAAAAAATGAAAACTCCAAAAACGCAATAAAACCCCAGGGGGGGGGGGTAGTAGGGATACATAGGCGTCGTGATGTGTGGAGTGGTGGAATAATTGAGACCATTGTAAATATGGTGCATCTCGAAATTTAGTTTGCGCTATTTTACGTGCTTGTTTAATTGATAAGGGCGATAATCTATACTGATGTTAACATCAGCTCTTTGCAACAGTAGTTTCCCTTGAAAATTAATGTGTTCCGAGTTATTCCGAAACAATTGTTTACGTGGCGCGAAATACAAAATGGCGGAGTCCAGATCGGAAATTGATCCGCCTTACCCTGACGTTTTCGAGGAAAGTGTTCGCACTCCAGATGACAATTTGCGGTTGACGTTATTAACCTCGACATGGGAGAAAGTTCACGTCTTTCAATTTCCAAGCAGGTAAGCCGAATTTTGCTATACATGACGTGAGCCACCCGTAAACTAGGCCTACATTAAATTTGGTTCTTATCATTACTGGAAAACAGTGCTATTTGCTTGATTGATCTATGTAGATATCGCAAAAACAATCGGGAAACATATATTGGGGGGAAAAGCTGAGCAAATGACAGTGAAGCTTATATACAATAATGAAATTAAATTTATATTAACGTTAATTGGCTTGGTGGCGTAGTGGTAGAGTGTTGGCTTTGCAATGTGGAGTTCCGGGATCGAATCCCTTAACCATCGTTTTTTTTTTGATTATTGAGCTTGGCTGCATCTGAACTTGACCTTTCGAGACTGGAATGAATAACCTTTTTTGTAGATTCCAAGCGGGACGGTACAGAAAATTGCAAAGCCACTACTTCATTAGCAATACCTGGCTGAGGTACTCAAAAGCTGCAGATGGAGTATATTGTGGGCCGTGTTACTTCTTCGCTCCAAAGGAAGATAAGACGAAAAACCTCACTACTCACCCTCTGAAGGACTGGAGCAATGTATCTAAGGTGTGTATACTACAGAACGTAATTAGCTTAGCTTAGACCTCCGCTGAGAAACCGCACCATATTAAGTTTAACTTTCTCTTTTACAACATATGCCGGTTGTAGTAGCCGTGACGTCTGATTCATTGACTGTTACAGTACACAAGAGAGCAAGTGCACTACCAAACAATCTGGTACAAACTAGTTGTGTTGGGCGATTATAACGGATTGTCTTGCAATTGTTGATACATGTTGAACTTGTACACGGTCACTCTATACTACTAGTTTCTCAATACTGCGATAGTTATTGTATCACAAGAACAATTTATACCAACATTTAACTGGTTTCTAAAATTTATTAATTATTAAATTATTAAATACGAGTTGAGTGTGACTGGAGAACTGGATTTCTGACATTTGTGACCAGTGTAGATCCATACCAGGCAGCTCTTGTTGTCGTTTCCTGTTCTGCAGTATTCGTAATTTTGTCAGTTAAGCACCCGCCATGATGATGGGTCTAGCAAACAGTAATATAAATCCTTATCAGGCCGTTAACTATATTATTTTGTTGTTGGTATGTTGACCATGTTGGTGACGTACTTGTAATCGTAAGACCTAAGTTTCTGGCTGTATAACCCGCGCCGCGACATCGCCAGAAAATGCGGGCTAGTAATTGGCTAACAATTCAATTATGGAAACAATCCAAAAATCAGTAGTAGCACAATACCGAGATCTAAACGACAGTGGAGATAGTTCCAGGTCATGGTCCACATACAATGTACATGGTACATAATTTGGAAATACAATAGTATCATTACAAGTACTATGTGTCTACAATTTAAGAGTTGCCCACAAACATGTATAGATTTTCCTTTTCTGTAGTTGATTGGGAACCATGCCAAATCAAGTATCCACATTTCGTCACTGGAGGCCGCGGAGAACTTCATTGGCGTGATGAAAGGTGAAAAAAAGGACATTAGTTGTAGTATCTCGAGCGCATATAATGCTGCAGTGGAAAAGAACAGACAAATACGTGTCGGCATAGTCGACAGTCATACAACTTGGCAAGCAGGGCCTGCCATTTCGCGGCGATGATGATGCCAAAAGCAATTTCATTAGTCTGTTGAATTATCAGGCCAAATATAATCCAGTAATGAAAGAACATTTGTGCAATGGCGATCCGAGAACCAAGTACACTTCCGCCGAAACACAAAATGAACTAATTGACATTTGTGGAGACCTTATCAAAGCCGAAATTGTGCGGAAGTGCAATCAGTCCTTCTGCTTTGGATTCATCGCCGACGAAGCCACAGACGCTGCTACTATTGAGCAAATGGCAATCTGCATTCGATTTTATGACGATGCTACACATTCGATAAGAGAGGATTTCTTACAATTTGCTGAATGTGAAAGCACAACTGGCGAGTCATTGTCGGAGGCGTTCATCGAACAGCTAAATGCGGCAGGGATTGACATCTCCCGAATGAGGGGTCAAGGTTATGACGGGGCCGCGATTATGTCCGGAAAATATAGAGTCGTACAGGCGCGTATAAAACAAATGTTGCCAGATGCCGCCTACACCCATTGCAAGGCACATTGCCTCAATCTCGCCATTATAAATGCATCTAAAGAGAGGTTTGCGCGGATAATGATGGACAAAATTCAAGAAATCGCCTTTGCCTTTAACTATTCAGGTAAACGACATTTAAAGTTCCAGGAGACGCTGAAGGACGACCCTGTAAGCCGGGACGAAATGGACAGACGGACAAAACTGCAGTCTCTTTGCGAAACAAGGTGGGCGGCAAGAGCTGATGCGCTGTACACGTTTCTATCAGCTTTCCGGACCGTCGTGGCTGCTCTTGGGGAATTAGCAGCTGGGGGAGACACAAAAGCTGCAACACACAGGAACGCTATCTTGTCTTTCGACTTCATTATAACCTTAGTTTCCATTGAACACATTCTATCATCGTGTGTGCCACTGTCCCAGTTGTTACAGCGAAAGTCATGTGACCTGGTAGAAGCTGTGACAGAGGCACATGTACTGTCCAAGCAGATGACTGAAGAAAGAAACGACAAGCTGGTCTGGGAAGCACTGTACGATAAGTCCGTAGCCCTCGCACAAGACATGGACGTTGATCCCACCAACAAACGTTCTGTAAGCGGCAGAGCACAGCACATACCGAATGCCCCTGCACTGACCATATCTGAATATTGGAGGGTGAATATGTATCTGCCATTTGTAGATCATCTAGTCTCTGAACTAGATACCCGGCTAATACAAGAGGGGGAAAGATTCAAAGCCCAGTTCCTACTTCCTAAACGTGTGCCAAGTCTAACAGATCAGGTACGTTCTAATTGCCAATTGTAGATATTAAGCATAACGGTGTGCACATTGGTCTATATTGTGTGTGGACTATTCAATCCGTGTTAAAAGTAATAGTACACTTTAAATTTAGTATCTACCGTAAGTCGGTGACATGTTGTCACTCGTCAAAATCGTGACATTTGTAAGCTGGAATTCTATGTTACTTCGACTTTTCCAACCAAACACAGACATGATAACTCGTATTCGTGCTGTGCCATGCTAATAAAGCCGGAGGTCACGGATTCGAATCACACATCCAGTGAATGTGTTTTCCTGGCGATAAGTGCATGTACACAAACTATATACAAACATTGAGCACGCCAAAGTGCCGACTATATCTCGCTGTCTGCAAGCGGGTGCGACAAAACTCAGTCAAATCTTCTGAACATTTTCTTCTGGCTGCATGTTGGTGTGACATTTATCTCTTCAAAACAACACTTACCTGGATCTCTAATGCGATTTTAATCGCTATTTTGCAACACCATCTATAACTAAAGTAGCCAAACAATTCCGGTTATTTTCGGAGATTGCAAAGTTCGGGTTAGTAGTAGCACTTTCCTAGATAAATGACATATCTAAGTGAATGACACAAAACTAGCCTACTAGCACTATTGCCCATAATATCAGAATTATCATGTCACCGGATAGTTGTACTCAGTGATTTCAATGGATCTCGGACGGTACCGTTAAACGTTATATTTCAGCATATACAGGAAATCCATTCAGCCTTCGCATCAGATGTTACTGAGAATCTTGAGCAATTCACCTTGGAGATACACCGATGGAAACTGCGGTGTGATGTGATAAACACAGACGAACCAACTGACAGTCTAGCGGAATCGGCATCCTTAGCTAATGTGGATCTATATCCAAATGTTAGAGCGTGCCTTTGTGTTCTGGCTGCTATGCCTGTTGCGACGGCGACCGCTGAACGGTCATTTAGCACAATGCGCCGTGTGAAAACATATCTGAGGAGCACGATGTCAACAAAACGCCTTTCTGGGCTTGGGCTTCTTAACATATACCGGGAACAAGAACTAGACAGTCAAGAAATAGTAGATATTTTTGCAAGACGAAAGGAGCGAAGGATGGCATTATTATTTAAAGTTTAAGTTGGTGTCGATATATATGTTGGTCGCAAATGCCATAATCCTTTTTTCCTCAGAAACAGCCACATAAATGTATACACAATGTACGATGTTTGTCATATGAATATAATTATGCACATGTGTTGAACAGCATTGATTTTAATGATAAGCAGTGTGGAACCCAATCTTACAGTTACAATCTTAGAGATATTTATTAGACCCATATGCAATGTCATGATAAAATTATTTGCCATATGTAGCATTGGTATGAATTGCAAGCAGTGGGGACCACAAATCAGTCCCCGTTGATGCACGCAAGACTGGCTGCATTTCCATTCCAAGTAAGGTTTGATGAATACGATGTCTCCGGTCTACCATGGACAGATCATGTATAATATACATCTAGTCTTAATTTATACCTTTATACGGATTGTCTTAAGAAATTTAGTCCTGCAATTATATGTTACAAAATGCATTGAAATGCAGGAAATTGCTTTCTCATTTCAAAAAATTTCCGGGGGGTGCATGCCCCCGGACCCCCCTAGCATACTCGCTCGCTATGCTCACTCGACGAACAAGCATATTTGGCCGTGCGTATCATCAAAATAACTCCAGCGACGGCCCTGTAGAGGATCTTACATGAGTGGCTTTCCATATTGAATTTATTAAACTCGTTGAAGACTCCGAGCATTTTATCATTTTTATTCAACGAGTTTAATAAAGTCAATATGGAAAGACACGAATGTAAGATTCTTTTTATCACATAAACCAAGTACGCAGTAAAAGTGTGTCACGATTGAACACACTTCCCCTTTAGCAAATGAAAGCCAGGGTAGTACTGCGGTTTCTACTTAATGGGCCAAGAAAATAGTGCGACATTAAATACTCCAATTTTTTTAATTTTCTTCCTTTGTAAACAGTTTTTAAACTATCACAACATATCATGTGCAACCAATTCAATATTAAACACTTTTAAATTATTTTCAAACAGTCTTTTTTTAACAAATACAAATACAAAATGTACACGATGTTTTGGCAAATAACGTCACAATCAAAGTTACTGTCACTGCGAATCGCTACGTATTTGCCTCATTTGCATATTTAATACACTAGTGTATTACCTAATTTATGACATGGCTTTAT
Source organism: Archivesica marissinica (assembly GCA_014843695.1). Taxonomy (NCBI): domain Eukaryota; kingdom Metazoa; phylum Mollusca; class Bivalvia; order Venerida; family Vesicomyidae; genus Archivesica; species Archivesica marissinica. The sequence continues at coordinate 17,191,113 of CM026386.1, read as the reverse complement.
TAAACTCCCGCGCCGTAGTTTATGTGATAAATGATATTATAATAGTTTTATTTTTAGATTTTTAGGTCTGTTTTTTAAAAATATATACAACATTTAATGCAATTCGCTATAATCAACAGTTTCGTTATCGTCCGCTCCAGTTTTCTCACGTTCATGCTTGACAATGCTAAGACTAGAAGGTGAAACCAGCACAACTTTCAAATAATATCCTTATACCTATCTAAAAATACTACTAATTTGTATCTCCAGTTTCGACACTAACTTAATGAACACGCAGTCTCTATGTCATTGGTACGACCATTATTATGTCTAAAATGCAGTTACGATGTCCACATCGCACACTTCGTTAACATGACCACCATTCAGAAGTGTTGCATAACTTAAGAGCATTGGACATTTAATTTGCTTGTCAATGCTATGGCCAGACTGTGACGCAAGCTTAAAAGATTGTATTTTGGTCGAAGATTTTGTCCGTTCAGTTTTAGTAACATCACATAGCTGAACTCGCGTTATATCTTCTACTTTCTCAACGTGTGCTACATGCTCTATTATTGCATTTGTATCTAGTATCTCGTCTGCATTTGTGTTGCTCGAATAGCATTTCCCTTCATTTTTAGTAACACCACTTAGCTGAGTTCGCGTAATCTCGTCTAGTTGTGTGACCTGTGTCACATGCTCTATTCTTACATTCGAATCTAGCATCACATTTGCAGTTACTATGCCTACTTTTATGGTAGATTGTGTACGTATTTCTGGCATGCATTTGGTTCTAATTGTAAATATCTCGGTACGTTGATTTTGATTACATTCTGCATTAGCCTCGTCTGTACACACTTTATGTATTGTATCCGTTCGATCGGAACAAAGTGTGCTCTGAAATCCACCGGTATGGTTGTCCTGGAATTGAATATAACCAACATGTTAGCATGTTCTATTGTTCCAGTCCAGACACCGATTGTTCATCGGGTTCTATTAAATCTTATAGTGACACATACGTTATATTATAACGTGATTTTATGGGGTTTGTGTTAAAGAAAACCATCAACAGTATACATGTTAATAAATCTCACCAAATCATAAAATGCGATGAAAGAATTTTAAAAATCGCAGTATAGGATAAAGAAGTTATGAATGGTTGATTATCTCAAAAGGATCAACCAAGTCACATGACATTTAAGAAACAAATTAACGTATACATTGCATACTCTGGTTCTAGCCAGGTGTCCGTCCATGTGTACGAAATATTGTTCTTGTTCTTCAACAAATAGCATCTGATTAGTCGTTATATGGCTTATACACTGTTGGTGCGACTTAAAACCCAAAAACAAACATACGTCATTATACATGTACATGTAGTATGAAACTGATAGTGTGACAAAATGCTAAACACTCCATAATTAGAAGCAACTAGGAGATTTGTCAACTCGAGTTTAAAGTCCCATACCAACCCGGCACACTTTCAGACTAATGGTCACTTTTCAATCTTTAGCGAGTCTGCGTAGCTGTTTTTATTAGCCACTACTATTATAATAAGGACCTAAATCACTTCGCTGCAGTACACCATGTACTATAGTAGTTCGGGCCGATTGACTTGGAATTTGTGTGTGTTTTACGTTTATTTATCGTCGCTACCGGTTGCCCATATGAGCGACGCCTCCTGAAGAGATTAGTCATTTTAGATTTTGGAGGATAGTGCAATGATACAGACAGAGACCCATTACAGAGTATCCTCTGGTTCTTTTACGTGCACGGTGTACAGCACCGACACGAGACCTCGGTTTAAAGTCTCATCTGAAAGACTGTTAATCTCATTAGGGTCAAACGGGGGATCGAACCTGCGATCCCTGGAATTTTAGATGTCATATGATATTTATATACGGCATAGTCTATTGTTAAAACAATAAGCAAGTAGTATTGAGGTCTGCCTACCTGCTCTAGTGTCTTCCCTCTTCTTTTGTGTGCCACGGTCAAACTGAAAATACACATGTTCGATTGGATTCTGATTTGTTTTTGTTTGTGTGTTGTTTCTTTCATGATATGTTTATTTATCGTTGCCTCACTGGTTTTCCCCCGGAGCGACACCTCCATGCCAGACGGTGTTATTGATATAGTGGTCTGGGATTGGTTAAAAAGTGCAGGGAACCCCTTAAGAGTTATTTTTTATACATGAACTGATGGGCTGAGTAGGTATTGTCACAAATAGTGAAAAGGACTTCTAAATATTAAAATACAATATATGTGCTGCATTTTGGAATATTTAAAAAACATTGCACACTATTTGTGGCAAATAAACAGCATATTATAAATGCAGGTGTCAGTGCAACATTCATCACCAAATTACCTTCAGAGTAGGGGGTGGGTGCCTTTAGTGGGAAATAAAAAAAACCGCAATCGGTCAACCCCATTGAAATTTGACATGTTCCAGTGGCTCAAATGCCAGTCTGTTGAAAACTACTGTCGTTTGTGCCAAACTATTTTTGGGGAAAATATAATGGCACTGTGTGTTATAATGGTGGCCTATGGAAATTGCAATAGCGGTGTCTGACATCCAGATGCATATCGCTCAATTCATTGTGTGGAGGCTAGTGCGTGATACAGATGTCGCTCCAATTCCAGAAACACCACTGGTTCTTTCATATGTCCGATGTACACCACCGATACATGATACCTCGGTTTAAATTCATTATTATTAATTTTAGCATAAACACAAATAATAAACAAAACTCACTTTGAACAGGAGCTTAGTGGAAAGAATTACCATAAGCTTGCAGCTTTCAGTTCAATCCACATAGCATGATATAAATGTGTGTTTATGTCTATTTCTCAATGTATATTATGTAATATGATAAATCAATATGCTTAAACCAATGCAGGAGCATAGCCGAGAGTTATATGAAATTCTACTTTCACGTAGTTTGAAGACCGCATAAACACTGTTTATTGATTGAATGTTTAATATTTTGGAAGAATTTGTAGTAGACTTTGTTTTGCTTATTACGATGCATCTTTTTAAATGTTTTTTTTTGTAGTTGTTGCCCGTCTTGTAAGTACATGTAGCTTATATGTAATAATAATACATTTGCATATATTTATGTTCTTATTAACGTTTATTTAGCGTCGCTACAGGTTGCTCATTTGAGCGGCGGGCAGTTTACCTAACAACACCTTTCCTGGACAGACTCCAGCGGTTAACCAGTACTTGGTGCATCAACCTCCGTAAGAAACGGACAGCTTGTTCGTATAAATAGACACGGTATTCATATTATACAATGCACGATAATCGCAAACAATTAACTTTACAACTCATAAATATATCAATTAAACAAATCAATATACATGCGCATGGTTATATTATAGATTTTATTCTTTATTTACGTCTCATCAATGTACAACAAACAACATACAATATAATAAAAACATATCGATGTACATTGCCACTCAATAATGAATTATAAGAGACAGTAACAGTAACAATTCACAATAGAACACGATTCAACATATAAGTTTCTTAAAACTAGAGTTTATATAGGTTGATCCAGACCGATACTCTCACAAACTGAAGACAATCGTCAAAATGGTGACGGGCACATTGCCACCATTACACCACAGCCGCAAAACGTCACCATGGGTAACCGCTATCAGTGAGATTCTCGGTCCAAAACAAGACCTAATCTTAGATATAAATGTGTTAAATCTAAATTGCCTACGCTAATCTTATCTAAGAAGTGCTTAAAATATGTATTAAAACACTGATATTGAAAAAGAGCACTAACGCGCTTATTAATTAAAAAATGGTATACAAAAACAATTATCACCTCTGATCAGATCAGTGATGAACTGATTATCATAGACTATTTAGTTGGCAATAAAAAAGTATTCATAGTATTAAGAAACAATTGAGATACATTATTTACATGCTAAATATATATATATTACAATCTATGAACTGCATAACATACTGATTTTATTTACACGTCAAAAACCGTCGTTTTTGAAGAATTTCAAAACAGGTTTTGGCACATAATCTTATCAGTTCCTTGCTGGAGAAAATTAAAACAAACTTTTCTGAATCAGAAAGATTAATAAAATTACCATAAATACCCATTGTTTTTCTAATAAGCGGTAACCTAATATCTGCATACGTACAACATTGCAAAATAACATGTAGTTCATTTTCAACGGAGTCACAGAATGGACATTTCCTTTGATCTACACTCAGATTCTCGTACCTGCCCGTCTCTATTCTTATTGGTGCAACACCACAACGAAATTTACTCAAAGCAGCTCTATGACTAAGAGGTAAAAACATCATACAGTAGTCTTCTACTTTGAATTCTGTTTTAAATAGCTTATACAACCGTAATTTATTTCTACCTCGACCCGATATACCAACATCTCCATTAATAGATGTAAACCAGTTTAATTTGAACCTAGCCATTAGTTTACTTTCCATTGAGAATACTAATGATGATGGCTTAGGCTCGGTAATATTTGCAAACATACTTAAATTATTTTCATTAAATACTTTTACAATTAAATAATACCAATTTTTACATGAAACATTTGCCTTAGAAGCCACCCAAAGTGCTATGCGTTTGTTCATACGATGTGTATCCATTGACGATATTTTGGACCAGAATAAACATATGCTTTTCCACTGCCATACAACAGTCGGCTTCCAACCCATTTCTCCTGCAATGGCAGTATTTGGAGTGTATTTGCCTACACCCAAAAAGAACCTCATTGCTCTGTTATGAACTGAATCTATACATGAAAATGTTTTGAAGCCCCATATTGGTGCACTGTAATTTATAACAGGTTGCACTGTAGACTCATAAAGTTTGGTATATACAACATATGGGACACCCCCTAGAACTTTACATTTGGCAATTAAGAGACCAAGGGCACGGCTAGCACTTTGAGCTACTGCTTTAGTCATTATGTTATAATCCACATGTTCACTTAACAACACACCAAGATACATATACTTATCAACAACTTGTATTAATTTAATACCACATATAAAGTTGACGGTACATATATTACTGTACCGATTTAGGACGAAAATACAATATTACTCTTTGAGGCATTGACATTCATTTTATTTAAAATACACCAGTTATTCAAAGCATCTAATAGTATTTGTAGATCAGACTCCGATATATGTACATACATGAATAGCAACGGAAATGTAGCTTATAATAGGAAGAAGAAAATAATCAAACGAATAGCTAGTTGACATCTTTATACGTGCATATCTATATGTTTTAGTTGATATAAATGCTAAACAAATAACATTTTTTCAAGATAATTTCTGATTCAAGTTTCAAATCCCGTTACTGAAACTTGGCAGCCTCAATGGGACTATGCAACGGTCTGACAGCCTCAGCGGGACTATGCATCGGTCTGACAGCCTCAGTGGGACTATGCATCGGTCTGACAGCCTCAATGGGACTATGCATCGGTCTGACAGCCTCAGCGGGACTATGCATCGGTCTGACAGCCTCAGTGGGACTATGCATCGGTCTGACAGCCTCAATGGGACTATGCATCGGTCTGACAGCCTCAGTGGAACTATGCATCGGTCTGACAGCCTCAATGGGACTATGCATCGGTCTGACAGCCTCAGTGGAACTATGCATCGGTCTGACAGCCTCAATGGGACTATGCATCGATCTGACAGACTCAGCGGGACTATGTATCGGTCGGACAGCCTCAGCGGAACTATGCATCGGTCTGACAGCCTCAGTGGGACTATGCGTCGGTCTGACAGCCTCATTGGGACTATGCGTCGGTCTGACAGCCTCAGTGGGACTATGCATTGGTCTGACAGCCTCAATGGGACTATGCATTGGTCGGACAGCCTCAGTGGAACTATGCATCGGTCTGACAGCCTCAGTGGGACTATGCATCGGTCTGACAGCCTCAATGGGACTATACATCGGTATGACAGCCTCAGCGGGACTATGCATCGATCTGACAGACTCAGCGGGACTATGTATCGGTCTGACAGCCTCAGCGGGACTATGCGTCGGTCTGACAGCCTCATTGAGACTATGCGTCGGTCTGACATCCTCAGTGGGACTATGCGTCGGTGTGACAGCCTCAATGGGACTATGTATTGGTCTGACAGCCTCAGTGGGACTATGCATTGGTCTGACAGCCTCAGTGGGACTATGCATTGGTCTGACAGCCTCAGTGGGACTATGCATTGGTCTGACAGCCTCAGTGGGACTATGCATCCGTCTGACAACCTCAGTGGGACTATGCATTGGTCTGACAGCCTCAGTGGGACTATGCATTGGTCTGACAGCCTCTGTGGGACTATGCATCCGTCTGACAGCCTCAGTGGGACTATGCATCGGTCTGACAGCCTCAGTGGGACTATGCATTGGTCTGACAGCCTCATTGGGACTATGCATTGGTCTGACAGCCTCAGTGGGACTATGCATCCGTCTGACAGCCTCAGTGGGACTATGCATTGGTCTGACAGCCTCAGTGGGACTATGCATCCGTCGGACAGCCTCAGTGGGACTATGCATTGGTCTGACAGCCTCAGTGGGACTATGCATCGGTCTGATAGCCTCAGTGGGACTATGCATTGGTCTGACAGCCTCAGTGGGACTATGCATTGGTCTGACAGCCTCATTGGGACTATGCATTGGTCTGACAGCCTCAGTGGGACTATGCATTGGTCTGACAGCCTCAGTGGGACTATGCATCCGTCTGACAGTCTCAGTGGGACTATGCATCGGTCTGACAGCCTCACTGGGACTATGCGTCGGTCTGACATCCTCAGTGGGACTATGCGTCGATGTGACAGCCTCAATGGGACTATGCATTGGTCTGACAGCCTCAGTGGGACTATGCATTGGTCTGACAGCCTCAGTGGGACTATGCATTGGTCTGACAGCCTCAGTGGGACTATGCATCCGTCTGACAGCCTCTGTGGGACTATGCATCCGTCTGACAGCCTCATTGGGACTATGCATCGGTCTGACAGCCTCAGTGGGACTATGCATTGGTCTGACAGCCTCATTGGGACTATGCATTGGTCTGACAGCCTCAGTGGGACTATGCATCCGTCTGACAGCCTCAGTGGGACTATGCATTGGTCTGACAGCCTCAGTGGGACTATGCATTGGTCCGACAGCCTCAGTGGGACTATGCATCGGTCTGATAGCCTCAGTGGGACTATGCATTGGTCTGACAGCCTCAGTGGGACTATGCATTGGTCTGACAGCCTCAGTGGGACTATGCATTGGTCTGACAGCCTCAGTGGGACTATGCATTGGTCTGACAGCCTCATTGGGACTATGCATTGGTCTGACAGCCTCATTGGGACTATGCATTGGTCTGACAGCCTCAGTGGGACTATGCCTTGGTCTGACAGCCTCAGTGGGACTATGCATCCGTCTGACAGCCTCAGTGGGACTATGCATCGGTCTGACAGCCTCAGTTGGACTATGCATTGGTCTGACAGCCTCATTGGGACTATGCATTGGTCCGACAGCCTCAGTGGGACTATGCATTGGTCTGACAGCCTCAGTGGGACTATGCATCCGTCTGACAGCCTCATTGGGACTATGCATTGGTCCGACAGCCTCAGTGGAACTATGCATCGGTCTGATTGCCTCAGTGGGACTATGCATTGGTCCGACAGCCTCAGTGGGACTATGCATTGGTCTGACAGCCTCATTGGGACTATGCATTGGTCTGACAGCCTCAGTGGGTCTATGCATTGGTCTGACAGCCTCAGTGGGACTATGCATCGGTCTGACAGCCTCGGTGGGACTATGCATCGGTCTGACAGCCTCAGTGGGACTATGCATCGGTCTGACAGCCTCAGTGGGATTATACATCGGTCTGACAGCATCAGTGGGAGTATGCATCGGTCCGACAGCCTCAGTGGGACTATTCATTGGTCTGACAGCCTCAGTGGGACTATGCATCGGTCTGACAGCCTCATTGGAACTATGCCTAGGTCTGACAGCCTCAGTGGGACTATGCATCCGTCTGACAACCTCAGTGGGACTATGCATTGGTCTGACAGCCTCAGTGGGACTATGCATCGGTCTGACAGCCTCAGTGGGACTATGCATTGGTCTGACAGCCTCAGTGGGACTATGCATTGGTCTGGCAGCCTCAGTGGGACTATGCGTCGGTCTGACAGCCTCAGTGGAACTATGCATCGGTATGACAGCCTCAGTGGGACTATGCATTGGTCTGACAGCCTCAGTGGGACTATGCATCCGTCCGACAGCCTCAGTGGGACTATGCATCGGTCTGACAGCCTCAGTGGGACTATGCATTGGTCTGACAGCCTCAGTGGGACTATGCATTGGTCCGACAGCCTCAGTGGGACTATGCATTGGTCTGACAGCCTCAGTGGGACTATGCATTGGTCTGACAGCCTCAGTGGGACTATGCATCCGTCTGACAGCCTCAGTGGGACTATGCATTGGTCTGACAGCCTCAGTGGGACTATGCATTGGTCGGACAGCCTCAGTGGGACTATGCATCGGTCTGATAGCCTCAGTGGGACTATGCATTGGTATGACAGCCTCATTGGGACTATGCATTGGTCTGACAGCCTCATTGGGACTATGCATTGGTCTGACAGCCTCAGTGGGACTATGCATTGGTCTGACATCCTCAGTGGGACTATGCATTGGTCTGACATCCTCAGTGGGACTATGCATCCGTCTGACAGCCTCAGTGGGACTATGCATCGGTCTGACAGCCTCAGTTGGACTATGCATTGGTCTGACAGCCTCATTGGGACTATGCATTGGTCCGACAGCCTCAGTGGGACTATGCATTGGTCTGACAGCCTCAGTGGGACTATGCATCCGTCTGACAGCCTCATTGGGACTATGCATTGGTCCGACAGCCTCAGTGGAACTATGCATCGGTCTGATTGCCTCAGTGGGACTATGCATTGGTCTGACAGCCTCAGTGGGACTATGCATTGGTCTGACAGCCTCATTGGGACTATGCATTGGTCTGACAGCCTCAGTGGGACTATGCATTGGTCTGACAGCCTCAGTGGGACTATGCATCGGTCTGACAGCCTCAGTGGGACTATGCATCGGTCTGACAGCCTCAGTGGGACTATGCATCGGTCTGACAGCCTCAGTGGGATTATACATCGGTCTGACAGCATCAGTGGGAGTATGCATCGGTCCGACAGCCTCAGTGGGACTATTCATTGGTCTGACAGCCTCAGTGGGACTATGCCTAGGTCTGACAGCCTCATTGGAACTATGCCTAGGTCTGACAGCCTCAGTGGGACTATGCATCCGTCTGACAACCTCAGTGGGACTATGCATTGGTCCGACAGCCTCAGTGGGACTATGCATCGGTCTGACAGCCTCAGTGGGACTATGCATTGGTCCGACAGCCTCAGTGGGACTATGCATTGGTCTGGCAGCCTCAGTGGGACTATGCGTCGGTCTGACAGCCTCAGTGGAACTATGCATCGGTATGACAGCCTCAGTGGGACTATGCATTGGTCTGACAGCCTCAGTGGGACTATGCATCCGTCCGACAGCCTCAGTGGGACTATGCATCGGTCTGACAGCCTCAGTGGGACTATGCATTGGTCTGACAGCCTCAGTGGGACTATGCATTGGTCCGACAGCCTCAGTGGGACTATGCATTGGTCTGACAGCCTCAGTGGGACTATGCATTTGTCTGACAGCCTCAGTGAGACTATGCATTGGTATGACAGCCTCAGTGGGACTATGCATCCGTCTGACAACCTCAGTGGGACTATGCATTGGTCCGACAGCCTCAGTGGGACTATGCATCGGTCCGACAGCCTCAGTGGAACTATGCATCGGTCTGAAAGTTATTTAATCTAATATCGACATCATGCGGAACATTTCAAACAAGGGTAATCAAAGAAACACACTTTGTGAGTTACAGAAGTCTGCGCGCGCAGCGTGTTGCGGATGTGACGTCAGTTACGTTCATTACGTACGTTGTTGTTACAGAGTCGGAGGGTGCCGATTTTGCACTTCATACACCAAATACAACATACAAGTAGGACTGTGTAGGAGCAAGTCTTACCAATATACTGGTAAATATTATTTGGGTACATGCGTGATTTATAAAAGTGCACTTTCAGTTCAATGTGTGTTGTGCGAGAGAATGATTTAAACATTGCTCCAGGAAAGAGGCTGAATGGTCAAGTTCTACCAAGGATGATGGCCCAATCTCTTTCGATACGTTTGTATCCCAAACAGGGCAATTTCCGTTAAATATAATAAATTGCGTGCGAGAGAGGGAGAGGGAGAGAGAGTGTCATTTAAACATTGTTCCTGGAAAGAGGCTGAATGGTCAAGTTCTATCCAGAATGCCGGCCCAATCTCTTTCGATACATGTGTATCCCATACAGGGCAATTAAGGGTTAGTCTTGAGTTGCGCAGTTGATTGAAAGTGTTGCACTTTACCGGTATGTACGATTAGTGCAGATAAATATACGCGAAGCCCAGTCCTAAGCACTTTACCGGTATGTACGATTAGTGCAGATAAATATACGCGAAGCCCAGTCCTAAGCACTTTACCGGTATGTACGATTAGTGCAGATACATATACGCGAAGCCCAGTCCTAAGCACTTTACCGGTATGTACGATTAGTGCAGATACATATACGCGAAGCCCAGTCCTAAGCACTTTACCGGTATGTACGATTAGTGCAGATAAATATACGCGAAGCCCAGTCCTAAGCACTTTACCGGTATGTACGATTAGTGCAGATAAATATACGCGAAGCCCAGTCCTAAGCACTTTACCGGTATGTACGATTAGTGCAGATACATATACGCGAAGCCCAGTCCTAAGCACTTTACCGGTATGTACGATTAGTGCAGATACATATACGCGAAGCCCAGTCCTAAGACTTACCCTAACTCTAACCTTAACACTGTCCCTTACCCTAACAGTTAGTAACACTAGCCCCGGTACCCTTCCTCTAGCCTGGGTACCAGTCTGTCGATTTTCAATTTTTTAACTTCTGACTCAATACAGTCCAATTAATAGTGTCGATGACTCAGGCCCGTCGCTGGGCATACGCAAGTACGCATGTGCGTATCATTGGTCTCAGAAAATGAAAAAATGAAAGCTCCAAAAATGCAATAAAACCCCAGGGGGGAGGGGGTAGTAGGGATACATAGGCGCCGGGATGTGTGTAGTGGTGGAATAATTGAGCCCATTGCAAATATGGTGCATCTCGAAATTTAGTTTGTGCTATTTTACATGCTTGTTTAATTGATAAGGGCGATAGATCATGTATATTATACATCTAGCCTTAGTTTATACCTTTATATGGTTTGTCAGATAACTTTAGTCCTGCACTTGTATGTTACAAAATGCACTGAAATGCAGGAAATTGCTTCATTTCAAACAGGCATATTTGGCCGTGCGTATCATGAAAATAGCTCCAGCGACGGCCCTGGATGTTACAATATATTTATCCGACTTTTCCCAGGCTACTCTAACGCTAACCCTAAACTTAATCCTAACCCTATAACCCTAAGCATGTCGCGTACCGGTAATATGCATTATATCCGAAAGGTAAATCTAAAACCTGGCTACAGTGAGTTGGTGGTACCCAATGATACCCCTGCCTTCGAGCAGATAATGCTGTGTACCAGTAACACATGATTGTGTTGGTACATAGGGGGACCAGGAACCATGGTTATTGCATGTGGGCGTCTGTATGTGATTACTTTATAAACATATTTTATTTCCCAATAGCATACAGTTTGTACGATGCATATAATACACGTATCAATTTCCGGACATGGTATTAGAATGCAAGACAGTTTGGCAGTTTGCTTACAAAATGGATTAATATTGGTTTCAAGTACCTATTAGTTTATCCCAATTTATATTATTTCGATTGCGAAACAAGTTCATACTACTTAAATTAATCACAATCGAGACCTCATTCCTGCTGGAATCCATCGCCACGAGGGAGAGAGAAGAGGCAATGTGGAATTTAAATGGCTTGCCTAAGGACACAATCGTAACAGTCCGTCTCCGTGGTCGCTTGTATACCACTGTAACTTATCGTCACTATTGGTCACGGGTTCGAGCCCCGCTCAGACCCGGTCACTTTATATGAAAACGTTAGAGCAGTTTCTTACAGAGGCTGGTGCACCAAGTACTGGTTAACCACTTGAGTCTGTCCAGGAAAGGTGGTGTTAGGTAAACTGCCCGTCACTCAAATTGGCAACCGGTAGCGACGTTAAATAAACTTAAATTAAATAAAAAAATCGTAACAGCTGGGCTCGAACTCGCTACTGCTCTATGACAACTTTCAAAACATGGATTGACACACTGCATAGTCATAGAACCTCGTTAGTCCACCTTGGGAATTGTCTTTATTGTGTAGTATAAATACCTACCAACATTTCAGGGATGGGGTCGCTCGCCCATATGGTTCGCCGGTGGCGAGGGTAAATAAGCTCAATCATCATCAGGGATGGGGTATTCGTAATCAGTGTTCGTATTCATGAATACAGCATGTTCATGCGTTCGCGTGTAATCAATGTTCGTATTCATGAATACAGCATGTTCATGCGTTCGCGTGTAATCAGTGTTCGTATTCATGAATACAGCATGTCCATGCGTTCGCGTGTAATCAGTGTTCGTATTCATGAATACAGCATGTTCATGCGTTCGCGTGTAATCAGTGTTCGTATTCATGAATACAGCATGTTCATGCGTTCGCGTGTAATCAGTGTTCGTATTCATGAATACAGCATGTTCATGCGTTCGCGTGTAATCAGTGTTCGTATTCATGAATACAGCATGTTCATGCGTTCGCGTGTAATCAGTGTTCGTATTCATGAATACAGCATGTTCATGCGTTCGCGTGTAATCAGTGTTCGTATTCATGAATACAGCATGTTCATGCGTTCGCGTGTAATCAGTGTTCGTATTCATGAATACAGCATGTTCATGCGTTCGCGTGTAATCAGTGTTCGTATTCATGAATACAGCATGTTCATGCGTTCGCGTGTAATCAGTGTTCGTATTCATGAATACAGCATGTTCATGCGTTCGCGTGTAATCAGTGTTCGTATTCATGAATACAACATGTTCATGCGTTCGCGTGTAATCAGTGTTCGTATTCATGAATACAGCATGTTCATGCGTTCGCGTGTAATCGACATCCGTGCAAATACATCCGAGATCAAAGTTTTTGAATATTTGTTTTGATTGAGGAACACTCTGGAACCTCCAATCCGTGGCATCATCGAGCTAAGTACTAATTACCGAAGGGTTGTGCCTTAAGACATTCAGAGTCGTGTCAAACGAGCTTAGAAATGGTTGCCCTCATGTCACGGGTGTGGGTGTATTGTCAACGGTATTAATTAGAGGGAGAGGAGAGTGAAGAGAGAGAAGAGAGAGAGAGAGAGAAGAGAGAGAGAGAAGAGAGAGAGAGAAGAGAGGGGGAGAGAGTGAGAGAGAGAGATAGTGAGCGAGTGTGATAGAGAGAGTATGTGTGCGAGTGAGAGAGAGGAGAGAGAGGGATAGATAGAGAGAGAGATAGAGAGAGATAGAGAGAAGAGAGACATACACACACAGATACGGACATACATACATACTTACACGATAACAGCTGATATGGCAACCACACCCATCACGCAAACAATGCTTATAATACATGGCAGATCACATACGACCAGAGTGTCTGGAGAACAGTCCGCCGTGACATCAGCCTCACTCAGTCTACATCTACCCGCTATGTTACACACTTCTGCTAGACACAGACTCTGGCTTAGCGCATGTTCGCGGAAGTCTCGATACGCTAGCCACGGAGGCGGACATGGAGCACACTGCAGTAGATCCGATACATCTCCTGATGCGGAACAAGAACACTCGTCTTGGAAAAACATCACGATTTGGGTTATATCCATTAACGTTTAAGAACTTTAAATCGCTGTGCTTGTTGATTACTGGTTTCTGTTCATAAACACGATTTGCGTAGTTAGTTTAAACACTACATTGTATTTATTTCTTTGAATACAAATAATCTATTATTCGTAATATGCCTATATAATTAGTTCCGTCTTACTGCGTAGTTGAACTATTGTTCAAACATATACACGTACTTTATGTGTCCTACTATGCATAGATATGTTGATTATCTACGTTTGTTGCAAATTTGATACGTATTGAATTACCATCATATGTCCGTATAGTTGATTGTTTGTGAAAGTTATCCTGTTATGCAGTGGCGGCCGGTCCATGGGGAGTGGTTGGCTAATAGCCAGGGGCTCCGGAAGGTGTTCGGTCGCCACTGCTGTTATGCAATCGAACGGTAATAGTGGAATTAAAAACGAATATCAGACAAAACTTAAAAGTTTAAACTTTATTTAGCAAGTTCCAACAACTTATATTAATCACTCTCGTTGGTGCGGATGAAAGCGCATATGTGGTCATTCGTGCGAGAGGAAACCGGAGTACCCGGAGAAAACCCACCTGTCCGATCTGGCGACCACCGTACCATCTCACATTATCCCTTTCCCTCATAGTAGCACCTCTTGACGCCTTTACCAATACGACATACATTGACAATGCAGTAGTCAAACCAATGTTCATAATTAAGGCCAGAATCTGGTGTAGTCCCAGTAATATCTATGGAGGTGGGATATATATGGTGACTACTTATCCACTGCATATGGCTGTCGTTTGTATGGAGATACAACAGTATATTAACCTAAATCTCTATGAAGGAAAGGGTTAAGCAATGCTATTCAGTTATCTGATGCCTCGTCAGACATTAAAACAGCAAGTTATAGTACAGTGTTAGAAACAGCAATATGGATGGTATGTTTAAGTTACTACACTCGTTTTTATTGGTGTCTATAGATGCAGTGGGCGCGATAGCATAAAGGCGTTGCTAATTATAAGCTAACAGCTGTACGTGTGGCGTGTTTTACGTTTTATTTATTGTCGCTACCGGTTGCCCGTATGAACCACGCATCCTGAAGTGATTAGTCATTTTAGATGTTTGGAGGATAGTGCAATGATACAGACAGGGACCCATTCCAGAGTCTCCTCTGGTTCTTTTACGTGCACGGTGTAAAGCACCGACACGAGACCTCGGTTTAACGTCCCATTTGAAAGACAGTTCATTTTATTAGGGTCATACGGGGGATCGAACCTGCGATCCCTGGATTACCAGTCCAGCGTGTTACCATTGGGCTACATATCCGTCTGTACGTGTGGAAAAGCTAGGAGTTGTCTCTTGTGTGATTATGAGCTATATATTTAAAGTGCATTGGAACAATACATTATACCATGGGCATCCGGTATTCGGTCACCTAATGTTTGAATGTGAATAACTTCTAGTCAGTCTATTTTATATCAGATGAAATAATATTATTTTGTAAAGTGATCATTCTTGCATTTAATACGCTGGACTAAACTCAGATTGCATAACATAGCTTAAAATAAAACCACATTTTCATTTACATGTGAATTAAACATGGCGGTCAAAAAAGGGCTTATGTTTCGGAAGCCAATCAAATGTCATGTACCAGAAATGTGTTTTCCGATATCGTCACATGATTGACAAGTTACATTGTAAAGCCTTGTAAAGCCAAGCATTCCGATTACGGATCTGTAGTCCAGTGGTTAACACGCTGGACTGGTAATCCAGGGATCGCAGGTTCGAACCCCCGTCTGATTATTCAGTTTAGACCGCATCCGTGATAGTGGGTAAGGTCGCTGACTTGCATACCACTGTAACCTATCATCACTGATTGTCACGGATTCGAGCCCCGCTCAGAAAGTGTCTCTTGATATGAACAAGTTTGCATGTTCTTACATAGGTTGGTGCACCAAGTACTGGTTAACCGCTGGATCCTGCCCAAGAAATGTGATGTTAGGTAAACTGTCCAATGATGATTAATTGGGTCAGTGTACGCGAGTCCCACCGATAAAATAGCTTAAGAGACATTGGCCCACCAATAATGTGTTCTCTTTTCCAAAACAACCATTGATCCCTATACAATCATGAATAGGACAGGACCTGTTATTTATAGCTCAGATCAATATTTAATTTGTAAATTTAGGGTTTATTAATACAGCGTTTTGTTGCTGTTCCTTTCAAATTATAACGAAATTTGGTTTTACTAGTGAAGCCCTATTTGCTGTACTATACTCATGAAGCTATCGTATTTCAACAGGATTATATGGTATGGGAATGTTTGGTTTTATCTTCGTTTCAAACTTGATTTAATTCCCATATCAAATTACAAAACCATGTATAATTCAATGTAGACTAGCAACGTTTGATATCCCCACAGCTAGTTTAGCATTTTGATTATTCATGGTTATGCATCATACGCTATGCCATTTATGGCGATTATTACAAACATAAACCGTATACTAGTAGTACATGCAAGCTCATCATACATAGAATAGGAGGCATGTCGATATCATGGTTAAGGCCGTTGACTTCAAATGACGTGCCCCTCACCACTATGTGTCACCATTAGTTCGTGCGAGGACGATATGCAGGTGACTCGCGACATTTCAGTGGTTCTACCCTGGTGCCCGTATGTGCCTGAAATACTGCTTGGAGAAGCACCCAGGGTCTTCCACAACCAATACTATCTGGAGAGGTAAGCTGTTAATGTGACGTTAAACATCAACACATGCAAACAAACAAGCAAGGCGTATGCAGTTTCACAATAATTAATATACTACATGGCAAACAATATGGTGTGGGTGGGCGTATTGCAAATACCCTGGTATGGATGGGCGTATTGAAAAACACCCTGGTGTGGATGGGCGTATTGAAAAACATCCTGATGTGAATGAATGTACTGGAAAACACCATGGTGTGGATGAACGTACTGGAAAACACTCTGGGGTGGATGAACGTACTGGAAAACACCCTGGTGTGGATGAATGTACTGGAAAACACCCTGGTGTGGATGAATGCACTGGAAAACACCCTGGTGTGGATGAATGCACTGGAAAACACCCTGGTGTGGATGAATGCACTGGAAAACACCCTGGGGTGGATGAATGTACTGGCAAACACCCTGGTGTGGATGAATGTACTGGAAAACACCCTGGTGTGGATGAATGTACTGGAAAACACCCTGGTGTGGATGAATGTACTGGAAAACACCCTGGTGTGGATGAATGTACTGGAAAACACCCTGGTGTGGATGAATGTACTGGAAAACACCATGGTGTGAATGAATGTACTGGAAAACACCATGGTGTGGATGAATGTACTGGGAAACACCATGGTGTGGATGAAAGTATTGGTAAACACAATGGTGAAGATGAGCGTATTGGAAAACACCATGGTGAGGATGATCATTTTGGAAAATACCCTGGTGAGGACGAGTGCATTGGAAACCATCATATTGTGGATGAGTGTATTGCAAAGAACCATAGTGTGAACGAATGTATTGGAAAACAGCCTGATGAGGATGAGCGTATTGGAAACCGTCATATTGTGGATGTGTGTATTGCAAAGAACCCTGGTGTGAACGAATGTATTGGAAAGCAGCCTGGTGTAGATGAACGTATTGGAAAGCACACTGGCGAGGATGAGCGTATTGGAAAGCACACTGATGTGAAGGAAAGTATTGAAAAATACCCTGGTGAGAATGAGTGCACTGGAAACTGTCATATTGTGGATGAGTGTATTATAAAGAACCATAGTTTGAACGAATGTATTGGAAAGCAGCCTGGTGTAATTGAACGTATTGGAAAACACACTGATGAGGATGAGCGTATTGGAAAACACACTGATGTGAAAGAAAGTATTGAAAAATACCCTGGTGAGGATGAGTGCATTGGAAACTGTCATATTGTGGATGAGTGTATTGGAAAACACCCATTGGATGAGCGTATTGAAAAACACATTACGAACGACCACAATTATATACATATATGTGACAATATAATTGTCGACTAAGCTTTGTCGTCAGAAAATATTATGGTAAACCTTAGCAGCTGGAAGATGCAGTAAAATCCAAACTTCAATTAAAGCAGTTTGTTTCTTATAGGGAATTAAATTACCAAAACTAGACACAGTGTCTAATGGTGGTTTCCAATAAGTTCTTGAAAGTAAGAACAATGATTTCATTTGCTCTCATGGCAGCTTGGACAGTTTCGAAACCTATACAAATATAGATATAGCGCGTGGAACATTGAAACAATTCGAGATAAAGTTAACAATAATATAAGTTGTACTTAAACTATTCTAAAACTACCCTATGTTGTAGGCGGTCAGCAATTAACAATATATTCTGTTTGCAACAGGTACACAGTGAACCACACAACATAGTCACTTTTGGTGTTTGGTGTTTTGCGAGGTAACAGTATCTCCACTTATCAGAGCTTCTCAAGAAATGCATGTTCATTTTGTATCTGTATATTCCTCGCACCATTCAAGAGTTCTGGTGTTTGCCCAACAACATCATCGCTTTCCTTTGAACTATGACATACTTGTGAATTGATTTCAGTTGCACTATTTAGATCATATACGAATCCTTTGTTCACCTTCGTCATTCCCGTGTCATTCTTCCCCGCATCTGTTGTAGTACTCAGCGTGTCGTTAGATGCTGTTCTCGTTTCATTATAGTCATCATTACTTGCATTACAGTTAGCTGCGTGTATACGTTTGTTGAACATGTTTGTAGTTTTTCTAACTGCTAACTTCTGACTCATTCTGTCATTGAACACGTCATCAATTGTATTCTGCATGATGGATAAAAAACGTTTTAAGAATCTGCTTCACGTGATCAACAATATTGTGTACATTATTATTTCCATAAATTGACAAATGAAGAATAAACATGATTTTAGCAGTAAAATTGCTTATTTATTTTCGTTGTTTTTACGCGTATGGATCCCGGACATTACAATTTAAAATAAAAGGTTTGTTTTCGTATAATATATTTTATAATAAAGTCTATAGTGGAAGAAGGTGAACGAAGATCTATGCATTAAAGGTCTAAAGCGTTACATCATTAATGATACTCTAGCGTTTACTCACTCATTCATCAGTGACGTTAATGTAATTTTCTTGTGCAAGAAGAAATTGCACAGTACACCAGTGTCCAGTTTACCAATATCAGTAATTTCAAAACATGCTAGAAGTGATTTACAGATTCTTTAAATATTTAAAGATTCAATGTTTTATTAAGTAACGTAAACATACAATGTGTCTAGTTACATGATCAAATATATTAACATATAAGTTATCAACATGACACAATGTTATGATATTATATACAACATAACATGACATTGATTGTATATAACATAAATATGCTATGTAGACAACCCACAGTAGACAAATGCTTTATACAATACTAATAATTGTGTAATAATGTGCAACTTGGTAGTATAGCAGTACATGTAGATAGTTCCAACAAAAGAATTGCCAGTTATAAGTCGTAAAACTTCAGCTGGTTAGAGATACGAGGACAGTTTAGAGCGACTCCTAAACATACCCTATGAGTAGTACATGCAGCTCTTTGGTTGTTGTGTATACGTCATTACTTGTTGCGTATACGTCACCACCACCACTACAGAGCTCTTTGCTTTTTTTGGTATACGCGTCACTATAGAGCCTATTGGTAATAGCTTTATAAATAGAGATCTCGTACCATTCTATAAATATAGACTAC
>CM026386.1:17101296-17170428 GCA_014843695.1 Archivesica marissinica | reverse complement strand
ATACACACTATGGCACCATATCTACAAACATTGCTACAAGATCTACACACAATATCACCATATCTACATACATTCCTACAAGATATATCCACTATCTCACCATATCTAAATACATTTTTACAAGATATACACCCTATCTCACCATATATACGCACATTACTACACGATATACACGCTGTCTCACCATATCTACATACATTCATACAAGATATATCCACTATCTCACCATATTTACATACAGTACTACAATAACTTCACACTGTCTCACCATATTTAAATACATTTCTACAAGATATACGCGCTGTCTCACCATATCTACGTACATTCCTACAAGATATTCACACTATCTCACCATATCTACGTACATTACTACAAGATATACACACTATCTCACTATATATACGCACATTAATACAAGATATACACGCTGTCTCACCAAATATACATACATTACTACAATATATACACACTATATCACCATATCTGCATATATTACAACAATATATATCCACTAGCTCACCATATATACATACATTTCTACAAGATATACACGCTATCTCACCATATATACATACATTGCTACTAAATATACACACTTTCTCACCAAATCTACATACATTACTACAAGATATACGCGTTATATCACCATATCTACAAACATTGCTACAAGATCTACACACTATATCACCATATCTACGTACATTCCTACAAGATGTATCCACTATCTCACTATATATACGCACCTTACTACAAGATATACACGCTATATCACCATATCTACGTACATTCCTACAAAATATATCCACTATCTCACCATATTTACATACATTATTACAATAACTACGCGCTGTCTCACCATATCTACATAAATTACTACAAGATATACACACTATCTCACCATATCTACATTCATTACTACAAGATCTACACACTATTTCACCATATATACATTCATTACTACAAGAAATACACGCTGTCTCAACATATCTACATACATTACTACAATATATACACGCTATTTCACCATATTTACATACATTACTACAATAACTACACGCTGTCTCACCATATCTACATAAATTACTACAAGATCTACACATTATATCACCATATCTACATACATTCCTACAAGATATATCCACTATCTCACCATATTTACATTCATTACCACAAGATCTACACACTATATCAACATATCTACATACATTCCTACAAGATATATCCATTAACTCACCATATTTACATACATTACTACAATAACTACACACTGTCTCACCATATCTACATACATTACTACAAGATATATCCACTATCTCACCATATTTACATACATTACTACAAGATATACACATTATCTTACCATACCTACATTCATTACTACAAGATCTACACACTATTTCACCATATCTACGTTCATTACTACAAGATATACACGCTGTCTCACCATATCTACATACATTACTACAATATCTCCACACTATTTCATCATATCTACATACATTCCTACAAGATCTACAAACTATTTCACCATATCTACATACATTAATACAATATATACACACTATCTCACCATATCTACATATATTACAACAATATATATCCACTATCTCACCATATCTACATTCATTACTACAAGATCTACACACTAGTTCACCATATATACATTCATTAATACAAGATCTACACGCTATATCACCATATCTACATACATTCCTACAATATATATCCACTATCTCACCATATATACATACATTGATACTAAATTTACACACTATCTCACCATATCTACATTCATTACTACAAGCTCTACAAACTATATCGCCATATCTACATACATTCCTACAAGATATATCCACTATCTCACCATATTTACATATATTACTACAATAACTACACGCTGTCTCACCATATCTGCATACATTTCTACAAGATAAACGCACTATCTCATCATATCTACATTCATTATTGCAAGATATACGCACTATCTCATCATATCTAAGTACATTACTACAAGATATAAGCACTATCTCACCAAATATACGTACATTACTACAAGATATACACGCTGTCTCACCATATCTAAATACATTACTACAATATATACACGTTATATCACCATATCTGCATATATCAAACACATATATATCCACTATCTCACCATATCTACATACATTTCTACAAGATATACACAATATCTCACCATATATACATACATTGCTACTAAATTCACACTAGCTCACCATATTTACATTCATTACTACAAGATTTACACACTATATCACCATAATTACATTCATTACTACAAGATATATACACTATCTCACCATATTTACATACTTTACTACACTAAATACACACTGTCTCACCATATATACATTCATTTCTACAATATCTACACACTGTATCACCATATCTACATACATTACTACAAGATATATCCACTATCTCACCATATTTACATACATTACTACAAGATATACACACTATCTTACCATATCTACATTCATTACTACAAGATATATCCACTATCTCTTCTATATATATATATATTACGCACATTATACAAGATATACACGCTGTCTCACCATATCTACGTACATTACTACAAGATATACACACTATGGCACCATATCTACATACATTACTACAAGATCTACACACTATATCACCATATCTACATACATTCCTACAAGATATATCCACTATCTCACCATATTTACGTACATTACTACAAGATATACACGCTATCTCACCATATCTACATACATTACTACAAGATATACACACTATGTCACCATATCTACAAACATTGCTACAAGATCTACACACTATATCACCATATCTACATACATTCCTACAAGATATACACACTATCTCACCATATCTACATTCATTACTACAAGATATACGCACTATCTCACCATATCTAAGTGCATTACTACAAGATATACACACTATCTCACCATATATACACACATTACTACAAGATATACACGCTGTCTCACCATATCTAAATACATTACTACAATATATACACATTATATCACCATATCTGCATATATCACAACAATATATATCCACTATCTCACCATATCTACATACATTTCTACAAGATATACACACTATCTCACCATATATACATACATTACTACAAGATATATCCACTATCTCACCATATTTACATACATTACTACAAGATATACGCACTATCTCACCATATCTAAGTGCATTACTACAAGATATACACACTATCTCACCATATATACACACATTACTACAAGATATACACGCTGTCTCACCATATATACATACATTACTACAATATATACACACTATATCACCATATTTGCATATATTACAACAATATATATCCACTATCGGGACATTAAGAATATATCAAATCTTTAAACGGCTATTTCTCGTAAAGTACTGGTCGTATAAATAAATGAAAGATATGGTCGTGTCGGTCTCACCGAGCTACGTCGATTTATACGGATGTCTACGCTCTAACGCAGATTAGAAAAATTGATGACGTCAGATTCGTATGCCGAGTCTTTTAGCTCCACATGACTGTGAAAGAAGCTTTAACAACTTTATTAAGCACCCTCGTTGTTGCGGATGAAAGCATATATGGAATCATTCATTTTGGAAAGGAGAAACGAGAGTATCCCAGAGTAAATCCACCTGCTTGGATCTGAAAACCCAATTGGGAAAAGAAGCTTTAACAACTTATATGAATCACTCTCACTGGTGGGAATGAAAGTATACATGCAGTCATTCCTGATCGAGCTAAAATAAATTTGTATAAACTAATTAAATAACATCGATACAATAGGAGAGACGAACAGAATGGGCTACAAACTGTTAAGATAACGACATAAATGCGGTCATTACAGCTATGCAGTAAAGGGAAATAACCCTTTTTATGTTGCAGATAGGAACGTTTACGAGTTAATTCTCTTAATCCAACACTAACGAAATGCTATCCAATGCGTTAATCGGACAGCCTTATGTTACCCTCACGGTGGTAAATATACATGTACTAATGAACTACATACATATTGCTGTATAAATGATTGTTTAACGGTTGATCAATTGACCGTCATTCTGAATTATTGTCTTATCATACCTCAAGAATGTATTCCAAATGCCCGCACGATGTAAATAGACATACATTATATAAAATAACTGCAAACAAAATACAACCTGATAGAGGGAATATTACATTCTTATCACACACGCACGCACGCGCACACACGCACGCACGCGCGCCCACACACACGCACGCACACACACGCACGCACGCACGCACACACACACGCACACGCATACTGTGTTCGCTGAACCCTTTATATATTTTCAACAATATGTATACACACATACATTCTGTGTTCCCTGAGCACCTTATATATTTTCAACAATATGTACACATAACGCAACCATCTCCTCATACACACGCACACGCACACACACTTGAGACATATGCATCGGCAAAGCCTTTGTTTCGGAGGACAGTGCACGAGGCAGAAGATGCTCCACCGACAGACAGACCGCCAGACGGACGGACAGACGGACGGACGGACAGACAGACAGACGGACAGACGGACGGACAGGACGGACGGACGGACAGACAGACGGACATACAGACAATAGATATGGGCGTATATCTATATATATATTACACTATGAATAGTCTGATTGTAAATATGATATGACGTTATGTTTACATGTTTTAAATATTCTTGCTATAATGAATCGTTACAGCGCTTATTTTCCCAATTTATGCTAATGTTTATATTTGCCGTTAATTATAAAACTAATTGAGCGAACTCTCACGCGGTGATACAGTGTGGGGTTTGCGATTCAAAATGGACGCGTGTCAAGATGTCAAATAAATCAAACTTGATACGAGTTTAATAATGTTCCATGTAAAATACCTTCGAGTTGATAAGCAGACAGAAATAAATATTTCGTTCTCATTGAGGCTATACAAGCCGCTACATCGCCTCAATTAAGACCAATTAGCCGATGATTAAGTTATAGTTGTTTACGACCTGTTCAATTTGGAACACTTCAGTTGTCATGTGAGAGCAACCTCTGTATGTAAACGTATTAATTAATTCGATGTCATGTTGTGTACCTACTGCGATGGTGATGGTTATAAATTTTTCTCGCATTTCCCAGATAAGGTTATTTAGGGTCAACTGGCAACCATATAACCTCATACCGTTTGGATTCATTATTGGAGGCATTCCGAGCAGAGAATTAACGTGGGTCATACTAAATCATAGGATTTATTCGGAGATAGCCATCAGACGGGTTTTATAATTACCTGCGTCAGTGTTTGGTTCAGTGCTTAAGTATTTCTATGGCATTCCAGGCAACTAATGACGTATTTTGTAGTAAATACTGATGCAAACGGATTTAGCCTTCATTTTGTGTACTGCTGGTGTTGGGGGAGTTGCTTAAACTGAGATGTATCGTACTGTTGTAGCTGGGCTCCGTGTATTTCTCTCGCATTTCTAGATAAGGTTATTTAGGGTCACCTGACAAACATATAACCTCATACCGCTTGGATTCAGTTAATTATGTTACAGGGCATGGAACAACACGTATTAGACATTTATATTAATAGTTGTTTCACTCTATACGATAAAATACGTGTATTTTATTCACTGAAATATATATCAATTGTATATTATATTGTGTATTTTATTCGTGTTTCATATACGCTATGGCTATGTCTAGTGACATGCCATTCTAAAACGTATATTACGGATTATTAATAATTTATCGCGTTTTTATGGAAGTATACGTAACTATATATATTATTCATTTTCGTACATAGGTTAAGTTTGTAATTATGATTTCTTACTCGATAAAAACGTACGCCTAGCTCGAATAATATAATGAACTTACCCGTATATTCGTTGAAGCTGCTTGAGTACTAAGACCGTTCTAATCGGACTATATTTATATAGAAGCGTTCGTAATAGTTATTTATGGATCGGTTCGTAGTCTATATTTATAGAATGGTACGAGATCTCTATTTATAAAGCTATTACCAATAGGCTCTATAGTGACGCGTATACCAAAAAAAGCAAAGAGCTCTGTAGTGGTGGTGGTGACGTATACGCAACAAGTGATGACGTATACACAACAACCAAAGAGCTGCATGTACTACTCCTATGTATGTTGATGCTTGTAGCCTAAGTTATGGTCGGGTTGAGTTATCAAATAACATTACCCATCTAATTCACACATTAACGAATATAGATGCGCGTTAGTACAGCGCGACTCCTGTACGGACTCTTATGTTGGTTCTTATAGCCTAATCTATGGCCGGGCTGAGCATGCAAATAATATTATGCATCAAACATATTCATACACCTACGAATATGAGATGTGAGACAGTACAGAGTGACTCCTGTACGACCGTATACATTTTGGTGCTTGTAGCCTAACCTATGGCCGGGCTGAGCATTCAAATTGTATTATTAACGTACACAACTTAATCGCCTTAGTTGATAATATACGAGTGTTAACTAAACATCTTAGTACGCTCGCCCACATGGTTCGCCGGAGACGAGGATAAATAAGCTCAATCATCATCTTCAGCTTGTTACTTGAATTTATGATTTCAGTGAATCGAGAACACGTACCTGATTTACATCTTTCTGTCTCCGTTGCACTACCACAAGCAATCTGCAGAGTAAACACAACAACCACATGTGATTTTGGCATCCTCAATAGACAGTACGAATTTGTAGCTAACACGAAACTATTCACAGTCGTTCTGTTGCAACAGCTAGTTCATTGAATCGTGACTGTTCTCATGGTTCGATCCCGTTTGACCTTAATAATCATAAGTTATTCAGAGGGGGGAATTTAAACAGACGGATATGTACATAGTCCAGTGGTAACATGTTGGACTGGTAATCCAGGGATCGCAGGTTCGATCCCCCGTCTGACCCAATAAAATTAACAGTCTTTCAGATGGGACTTTAAACCGAGGCCTCGTGTCGTACGTAAAAGAACCAGAGGGGACTCTGGAATGGGTCTGTCTATACCATTGCACTATACTCCAAAAATCGAAAATGACTAATCTCTTCAGGAGGCGTCGCTCATATGTGTAACCGGTAGCGACGATAATTAAACGTAAAAAACACATACAGTCCATTCCTTCATGTAACTGGTACAACGACCAGGTTAGCCTTTATTTTAGCTTAAATCTAAATTTCTATTTCACCCATTCCGGTAGCCTGGGAACAGGCGCCGATATATTTTGCCTGGTCAGTCAAATAAATATATTTTAACACCGAGAATTGGGCCGGTGTACAAAAGATAGAAAAAATAAACAATATATCTGCACGAATAAATGATTGTCATATATAAATAGAAATGTATTATATAAATACATTTATCTATTTATAGATATGACCCATTGTTAACCATGTAATATTATGATTATTATGTATTATGTATAATCGTCTGCTATTATTTTCGCGCCTAAATTATCAGTTCTCTGTTTGCGCGGGAACAAATTATATGTTGACAGCCGAAGGCGGCTGGTCAGTTATGTAAGATAATCGCCGCCGTTCTTGATGACATATAAACACGTAATAATATTGTATAACATCACAAATGTTTGGCGCCGTAATGTCTGTTATAGATGTTAATTCTGCTATTTAAGAAATGAAAAATTATTAAGATATTAGTGCATTCTTATCCAGCCATGGAGGCGTTAAGGAAATGATGTAACTCACTATTAGAATATAAACTGTTTCTATGATAGTTAGAACAATTAATATTTAAAGAAGTATTAACTCTTAAATATTAAAGTTGTATTAAATACGTGAACGGAAGATAATTAGGCCTTTTAAGAAACGATTGTTTTGGCTAATATATCTATGGGAATAGTTTGATAAAGCGAAGGAATTTAGTATAGTAATAGATCTATTATGAACACATTGAAATAGTGAGGCGAATAATTTGATACGAGAAATCACGAATAAATGATATAATATTATGTTATAGATTTGAAATAAAGCGAGATTGTTGTAGATATTATACAAAGGAAAATGATAGACTGTGTTGAGTTATAGTATATGAAGGACCGTAGAGAAACCCCCTAGACAACTCCAGCGAGTCTACGATAGGATAGACCCTGGTTAGAGCATTGATAACGGAAAATAGACATAAGAAGAAAGAGAGGCTCGTGACACCGTAATGCGTTTCTGGTGATATCAACGTCATTTTGCTAGAAGCTAAAAAGTGAAAAATCGACAGATCATCTATTGGAACCGAGGCTACCATTCCCGGTGTAAGGCAGGATAGTTTACGTTGCCATTTAATTAAATAATAAAATAAAATGACATTGTTCACTTACAATATGATGCACACAATGATAGCCACGCCCAAAACACATGCGCTGATAAGTGTACATGCTAAGCCACACACCCATGGTGGGGACGGTTCAGGGCAGGCTTCCGTCATACTAGCATCTCCCGTCAGCTTGCATCTTCTCGCGATGGAACACACCTCGGCTTCACATAGCAGCCTGCTTCGCGCGATCACTTGGAAGTGTTCGTATGTTACCATCGGTGGCGGGCATGGCGCACACAGAAGCAGGTCCGGGATTGCTCCACCAGCGGAACAGGAACACGTGTGGAAATAATCCATCTTAAAGATTTTCTTTAACAATATCTAAACCCTACATCACTAGCAGAATTAGCACAGGGAAATAGTTCTTATGTCATTAAAAATGATTATTGTAGGATAGTACAACATCAGTGTGACTCATTTATGTCAATCGTGAGTCTTTGTGTAATCCGTCTGAAAACAATGTGTAATCCGTCTGAAAACAATAGAACAGATGTTTCACTTGTGACTTCATATCTTATTCATAAATCAATATATTGTGATTTCGAAATAGAGTAATAACGGTTATAAACAAGCCTTCCATACAATATTCGCATTACAGGTAAATCAGGTTGTTGCCATTATACCATACAATATTCGCATTACAGGTAAATCAGGTTGTTGCCATTATACCATACAATATTCGCATTACAGTTAAATCAGGTTGTTGCCATTATACCATACAATATTCGCATTACAGTTAAATCAGGTTGTTGCCATTATACCATACAATATTCGCATTACAGGTAAATCAGGTTGTTGCCATTATACCATACAATATTCGCATTACAGGTAAATCAGGTTGTTGCCATTATACCATACAATATTCGCATTACAGGTAAATCAGGTTGTTGCCATTATACCATACAATATTTGCATTACAGGTAAATCAGGTTGTTGCCATTATACCATACAATATTCGCATTACAGGTAAATCAGGTTGTTGCCATTATACAGCCTCCACAGACGGATCTGCAGTCCAGTGGTAACACGCTGGACTGGTAATCCAGGGATCGCAGGTTCGATCCCCCGTCTGACCATAATGAAATTAACAGTCTTTCAGATGGGACGTTAAACCGAGGTCTCGTTTCGGTGCTTTACACCGAGGTCTCGTTTCGGTGCTTTACAGAGTGCACGTAAAAGAAACGGGGGAGACTCTGAAATGGGTATCTGCCTGTATCATTGTACTATCCTCCACAAATCCTCTTATGGGCAACCGGTAGCGACAATAAATACACGTAAAACACATACACTTTGAAAGCATAGTATATGCCCTCCATATACAGCCTAATACAACTACAATTTATTCTACTTCTGTTCGTTTGTTTGTGTTTAAAATAGCACCAACAGCTTAGGTGACTAGCCATTATTGGTGGAGGAAGACATTCCGAGCAGTAGTGCTGCCCATCCGAGTAGAACCACCAACCTTCCGCACACCATGTTGTTATAACTTGTAGCACAACCCATTTGCTTTTTTTTCCTTTGACAAAACAAATGTATATAATTACATATTAATCTCTGATTTGTTCTTAGTATTAGTATTGTATGTATATATGTAATGTATTGTATGAAAAAATGCAATAAAATATTATTAAAAAATATACCTTCCGCACTTGGAAGTAATTCGATGCCCAAATTGGAATTCGAACCTACAGCGGCCACGGGGATTCGGCACGTGTGGGGGTACTAGTATATATACGAATCCCTGTGACAGCGGCGGGGGTCAAGTAGTACAATTCATTAGTGCGAAGATCCTCCTCGGACCGGTAAATATGTTAAGATGGTATGGTAGTCACAAGGGTTTTCATATTGGTTTTCTCTGGGTACCCCGATTCCCTCCCACACGAAGAACCACATATACGCTAAACGTTTTTATCCGCACCAACGATAGTGATTAATATAAGTTGTTACAACTTGCTTCGCAACCGTAGTAAGATAAATAAAAGATTAGTTTAGAAAGAAAGGAGAAAAGGTGCGAAGTATTTAGGAAATACATTAATTTGTTGATTGGAAAGTCAGAGCAAGCATAGCCTAGACGTTTGTATAGGTGGGGTCTTGCCCATGTAGGTTAAACTAGTATGGTTGTGGGATTTGTCTTAATATATAATAGTGTGGGGAGTTCATGTAATTCTCGCAGGGTCGCACCTGTGGACTCGCAGGGTCGCACCTGTGGACAACTGGTAACGACGATAAATGAACACAAAACACACCATCAATATAAATGCAACGCGATATTAAGGACGATACCAGTACACTAAGATATAGTGAAACACGTTTTTATTTTGACTAAGTGATTGTATCTCATTATATAAATGCAACGCGGTATTGAGGACGATACCATTACACTAAGATATAGTGAAACACGCTTTTATTTTGACTAAGTTATTGGATCTCATTATACCTGGTCGATACCAACTACCTGGATCACCAATATCGTGTTTAATTTATTGGTTTTCTGTTTATATACATATTTCGAATATGGCTTTGGACCAGTATAATTTATATTATTGTGGGGGAATCATGAATTTCCTTCCGTGGCAAAACTGTACAATAAAGCCCCAACATTTCAACGCAAGATGATATTATTAATTGAAGTACGTATAACACTGTCTTATTTATCATTTAAAAAAAAACCCATCTAATCTCCTTTTACTGGTTGAACGTTATGACATAAAACTACTGTTTTGATCAGGAAGTTACCGACCCGACAGTTATATATATACAGTTACAAGTCATTCAAAACGTTCTATTCACACGTGGCTTGCTATTATATGCATGCAATCGAATTATAAAATGTTCAAAACTGCATACATATTAGTCTATACAAATTTATATTTTAGCTCGATTGCGAAACAAGTTCTTACAACTTAAACACTCTCGATACCTCATTCCTGGTGGAATCCATCGCCACGAGGGGGAGGCACGTGGAATTTAAATGCCTTGCCTAACGGTACAATTGTAACGGCTCCAGTGGGACTCGAACTCGGGGCCGTTAGGTTGATTGCAAAACAAGTTTTTACAAAGTTAGCTAAATAATATGACATGCGGCACAGCGGCTGCATCGACGAGACAGTCTTGAATCAGCTGCTGTTGCATGTCGCGACGTGCACTTAGTGGGGACTTTAAATGAAAAAACGCGTGACGCGGGCAATGAAAGTTATAGAATAGTCTTGTGGTTTGTCTCAATTGATTATATCAAGGGAGGTACGCTACAAGTTACATTTGTTATTGAAATAAAAGAATCCATATATATATATTAATTAGACAATAATGTATGTGGAGGGTTTGCGAAATAGCATCAGTTAACATGCTGTAACATTGTCGAAATGTCCAATATATAACGTCGTTTAGGGCCGTCCGTGGCCGAGGTGATAAAGCCGTTGACTTAAAACATTTGCTCCTCAGCACTGTAGGTTCGAATCCAAGTGAGTGAATTATTTCACGTGAGGAAGCTATACAACTGGCTTGCAAAAGGTTAATGGTTCTCTCCGAGTACCTTCCGTGCCTGATATACAGCTCGGAGGGCCCCTCCGGGCACCTTGGATCTTCCGTCACCAATGCCAGATGGAGAGTCGCCATATGACATAAGCTTTCCGTACCACCTTTAACCCTCCTCCCCCACAAACAAACACAAGATTTGCTAAGATTATGCTCTACTGCTAACTGTCTTACACGGTGATTAGACTCTTACAGACAGATGACATTAACAAAACATTCCTTGAATATGTCCATAATTTCATTCGCGATACAAAAAAATTCTTTATGTATATAAAACCCCCATGTATATAAGACGTGCACTTGATGACTTTACCCCCGTCTGCCTGCGCTACCTTCCCAAGCATCTTCTCTTTCTTCTGCAATCATGACGGTATTTCATTTCTCTCATTTCTAAGCAATATTAACACTTGGTATACACGTATTATTTCCACACCGTCCAATATAGAACTGTGTACGTTGAACTACAAGGAGAGGACGTACATACGCTCTGCTTCCGTTTTAATCCTTTCCTATATACTTACTTTGATTTCGTGTACATGTATTGTATATAGTGGAATGGATATGCTTAAACCAAACAAACACGAACAATAATGTGTTCAGAAAATAGCACGTGTAGTTCCATATAACTTCTCTGAAATATTGAAGCGCTATGAATTCCACGACTCACTGGTAGGTTATTATGATAAGCAGTAAATAATAGGTAATTATATACTATATAATTACAGGATCAGTTTAAGAGCCTAGCATCAGTGTTTTCATTCCAGGAAATTCTAAGGCGTGGCTGTGTGTTTCTAAGGTGACACAGACTATATTCTCACACCTAATCAATATGTCGCTTGTAGATACATGTAGGTAACTCTCTGCAGAAGTATTCTTATGTGTATAGTGCATAGTCCATCCATAATTAGTACAGATCAGCTTAATAAGGATTGGTATAGTACAATGTATATAGAGATGGCAACGGTTGGTGATCGAAGTCGGAAGAGCATCTGGTTATTCGCAACATTCGCTAATTTCTTGAATTTTCTAAATTCACACTTTATCTACTTTCTTTTTCTTATTAGTCGTGCGAGCATATGTCTCAAGTTTTTCAACTCAAGTCTGTGCACTTGCTCGAACAATTGCCTACAAATACACCATTGAGTTTTCAAAATAAAATACGTCATGGTATCTCAGAAAGTGAGAGCCATTCCTATATCCAATGCTTACTTCACTATACGTTGTGCGCACTCTGTCTATGGTAATGTTTAAGGTAACCTAAACGTAATTTACTAGGAAACCTCCGAGCTTCTACTTAGACTCTGTGAAAGCCTTGACATGTCCATACACAATAAACTTGCAGTTTGAACTAGCCATACATTACAGTTACATAAACATACCTACGTATGTATCCATCAAAGAGCAGTTATGTGGCAAAGTCCTGCACTAGTTCTCTAGGGATCGCATGTTCGATATCCCCTTCCACTAGTCTTTGTATGTGGACCCTTCGTAGTGTCATGGATAGGATACGGTGTCCGCCTTGTATCCGAGCAGATGTGAGCTTGAGCCCCGTCAGACCCACGGTGGTGGTGCATTTAGCCAAGACACTCTCGTCCACATTGCCTCGTCTCTCTCCCCCATGGCGATGGATTCAATCAAGAATAAGGTATCCAGATTGATTAATCTAATG
This sequence comes from Archivesica marissinica, assembly GCA_014843695.1. NCBI lineage: Eukaryota > Metazoa > Mollusca > Bivalvia > Venerida > Vesicomyidae > Archivesica > Archivesica marissinica. The sequence continues at coordinate 17,156,840 of CM026386.1, read as the reverse complement.
TTGTAAAATGTTGTTTCGCAATCGAGCTAAGATAATAAATGTGTACAAACTACAAAATATCATGGTATGTTGAGTGAGACAATAAACAGAGGGCTCATGCCGGTGCTTTATGTCGTACACGTAACGAAACCAGAACAGTATCCCCTTAAACAAGAAAGACAATAATTAATACATTTCTCGAGGCGTCGTTTCAATGCACAACACAGGCGGTGACGTTAGAATAAAACATTAAAAATATCCACGAACCTTATGGTCTTACCTTCTAATATCCAGTAAGATGACACATGTTATAACACTAACTAACCTATAGCACACATAATGTACATGTAATGCCCAAACCTGGGCTGACTCCTGTGAATGGCCATTGATTCGCAACAACATGCTGTTTATTCCCGGATCGATATTACGCCACGCAGATATTTGCCAGGTAATTGATGACAGACATGCGATACACCTGGCAACATTACCAATAACTTCAGTAGAGCCGATATGAAACCATATATTGGTAAGCATATGGTTACGTCTAAATATACATAGTGACGATTTGAGTTGAAATGGAAGAAGTGGGTGGTGGGTTGTTTTTAGCCAAACTTCAACAGTTAAGGTCAGACACCGCTATTGTCAATTCCATAGGCCACCATTATATAACACACAGTGCCATTATATGTTCCCCAAAATAGTTTGGCACAAATGACAGTACATTTCAACAGACTGGCCCTTGAGCCACAAAAATATTTCAAAATGTTTGACCGATTGCGTTTTTTTATTACTTTATTTTTCTAAAATATTCCGAAATGCAGCTCATATATTGTATTTGATATGTCACTATTGCTGCCAATATCTACTCAACCAATCAGTCATGTATCAATAACTCTTAAGGGCTTCCCTACACCTTTTCAACCAATCCCATACCACTATATCAATAACACCATCTGACCTTTGAAAGCGAGGAGACTCCACTATCCTCCGAAAATCTAAAATGACTAATCTCTTCCGGAGGCGTCGCTCATATGGGCAACCGGCAGCGACGATAAATAAACGTAAAACACGCGTTCGCGTCCACCGTAGCTGGAAAGTGTTTAACGGACAGCGCTCATAGGAAGATGGAATTTGATACAAAACGTTAGATATGACATACCACGTGCACACGTACCTTAAAAGTCAGACCCGCCCGATTAAACTAATTTGCATTAATTGTTCCTGCAATGATTCGTCATGCATTGTATTTGTTTTAATGATTTGTTAAAAAAACATAAACTTAAATGAAAATATTTCTAAAAATGCCAGTCATTACAAATTAGCCTATTCACACACCAGACTAGACTTTATAGTCCACCTTTAAGTCCCGTCTGACCCTAATAATATTAACAGTCGTTCGGCCCGGGCTTCAAACCGATGTCTCGTGTCGGTGCTTTACACTGTGCACGTAAAAGAACAAGAGGAGACTCTGGCATTGCATTATCCTCCAAAATATAAGTTTACTAATCTCTCCAGGAGGCGTCGCTCATATGGGCAACCGGTAGCAACGATAAATTAACGTAAAACACACACCAACCGGCCATATCAGCATGAACATCTGACATTCGGCCTCCCGCACCGTTAACCTCCAGGTCACGGAGACGATAAATATATTAAATAAAATAACTTATAATTGGTTGCTTAGAGTATGCTAGGTTCGAATTCCATATGTACAATTCAACTTAAAAATACAAAAAAACGTCTGGCATGAGAACAACAACAACAACAACAACAATGCTATCAATAATACAAAGTCTTTTATTTTACGAAGATTTAATAAAGATTAAAAACCCTAACATTAGCACAATGAACAGCTGATATACAAAATGCATTTGGAGGTGATTGAGGCAATGCATGGGATGATGATGTCTATGGAACTGCACAGTGCATACATAAAAGATAAGTTGATTGTAAACGGTAAAATTACTATTAATCAATGTATGCATTTACCTGTCTCAATGAAAATCACAGCATCTGTGAATAGTGCATGACATAGGTCAGATGGGAAAATAGAAGGTTCTGCCTTTGTTTGTTGCATGCAAGCCACGTTGATAATAATCTAAATAACCAACATGAAATAGACAATGGAACACATTAAATTAAAGGATGACAAAGACGAATCCAGGAAAAGAATGAACATATTCTGGTCATTAAATTTGTTATTAAACGCCAGAACAGTCCATGGGAAGTAACATCACGCGTGAAAATGGAATCTTTCATTCAGAGAATAAGGCTAAATAAATGTTAAAAATGTAAATGTTAAAAATGTTAAATAAATGTTAAAAATGTTAAATAAATGTTAAAAATGTAAATGTTAAAAATGTTAAATAAGCAATTGCAGTCCAATTTTACATTCGCACCAGAGATGAAACATCACGTTCTAAGGAACCAATTTTACATTCGCACCAGAGATGAAACATCCACGTTCTAAGGGTATTAATTAAATCAGTACCGTAGCCAGAGGCAAATTTCAACCGAGGCAATATAGGGGGTCCGGGTGCATGGTCCCCCTTAAAAATGTTGAGGTATAGAAGCGATTTCGACATTTTGGGGCACCCCGTAAAATTTGGAATCCTAGAACGGTAATGGTGCACTCACGCATTTTAATGTTCGTTTTACGTACATGTATTTTTCAAAAGTATGCCAAACTTAGTATAATCTTGCAATAAGCAAAGATGAAATGTCACAACATTATATGATCGCGTCGTGAGACATGTGACCGCTGGTCTACATGCTATACCATACAGACATGCCAATATCCCCTCCACTATTAATTGCATACTAGGAGCTCCGCCCTGGTGATAATTCGTTTCAAATAGGTCATGCGTGCATAGAGCTGTAGGATATATGTGTTTCAAGAACAGATTCAAAGAACTGCATTTAGTGCGTTGCCCAGGTATACATTCAAAGAGACAGCCTTCATAGCTGTGGTAAGATCTAAGCCGAAATATGGTTCAATTATTTGGGACCCTACTTGAAAAATAAAACATCGATCAAATTGAACGCATACAAAATTCGGTGTTCGCTTTATCAACAACGATTACAGAAGCACCGAGGAAGGCTGCGTTACTATCTATCTATCTATATTCCGCTAATGTCGAACCCCTCGCGGGGACGTAGACATGTTGCGCGTCAAAAACCGCAAAGAAATTAAAAGTATGAGTAGTTAAAAGTATAATTAAACAAACCATTTAACTACAAATGTAATACATACAAATACGCATACAAATTTAACTACATTTTACAAACATGTTAACAAAATACCTGAAACTGGACACCATACTAGAGCGCCGCGCCTATGACAGACTGGTGATGCTGTACAAGATAACATGGGGTATGTTGTCGGCAGTGGATCCTGAACATTACCCGACAAACCAACGCGATAAGAAAGCTGTGAACGCTACATAATTCAAAGACTTTGATCAGTAAGTATCATTGATCGAAGAGTATCGAAATAAATCACGATCGTACACTATTCAATTTGCTCACACAGGAGCTATGAATCGAGACCATAATTGGTCGACCTGCGCGCGCGCAATACACCCAGAACTGGTTAATCTGCGCGCGCGCATTACGCCCAAAAGTGGTTAATTTGCGCGCGCGCATAAACGGCAACAAGTGGGTAATGTGCGCGCGTAGAATATGGCGACAACCCGGGGGAAAGTAATCCCCATCTGCGAAAATGATGTCACAATAAACCCCATTTACAAAGGGTTTTTGTCGCATCCAAATTAACCCCATTGCTAAGATAATTCCACCACGGATTTACCCCATTTTTACAGGTAAAATTGAAAAGCAAAATTTTGTATGCATTTTAAACAAAATTCAAAGGTAAATATTTTTACCCGTTTATAACCTCATTAATGCCACTTTTTCACCCATTCACCCGCCATAACCCTTAACACGGATTTGTTATCCATTCACCCCCTCTTCATAACAAATGCCCCCCCCCAATACGAGTACCTTTCTATTTAGAGTAGCCGGGGGAGGGGGACTGATTAATGGGCTTATTCTAAGATACTAATTAAAATTGTAGACCGATGTTCCAATTTCATTATCAGATGACAAACGTGAATAAAAACACACATCAACAGGTAGGTTTTATATGGAAACATGTTTATTACATTTTTTTGTAAATACGTCACTTGAAAAACACAGACAATTCTGTAAAATGTTACCATGTGAAGTCTAGCACCTAACGACATGTGGAAGCTAGACAGGCTATCAGAGTCTTTAGAAATCGAGCAGATATTTATTATACACATTATGGATGTTGTTTCAATAATTATATCGTTTTATTGACATATAAAAAGCCATATTGCCAGAGGCGAAGCCGAGGGCAATATCACTATTTATATAGGTATCAATAAAACGATACGACTACATGTCAATAGGACTACATTTACATGAAATCATCTTCTTGGTCGAAACGCATCTGATAAAAAGAGATACATGTTATTGAATTTATGGTTACACGTGTATAGGCTTACATTTGTGAAATGTATTAGTGAGTCAAAGAATAAAACAATTGTGAACATCCACGATCTGTGTGCTAGCCTAATCTCTCAATTAAAGTCACTGGGAGTAAATAGTACACGAGCCTTGCGGATCCTGCGTGGCTGGGCTTGTGGTGTTGGTCTGCTGGATCGTGGGGTGCGCTCTGGATCGGGCATTAGACGGAGTCCTGGCGCCGCCACATTACCGGGAATGTCATCCGTCCTGTCCACGACTCCGTAGAGTTGTCTCGGAGTTAGCACGTGACGGCCTGTCCCCAGGTTACGCCTGGCGTCATCAGCGGGAGCCCTGCGAGGGGTTGAGAAGCGCGGAGGCTGAAAGGGAGAGACTTCGTCTCCGCTACCCTCGCCCGATTCCCCCTCTAGCATCTCCGGATATGGCTCCAAGATCCGGATCAACATCAATAATTATCCATTGATCCTCCATAATGATATATACATGGTTCCTTATTATTCCTTACTAAATTTATCAATATCCGTCTGGATCTGGGTTTAAAAAAATCCTGGATCCGGATCAACATCTACTAGCGTGGTCCACGTACCAAGGTCGACCGCCACAATAATTTTCAATGTCAGTAACTTTTTGTGTAATGCTGCTAAATGTCCACGTTTGCCCTATCTCGCAATGGTGAAGATTCCTTTACAAAACCTGGATCGCCCCCAAAATTTCATCAAAATCCGTCGGTAACTTTTTGCGTAATCCTGCTTACTGACTGACAAACTAACAGGGGTGAGGTAACTATTGAAAAATGGAATAAAGCTAAAGTATATACATGACAAATGCTTCACTTCAAGTTGATTGTATGAATTAAAATTCAGGTTGCTAGGAAATTAATTTTCATTACACGACATATTGTTTAACGATTCTGCTTATTTCAATTTATAGAAAAGTTTTACATTATGAAACTTCTGCATTAATACGGTTTTTAGTAATGCAATGCACTGATATTTAAATACATACACAATAAATAAACGTTATGATTGGTATCATATAAGTGCTGCCCCCTCCCGTAATACAATGGCTGTAATTAAGGTGCTGCCACCTGCAGTAATATCAGTAATCTCATTCTGGCAACTAATATTGAAATCTTGAGACTGAAAAAAGGAAGATATTTTGCCAATAAATTAACTTTGTAGCTGGTTAATCTGCGCGCGCGCATTACGCCCAAAAGTGGTTAATTTGCGCGCGCGCATAACGGCAACAAGTGGGTAATGTGCGCGCGTAGAATATGGCGACAACCCGGGGGAAAGTAATCCCCATCTGCGAAAATGATGTCACAATAAACGCGCAGCTAAACCAAAAAACAACATTTTGAGCACGCGCAGATCGTCAGTAACGAGCTAATTGGCGCGCACGCAGCTGAACATATAATGGTATTTCGCGCGTGCGCAGATTGACAATTTGTGGGACCTATTCATACCTGCACACAGAACAGTTCAAACATTCATTGTATTTGTGAAAACACTCATAGATTGGAACCACCTGGATGATTGAATAGTGCATGCAATGATAGTTTTCTGAAAACTTGTTTTCAAATCCAAACCATTCACAATTTATATAATTTGTCAGAAAACTTGTTTTCAAATCCAAACCATTCACAATTTATATAATTTGTAACATTTTTGGTGTTATACATGTAAATTTATTGGAATAAACACTGTTTAAACCAGCGACAGTAGAGGGGTTCGGGTCATGGTTAAGACGCTCACATCCGTAGAATCTATACCAACAATGGTCCTGCTACGTAACTCAACAAATACAGACGTGTGTAGTTCTTTAATATTTTGTTACACTCTACGATGGTGTTCTAGTGTTGTCCTTATTTGGATACCGTAGGTTTTAAATGTTTGAACAGCTGGATAGCCGGGAAGGGTCGAAACTAGTTGCTAGAACTGATGGCCCGGCCCGTTTGCTTTACTTTAATTTGTCGTGTTTTGTATTCACATGTATATGTAAAACGAATCGAGCAATAAAATATGATTAAACTAAATTAAACTAAGCTGGATAGTTGAGAGTTGTAGCCTACTTTAGTGTACATAGATGCTAATGTTCAATATTCACATCTATCTAAAAAGCAAAGGTGTGGAGAATCTGCTAGGCAAGCTGAACACCCATAACGCTGCTAGTGCACGTGGCTTGCGCATGGTTTCCAAGAATGTAGGGAAGAAATCAGCCGCATACTCTCCACTATCTACACAAACAGGTGAAACATTGAGGGGAATATGCCTGATGTTTGTCTCCACCAGTATTCAAGAATGATGATATTGTTGTGTATTTACACGGTGGTTTCATCCCCGGTTCGAGGGTACTCGCTTTTGCCGGTTAGGCGAGACTAGAAAAGGTCATCCGGGTTGACGACCTTTTCTAGTCTCGCCTAACCGGCAAAAGCGAGTACCCTCGAACCGGGGATGAAACCACCATGTAAATACACAACACTAGGTTACCTGGGCAGTTAATAATGTTATAATTATTACGAATAAATGTTGACCCAAATATGTTAATGAAACCGAAAGAAATTCCTACCATGGTTGGAAACTAATTTCGGTCGTAGTATTACAGAATCAGGATGATGGATGTACAGTGTTTAGAGGTGATAAAGACGGCGGCTATTGTCCGTAGTAACCTTCAACAGATTCTGCACCGTCATACCTCTCCTCAAAGCCATCAACTGGGCGACATCTCCAATATACTCCGGGGTATTTATAACGGGCGAATGATCACCCCTTACCCCAGTAGACAAGAACGGGGAGTCGGTCTCCAGCAAGAGACGGCTCGAAGAGATCGACTTCAATCTGATCCGGCTGAAACGTGGACGTTTCGGCTGTGAACCCGAAGTAACAGTCTGGAAATGACTGTATCCAAGCCTTAACTACTGCGCAACTGCCACCAAAACAATGTAAATGAATTGGTTGCATTTTGGCGCAATAATCCCGCACAATCTCCAAACCCCTGGCGTACACCGTAGTGTCAAGAGGGGTCTTACCTCTGAGGTGGAGGACCAACACCCTACCTGCACAGGAGAGAGACACTATTCGGCGGAAAAGAGCTTCCTGTTTGCCCCAGGTGTGTTTAGGCTCGGTCCAGTCCAGACCAATTTCCCCTATCGCCACCGTCTCAGGATAGCTGAGAATCCGCTGCAGATCAGTAAACTGATTTTCACGGAAATCTCTAGTGTTCCTCGGGTGTATCCCTACTGCAATTCTAACCCTATTGTCCGTAGGAAAATGCTTCGGAAAAACCTTTGGGTCACAGTAAATAGCCACCAGACCAACTAACTTGACCGGAAGGAGAGGCTGAACCTGTTTAGTATATCTTAGAACTATGTCTAACAATTCCCCAGATCTACCCTTCAACTTGGCGTTAGAAACACCACCAAGTATCTTCCTAGCAGTCGTGTCGAGATGGAAGCGACTATCCACCGCCTCTAACATTCCTCCCGCAGTCAGATGACCTGGATAGGCGGATGCTATTGCCTCATTCTGAAAACCAAGCACTGGTGGGGGGCCCACCGTTACTTTTAGTTACGACCCAGACTTATTGGCCACAACTTCCCTAGGACCTAGAGTAACCTCGGGCTCTGGGACGATCAGTGTATCGGCCATGACACTTCCCTGACCAGAAGTTTTAACTGACTTCCAGTGTGGCAGTGGTGTCGTCGGCCACCACATCTCTTCCGGTCCCTAAATCTCAGTTCGGAGTTAACACTGGGAACCTCACCGCATATGCGCCAGAACTGAGCCTGCCCTTCCGTCGGCAGCTCACTTTCCAGTGCTAACGGAGGTCTCCAGTGAATCAGGCAAGCATTCGAGTACATAGGACACAGTTTGAACACTTTTGGGGTAACCCAGCAGTGTGCCTTACATAGCCTCCTCATCGCTGTCCGACTCGTCTCTGAGATCTCGGAACAGGGATGAATTAAAGCCTTCTTGTTCAGAAAGCTACACAAATCCCTTAACCCTGCGCGTGGTCCGACTACCAGGCGAGCCAATTTTACGAGATAATCCACTCTTGCCCGAGGGGTCATTAGCTGAGCAGGGGTTTCGTTGTCGTGGAAGACACATGGGACGTGGTGCCCGAAAGCGCGAAGCTTCAAAGTTTTATTCCCAAAGCCACAGACGGGACAATTTGAAAACCCACCAGCCCTGACTTTGCGTCGGGGCCCAGCCTCTGTCTCTTTGCCCAATTTAACCTTCACAGGTCCCACTATGTACCCTTTCATAGATAACTCCCTTCCGGCGGTATGCATTTTGACCCTTTTTATCACCGGGGGTTTATCGGTTAGTTCTGAATAGAACTTATCTGACATCAGGGAAACCTGGGCTGCTGTGTCAATTACAGCAGATGTTGCCACTCCAGTTATCGAAGTTTGTGCTTGCAACATTGAGTTAGACCTAAGCTGACATATTAATGCTCTCCTCCAGAGGCTCGTTTTCTATTTCAGGGCGACAAGTCTCCGGAAAAGTGGTATCCTGCATCAACGGATCCATTGTACACACTTGTATGGTCCCTATTACGAGGACTATGGGTCTCGTACAAATGATGGTCTACACTATGGTGAGCAGACTCGAGACCGTTGGGGTTAGCTACGGTTGTTATATTCCCTAGGTCCGTATTACGAGGACTATGGTCGTATACAGATGAAGGTCTATATTGCGTTGAGCAGAATCGAGACCGCTAAGGATAACTATCTTCCTCAGGACTCTCCTCGGACCAAGATTACATCTACCCTTATCAATGGGTGTGCCCTCAGAAGGACATATATCCGCAGAATAAGAGCTGGGATAAATCGCAAAAGAATGTTGATGTATTACATCTGCATCGAGACACAGACTAGCCATCTCTGTGGTTTCATTAAGGCTCTCTGGTGAAGGTGGGGTCGGGCCTAGGCCCTTTAGTCCGACCCGGAGTCGTTTAAAGACTAGTCAGCAATTTGAGAGACAGTTTTGTCTCGCGGCAAGACTGGACATCTATTTCGAAAATGTTCCACTTTGCCACACTGATAACATGATCCTGCAATACGAGATCTAATCGGAGAGCTTTCTCTTACATTTTGACGCCCTAACATAGTTGTCGTCATTTTTGTCAAGCTCTCTACGACCTGATCCAATTTACTTCCCATAGTCTTCACTAAGTCCTTTATTACTTTGGACTCTGAAGATTCCTTGCTAGTGTCTACAGGTTTGGCATTCGACGTTCTATTATAGAACCTGCGATTTGGTCTAACCTCAGGTCGAGAAACGCTCTGGACCCGATAGCCATCCTCAGAATCGTCCGATTCATGTCCAGTGAGTTCCATCAAATCGCACCATTTTCCTTTTCATATTATGTCTTGTATGTTGGAACAACCGAACATTATTTATGGCCGATTCCGGCCGTTGATTACATACACTAGCGCCGGCATCACGATCCGTCAAGCCATGACAGAAACGTACCACAGCCATGTTATACATGCGGTTATCCGGCATTTCATTGTATGCCCGGAGTGACAGATCTACTACCCGCTCACCCCATTCATCCATAGATTCGCCTAAGTATTGTTCGGCTTGATGGAACTCTAGTACTAAAGCCTCGGTCAAGTCACGAAAATCAAAGCGTTTGTCAAATTTTGACATCAGAGCGAAAGTCCACATTTGGGTTCCTTTCAAGAACATTGGTGTAGAAATCACTTGCCTTTCCAGTGAGTATGTAGCAAAGGCGATCCCTACGTTCCTGCGCTCCCCATGCACACTCGGCATATTTTGTAAATTTGAGCCATTTTCCAGTCCCGTCATACGACAGGGTTTTAGGAATATTTAACTGAGGGCGGATGAGTCGATGGCGCGGCTGTATTTGTGGCCTATTGTCATCACATTCCTCCTCATGAATGGGGCGGTCCCACTTGATATCCCTGTTAACCAGTCGGACATGTGGTACTGAAGGTTCCCGGTTTACCTGTTGTATGTGATCAGGTACAGGTAATCCATGTTTGCGTACTTGCGGATTCGCATAACCCTGCCTATGTGGCCGTATGGATGAGGGCATCTCATAGTTTACGTCCTGCGGGTAATGGAGCGAGTCCCTTCTAAATTGCAAGTTATCTGGAGGGGTGACATACACTCCTGATTGCGTGGCAATAGGAGATGGGCATCCGTATGACGGGATACCATATTGTGGAAATCCATAGTAATTTTGGAATTCCATAGGATGAGGAATTCTCCCCGCGCCCCATTGTCCCGATCTGGGATCTAATTTTTTATGGTCAAATGGGGGCATATTGGGGGTCTGCTGGTCATACAGGTGACCGGGATCGACAATACGAGCTCCAGGATAAGGCCGAGTCGGAATCGGACCTTCAGGGATTCTATTATCAATCACAAGTTCATCCTTACTGTTGGGATGAGGGCGACTTGGTTTACCCTCGTGCCTGACTTGCTGATTGTAGTATTCCTTAACAGGGATATCTTTAAATACAGGGTCATCCTTGGAAGTTGGGATGTGGGCTACTTGGTTTACCCTCGTGCCTGACCCGTTTGTAGTACTCCCGCATAGGGGTATCCTTACATAATTTCCCCTCGTTAAGTAATTTCTGGTCCCTATTGCGTCGGTTGGACAATTCCTCTAGCCTTAGCTGAGATTTCTCCCTTGGACGTATCCCTATGTACGGGATTGTGAGCAATACATTTTCCAGCATAATGTTGGGGCAGAACCTTTGAGGTTGCTCCTCTACCACCGGATATATCACCCCCATCCCCCAGTGCTGCATGTGATTGACCAGCTTCATTACCCCCATAGGTAAGTGTTTGAGGACCAGTCTGTGCGACGGCCCGAAGATCACGCGGGGAATGTGTCGGTGAAGCAAATGCATGTCTAGTCAGGTCCGGTCACAGGTGTTTGTGAGAGGATGAGGAAATTAGTATATCCCATCTCCTCTTGCCCCGTCATCCCCGACCCCTTTGGCGAATCTCCCCTTGCGACTAAGATATCAGTTGCAAAGTCAATGTAGTTAGGATTTACCCTAAAACTGATTGCTTTCAGCACAGACTCCGTGATGAGTATGTTTCTACGCTGCAATTGTACGATTTTGCGAGCGGTTTTCTCACCCAATCCCGATACTGTGAGCAATTCCTCATAAGAGGCAACATTGACAGCCACTAAAGTTGGAGTAGGACTTGTACTCATCCTAATTGGGTAGTCCACTACTATACAACAAGTCTTTCGATACAGTATCGTTAGCGCAAAAGTACCTACTCAAGTACTATGACTTAACACACTAGTCCCAAATCAACACACTAGTCCCAAATCAATTGGACAGTAAACAAACACTAGTCCCAAATCAATTGGACAGTAATACAAGCTTACTTGATGATCTGTAAGCTTTGTTCTCGTCTAACGGTGACCAGAGTAACCAGTAACTATAATACAAATAACTCTTATGAACGGGTTATTTTATAAGTATTAAACGCTTAATCCTTTTATTACCTCCATATACATGAAGAGCACAAGTGAACATACATAATATACAATTACACGTTTTACATGGACACATATAAACATACATATATACAAAGTAGTACAAGTGTACAATAATGGTCATAAGAACTGACATAACCATGCAGCTATTAATTAGTGTATACCGATCATCATTACTTGCCGAAACGAAATGCAAGGGAAAGAGATGATGGTAGCGCACACAAAAGAAATTACAGTGTTTATAACCGGAACACCATTCTTCAGTAAAGAAAACGGTTCAGGTACCTAAAAGCAATACAATGGTATTTAAATAGAAGCAAACATGTTTAGATTACTGATTTACCACAACCTTAAGTTTGGAGCATTTGCCAGAATTCCCTAAAACATATTATCATAAGTGTTTCGCTTGCGGTGTCTGGAAGTTCATGTGTCTCCAGTCCTGCAAGCATATCATATATCTGTGTCTCGGGTGGTTGTTTGATAAAATCAATGCATGTCTTAATACCAGTCGCACAACTTATGTTCTGCCATAAGCACTTTCTTAATTTATCCCGAGATGTACATAATAACAGCTTATGAACAACTAAGTTCACAACACATTTATCGCATAACTCAGGACATGAGAAAGAAAGTAATCTACACAGTACATATATAGCTGTGAAACAGTACATTTTTACGCTTGGGAATTTACGGCTTAATTGCCAGATAGTACAAGGTTCCTGTTTTTGGAATATAGTTTTACCAATACCTGTAGGCAAGGAGCTACATGCTGATATAGTACCTTCTTCGGAATCTATTCCATATACATTCCGTTTAAGAATATATTTCCATTGATATTTCGATGGAAAGTATGCAGTTTCAAGAAAGATATCTACATGATGCATGAGATCATACTTCCTAAGTAATCCAAGCACATCAGGAATAAACCCAAGGCTTTGTCTTTCAATGCAAGATTTATAGCGTACCAACCTGTTTATAAAGATACGTTTCGAGAGATATTGGCAGGGTAGTCGGACGAGTTGACCCAGAAACTCGAGTTTCTTGTAATTAATTTCTGTTTCAATCGGAACAAGGCCCAGACAGCTGAGTGATGCCTGATTATTGGTGAACAATGGTAGGCGTTGAATATATTTTATGCAAAATCTATGGGCTCGTTCGATTTCACGGATATTGGCGGATGTAAGATAGCTCCACAGTTCACACCCGTATAGGGATGTCGGCAATACTACTGTCCTATACAGTTTTGTGTGACTGAATATGTTTAGGTTCCCAGATCCAACACCACTATTGGAAATGTTAAGTAGGGTACCACGGAGTTTGATACTTGCCGAGTGAATATTGTCATTTAATGAGCAGTACTCGTTACATATAATCCCCAGGTGAGTATATTGGATGTCTTCAGTGATAGTTTGATCACCAAGTTTCCATGACCTATCTGATTGATCAAACTCATGCTTTGTTTCATTGTACACAACGACAGAGCATTTCTTGGCATTGTATTCAAATCTCCATTTTAATGAATATTCATAACATATTTGTAACATCTGATCTAGTCCGTACATGTCATCAGCAACTGTTGGACTACAAATGTTAAAATTATATATACAAAAGCCTAGCTTAGAGTTTTCTAACTCTTGTATTAGGCCATTTATGTAAAGTAAAAAAAGGAGAGGGGAACTCTTCCCTCCCTGTCTGGTACCCTGCATAACGGGGAACCACTCCGATGTGAATGACTGATTGCGGACACAACTATTCATGTTACTATAGAGGGATACAAAAGATTTGAATGTGAGATGGTCTAGTCCACGCGCCTCTAGTTTATAAATTAGACCATTATGCCTGACACGGTCAAATGCCTGGCGACAATCTAAGTAACAAATGAAGGCCTTGCTGTGGTGCTCTTTTGCAAATGATATGGACTCCCTTAAGGAAAACGATGTCATTATACAGCCTAGTTGTTGTTGGAAGCCACCTTGCCGAGGACTTGGATCTTTCAGGATATCATCCCCTGCACGGGTTAAAAGAACACTTTCATACAACTTTAATATTGTAGAGGTTAGTGTAATAGCGCGGTAATTATGTGGATCATGTTTACTTTTACGACCGCCCTTGTGTAGCGTCACAATTACGCCCCGGTTCATGTCTGGGGGTACATAACTACATTTTAGCATTGCCGAGTACAGACGTGCTAGAACTAATATTAAGGTGTTACCACCATGAATCAAATGCTCATAGAAAACATTATCATAACCGGGCATTTTACCTTTTTTGCATTTACGCAATAAGTCGGCTAAAAGATCTGGCGAAATTGACGTATTAAGATATACATTGCTTGTGGTACTATTTATAGGGGACTGTAAGCTATGAACCGTGTCATCAACAGTATTTTTCCATGCTGAATTGTAATTTGCATTTTCGTCAGGAGTATATAAGTCTGCGAAATATTGTTTCCACTAGTCTGTGATGGATAACGCATCGCGGTACATGACATTGCCAAACTTAATTTCACAGCCAGCTTTATTGCAACCTTTGCATTTCCTATTAATTACGCGCCAAAATTGCTTCTGGTCAACTTCACCAAGTTTATCTAGCTCATCGTCTTGATCCCGCATGAACGTTTCGACGATACGTGCGTCTAAATTCGCGCTTTGCATCTTTATAATTGTAGTAAGATTGGCTAAAGCCACGCGGTTTTCCTTCAGACAACCATATATGACGTAAACGACTTATATTTTTCTGCAGAAGCGTTAAGTTTTTAGTCCAGTAAGGCTTTAAGAAATGCTTAAATGTTCGTTTACGCATAGATGCTGCCGACGCTTCCTGAACAGCAGTAACGATATTGGTGTATATGCTGTCGATATCATTCGGCGATGAGATTGGTTGAAATCTAGCCCTCAGCAGGCACTCCGACTGGCTCAATGTATTTTCATAGCAATTATACTCAGCCTCAGAGACCTTATTCCAGTTAATACGGTTTGTACCACAGTAACCATTAGCATACATAATAATAGGACAACACAGACTGCACATAACTGGTCGATGGTTAGAAACATTTAGACAGTGATCGTCGATGATCTCGCAATATTTAATGCAATCCAATTTTTCAATTGGTACGCAAATATGGTCTATCAAACTTTCTGATTGACCATCATATGACACAAAAGTTGAGTTAGCTCCCTTACATAAAGGTAAAGTATCTATTGCCACCAAATTAGTATCGTTTAAAAAATTAGAGAAATAAATGTCTCTGTACGAGTGCATCGACTGTTGGAACAACTTTCGAGTTGAAATCGCCTAAAAAGATAACTGTACCATGCTCTGAATACATATAATACATACTATTTAACGTGTCTATATATTCCCTAAAATATGCAATCGAGTGATTACTGCATGGTAGATACACCTGAAAAATAAACATGAAGTTATCAGGCGATATTTGCACCTGTATGCCTACAATGCGGTCATCATTAAGAGACAAGGGCGTGAGATAATTGCCAATGAAGTATAACTGCGTGTATTACTTGGGCGGAAATTCCAACAGCCACACTGCATTCCATATAAATAGACAGCAAGGAAAAAACTTACAAGACACACGAGGGTACAACATTTGCCTACCGCCAGCACAACTCCCTGCATAACCACACTAAGAATGAGCATTCGGCCTCAACTCGTGATAGTAAACCCGACGTATGGCCATCCACATCCCGTGCGTTATATTTACAAGAGTTATCCATGCTCTAGGCGGCAGATTCAAATGCAAAACAGTATTCGCGGTCAAGTATTTTGCTATTTTTGTGCGGTCGTTTATTCTTATTTCGCTTGTAAATATGCCAAAAGGTTTAAGTAAAGCTCATAGCAGAGCAGTGCAGCATTAGGAATGTAATTATAATGCCCCGCTGCTACATGTAAACCAACTAATTGCCAAAAAAAAATTAAATTAAATGTGATGACCTTGGAAAAAAAAATGGATGCCCGCCATTTTGTTTCATAAATCGAAACTAAGCAGGCTGCATATTCGATAATTTGCTCGCAGCGCCATTTTAGTATATATTTCTCTCTATATACCTACAAGCTACCATACTATCAAAGCTAGTATAATATATAGCTTTGCGTTAAAAGACTACATTACACGAGTATAGTAACTCACCGCCAAATGTACGTTTCGGTAATCCAAGTTTTCCTAGTTGTCTTTGAGTATCGTCTGTCCTCATGCGGCTTCGTCCCGCCTTATATTCGGATCGTCCGAGGTACAAAGGTCATCCGGGTTGACGACCTTTTCTAGTCTCGCCTAACCGGCAAAAGCGTGTATAGTCGTTTCTTAACATACCGCTGGTCGTAACATACCGAGGCATCCACACTTTTTCAGAACGAGGTAAAATAACGCCACCTATCATTCTTTCCATTGGATCAGTGTTGACCCAGAAAGGTAAACATGTGTTGATAAACAAGAAATCATAAACTGTCAACGTAAGTGGTTCGAAAATTACTGATGCAAGATGCTTACCTGAATATCAAGATCTATGCAAAATTATATCACCCCTTTATCTGATAAAATGCTCCAAATGTCCATAATATATATTTATGTTCATTCCAACTTTGTAAAATGGCGGTCTGCTACCTGGTATTTATGACTGAAGCTGTTTTGATCACCTTGGTTAGGTTACTACGTAATTCCCGTATTACCAAATATGGGTATAATTTTAAAGTCCGAGACGTGCTTTTTCTATTGAATGATTATTTTTCAAAACAGTTCCCCCCTCAAATGCAGTTCTTTAGGGTATAGCGGATCACTAACGACATATGAGCTGAATACGATGATATGCTTTATATTTTCAAAATAAATGTGGCAAAATGATGAACACATTATTCGGCCTTGACTTACCAACATTTTTGGAATAAAACGCCTAGTTTATACACGAGTAATTTGATGACAAAGTTACACGGTCGATTGGTAAATAACGGACCGCTTCGGTCTTTATCGGATCAAAACTTTCCGTTGATCGGGGATCGTCTCAAAAGCTAAGTGGCCTGTCACTTATGACTACAAACCATCAACTATGTTCAGATTCGTGTTGAGGTTAGAGGAACACATAACAAAATAGTTTAAAATGTGTTTACATTTAATAACTCCAATAACAGAACAGAAGCAAAACGAAATTGACCAACATAACAAAATGAAACACCATTATGTATCACAGGTTTCACTATGGACTAGATCATGTAGATACACTACTATGAATGATTGTTATAAAATATCAAAATACCATGTTTATTTTTCAATCAAAAACAAATCATTTTGCATTTGTAATACGTACTCGACACTGGATCACACAATGAACATTTATAATAATCACATTATAAAAAGCAAAACAGTACACTCTTGAGAAGCAAAATGAAAAAAAAGTTATATACGATCATACCAGAAATCACAGATGCTACATATGGATTGATCCGTATTGTTATTATATGTGGCTATAATAAATGCCGATAAACAATTATTCACATAATCAGAGACATATAATACAGTACACGTAGGGTTACTAGTATAGGTCTCTGACATACACTTTGATAAAACTACCAGTATTTAACTGTAGCTAACTAGAGTTCTATGAACTACGTCAGTAACAGGCTTATCATATAAAATGTCATAGTATGTATTATCATATAAAATTTCATAGTATTTATTATCATATAAAATGTCATAGTATTTAATATTAAACATAATTTACATTATGCTATCAGCATACCATAGTATCATAACAACCAATAAATCATATAAAGATATATAGTGTTTGCTGTAATATGTCTCGATATGACATGATATTCTAAAGAGTTCTACAATAGTTAGCTAATCCACGTGTCCGATTGGCAGATCGGCAATGTCTGACAATCTAAGGTATCTGCTTTGGTCAGTTGTCATCTCATGTAATATAGACTCATAGGAATCTAATGATGGTAACCAAACAAGGCATGCATCCTTATCCTGTATATTTGTATACTCTCTGTCAACAATATGCCTAGGGTTATCATACAGTTCACATACAGGGGGCTTAATTTTGAACACATGATATCCTTTTATGACGGAGTTTTGTATCTCATTGTTGTGATCTGTCACATTGGATGAAGGACCGGTATCACTGGTACTTGATGAAAGGCCGGGATCACTTCGATTATCGTTCGTTATAGACCCCGTTACAGACCCCTATGTGTCAAACCAGCCTGAAACACAAAGTTTCATAAACCTAACTTGTATTTTTGAAGTCATAGTTGCGCCATCACAGGTATTATTACCATGTAGCAGTAAAACTGTTTGAGTGACTAACGACTCATGTATGTTGACGAGTCAATGGTTAAAAGAACTTGCTAAACGCATTCATTGACGGGTCTATTTTTGTCATGGTGGGTTCAACCAGCTATATTTCTTAGGGTTCCGATCAAATTCTTAGCCTTGACATATACGATAAGCACATGTTTTCCGAAATATGAGGTGTCTCGGGACCCAAACCCCCACCCCTCCCCCACTGGAGTCGCACATTGAATCCCACTACAGACACACGTACAGTACCATATATATACAGATCTATTCCCAAAAAAAACGCCTAATGTGTTGCTATATCAGTTGCAAAATGCATGAAAAACTATTAAATATTTAAAATAAAATGGTTTGCATCATTCGATATAAGATTATCATGCGTTTTCATATTTTTGAGTTGACCCCTCTACTTTAATTCCGTGATCCGCTATACACAAAACGATGCGGTCACTTTGAATCCAATTTACTAATATCTGTGTCAAGATAAATACAATGTGATCAGTATAGACACAATTAGGATGTTATAATCAACAAGTGTATGTATTTTTTTCTTCCAAAAGTTGTACTTTTTTACCTAGGATAATTAAGGTCAATTATCTGTTTACCGTTTTCCTCGTGCGTGTTTATTCCGCTTCACTGCGTATGTCAATTGCCGTCGTTTAAATATGTCATTTGTAAACAAAGTTGATGACGAGGCGTCGAAAAGGTTCAATTATATATATCAATCATTAAAACATTGTGATTCTTCTGGGAACTTATATAATTTCTTCGCGTTTCTAAGACTGATCCGTTATTCACCAAGATCCGCTATACCCTAAAGAACTGTGTAGTATTTTTTTATTAAAAACAAGTTGATGTTCATATCTATTGAACTTTCTTCCGTGATGTAAATATATTGACATGTGGTGATATAGCCAGATTCCCGTATTTTATTATTCATAAAAAGTAGGCCCATCGTGGGCCTAAGGCTGTTTGTTGTTTTCTGGTGGGAGATTAAAATGATATTCATGTTTTATATTAAAATGACAAATTTACTGCTAGACTTACATATTATACAGATTAAGGTCTCTATCAAATACTCACATAATTTTATTATGACTACCTTTGCATAAACTCCCAAATCAGGGCCTCGGCCATTTGCCGCGGTATACTCGGAACTACTGTCTACGTAACTGCTGACACGATGGCATCAAAAACATGATAAACACAAGTGATTCCCAATAGTATTTCTTCTTTGTGTATGTGTAATGTTGAAGTGGAGAGGTCATAAGATGATGCAAAATGAGTTTTAAATTCAGGTACATAATAGTATATCTGTAGTTTGGTTTTTAATAGCTAGTACCGCGATATACCCATAATGCATCCTACCCTCGAACCGGGGATGAAACCACCATGTAAATACACAACAATATCTATGGCTGGTTGGTTGGATTGCTGGGTATTTGGATGGATGAATAAAACATTGTTGGGCAGTTGATTTAATTGTTTTCAAAATATACACTACTGCGCCGCTTTGCCTATTTCCAGGCCGTTTCGATCTTGGTCCGTTTTGTACTTGGGTCGCTTACTTGGTGACTCATGAGCATTTCGGATTACTTTGCTATTTCCATAGAGACCAAAACAAAATAGTCATAGAAAGATAAAATAACGTTATTTATTACATATCCTGATAAAGAAAGCAACTCAGCAATGGCGTGGGTTTCCAAAGACTTATTTCCGACGAAGATGAGCTTCGTTTACTTCATATCTTACATGGGTCTTTTCATAAATCAAGGTTATGCATATTGTCATATATTTTCGCGATGCTCATAGGGCTGTCAAACGGGTTATTCACCGCTAAATCGTATTATATACACTTACTGTATAGCCGCTGACCTAATTCCGTGTTGTTGTTTAGACTTAGCTTAGATATATGTAATAGGACCACATTTGTTGGCAGGTTACCGATCAAACATGTCGTGACTTCATTTTCAATCTAACACGCCCACCCCAGGATTGCAGTTAAGACTTAAGTTTTCTAAGATATGAATCACAACATGACATAGAGGAATTCCTCGAAACGCGGCACGCCCTACTTCTAGAATTTCTAATGAACACATTTTTTATTTCTCTTGAAAATATTACCCTAGTTTGTATTGTGGTGTGGGTCATGAAAACAAATTCCATCATGAAGAAGCTGCTAAAGCCACAGCACTGAACAAACAGTTTCAGTCTGTCTTCAGCTCCAAATCCCCACTAAGACTTACCTCCATTTGTAAAATGAAAATTCAGTAAACACATATGGAAACCTGAATGGTCAATCCACGCCAAACATGAATGAGATCTCAGTAAGCTCAAATGGCATAGAGAAACTTCTCAATAACCTGAACCCCCACAAGGCTAGTGGTCCTGACCTAATTAAGCCAATCATACTTAAAACCCTGTCTAAAGAACTCTCACCTATCCTTGAAGTCTTATTCCAAAAATCCCTCAACGAAGGATCACTGCCTGCCCAGTGGAAGTCAGCAAATGTTGCTCCCATTTACAAAAAAGGGGACAAGTCAGACCCCGCCAACTATAGGCCTATCTCACTGACATGTGTTCTATGCAAGGTACTTGAACATATAGTTTCCTCCTCGATAGCAAAACACTTCACTAACCACAGTACTCTGTACCATTTGCAGCATGGTTTTAGAGAAAAACGGTCATGTGTGACCCAATTAGTAATGCTAGTCAATGACTTGGTTACCTCTGTCTACAATAAGCATCAGGTAGATCTAATCCTATTAGACTTCAGTAAGGCTTTCGATAAGGTCAATCACGAGAAAGTACTACTAAAAATGCATGAATATGGAGTCAGAGGTCAAACATTAAGGTGGATTAAGAGTTTTCTAGATAATAGACTCCAGTCAGTTGTCCTTAATGGTACTAGTTCAGAGGCCATTCCGGTGTCCTCTGGAGTCCCACAGGGATCCGTACTTGGACCCCTGCTTTTCCTAGCCTACATAAATGACCTCCCACAAAACATCAGTTCCAAAGTCCGCATCTTTGCAGATGATACTGCAGTATATCTATCACTGACATCTGCAAATGAATCGGTCACACTCCAAAATGATCTTAAGAGATTAGAAGAGTGGGAGTTGGAGTGGGACATGGAATTTAACCCTCCAAATGTCAAGTTATTCACGTCACCAGAAGGAAACATCCTATTCCCAGCAATTATAAACTCCACGGAGTCCTACTTGAGTCGGTCACCTCAGCCAAATACCTTGGCGTGGATATCTCAAATAACCTGTCGTGGGACACCCACATAAAAAGGTCAACAAAGAAAGCAAACCAAACATTAGGATTTCTACGTAGAAACCTCCAGGTCAAATCTGAACCCCTTAAGACCATGGCTTACCAGACATTAGTGAGACCCCAGCTTGAATATGGCTCCGAGATCTGGTCGCCCCATACCCAAACATTGATAGACCAAATTGAAGGTGTCCAGCGAAGAGCAGCCCGTTGGATAAAGGCTGACTTCTATCGTACCTCTAGTGTTACAGACATGCTACATTCCCTAAATCTACGCAGACTAGATCAACGGCGTATTGACAATAGGTTATCCCTTATGTATAAAATTCATAATGATCTTGTTGCTATTCCCATTGAAAACTACCTAGTTCCCCTCTCCCGTCCTACTCGCCATTGCCATTCCTTAAGCTATAGGTTAATTACAGCAACTACAGACTACTACAAGTTCTCCTTCTTTCCAAGAACAATCTATCATTGGAACCACCTCCCTCCTGACATTGTCCATCTCCCTACCATAGAGCAATTCAATATGGCAGTTTGCCATATTGAACATGCCTGTCCATAGTTGTTCTGCGTAGCTGCTTTTAAACTTTTACCACAACTTATTTTCATACCTTTTTAAATTATACTTTTAACTACTCATACTTTTAACTTCTTAGCGGTCTTTGACGCGCAACATGTCTACGTCCCCGCGAGGGGTTCGACATTAAAGGAAGATATATAGATAGATAGGGTCGGTAAGCAAAGAGGACTGTGCTATAACAGAACTACAGAATGATCCCGGATTTTGCCTTGCTTAATCCTTATTTTTTTGGGATACAGACATAATACCCCCTCCATGTTTTTATAACACAGGAGGACAAAATACCCCCCCCCCCCCTCTAGGGACTGGGTAAGCGTTTCGTTATAGGGTTAATTTTAGGGTTTCTGGGTTTTTATAGGGGTATTATGTCAGCCTTTGTAAACAAGTTACTCAACAAAAAAAAGTTGCGCCAAATATTTTGCACCAGTGTTTTTTGTCGCAATTGGCTACCGACAGCGGGAACCCTGATACCACTTTTGTATTCAATCACATGCATGTATATATATATATATATATATATAATTGATCCATATGATGACATATATTCTGACCACGATGGTGAATTATCCTTGTCCCACACAAATGCAGATCAATGTATCCTTTTTTCTCGCACTCCTCGCAAGGACCCATTTTTATTGCCAACTCAGTTAATCTTTAAATCAGATGGGAACATTTCATCTTTACATTTGTATTTCATTGAAACGGCAGTGCTCACAAATGGATGTAATCAAACACCCAAAAATATACCCTGAGCTAGTTTACATTTGTAATTTAAATTAAGTATTTCCTGAACAACTTTAATACGCCCGTGTTACTCCGAAAATGACAAAGACAAATACGTCATCCAACCGATTCACGAGTTTGCGTATGTACCTACCTAAATAAAATAGAACAATTGTCGAGCAAAAGTGGTATAAAAGTTGAAAATAGACAATATGTTGTTGATTCCATTTTATTCAGTTTTACATATCATATAAGTTGCTTTTGAATATTGCAAAAAAGTATGAATCCGCTGTAATTATTGAAAGCACCAATATCTCTACATTATTTGTGTAATAGGCATATAAACGTTTCTATTTTCTGTTGTCCTATTGATGAATTGTATTAAATTCAATTGCAAATTATTTGTGTTTGACAGGTATTTTGGTGACAGCGTCCAAGACAAAGACAAACACTTACACGTATAACACGGTAACTGTGGTGTTGCTAACCGAATGTACAAAACTCATCGCTGCTGTCTTTATTTATTTAAAGGAGTAAGTGCAAAATCCATATTGTATTGTGGTCTACTTTTTGCTTAACTCTTTCCCACATAGATTCACCATTCCCACATAGATGCACCTTTCCCATGTAGATGCACCATTCCCACATAGATGCACCTTTCCCATGTAGATGCACCATTCCCACATAGATGCACCTTTCCCATGTAGATGCACCATTCCAAGATAGATGCACCTTTCCCATGTAGATGCACCATTCCCACATAGATGCACCTTTCCCATGTATATGCACCATTCCCACATAGATGCACCTTTCCCATGTAGATGCACCATTCCCACATAGATGCACCTTTCCCATGTAGATGCACCATTCCTTCCCACATAGATGCACCTTTCCCATGTAGATGCACCATTCCCACATAGATGCACCTTTCCCATGTAGATGCACCATTCCCACATATATGCACCTTTCCCATGTAGATGCACCATTCCCACATAGATGCACCTTTCCCATGTAGATGCACCATTCCCACATAGATGCACCTTTCCCATGTAGATGCACCATTCCAAGATAGATGCGCCATTCCCACATATATGCACCATTCCCATATATATGCTCCATTCCCATGTACATGCACCATTTCCACATGTATAGATGCACCATTGCCACATGTATAGATGCACCATTGCCACATGTATAGATGCACCATTGCCACATGTATAGATGCACCATTGCCACATGTATAGATGCACCATTGCCACATGTATAGATGCACCATTGCCACATGTATAGGTGCACCATTGCCACATGTATAGATGCACCATTGCCACATGTATAGATGCACCATTGCCACATGTATAGATGCACCATTGCCACATGTATAGATGCACCATTGCCACATGTATAGATGCACCATTGCCACATGTATAGATGCACCATTGCCACATGTATAGATGCACCATTGCCACATGTATAGATGCACCATTGCCACATGTATAGATGCACCATTGCCACATGTATGGATGCACCATTGCCACATGTATAGATGCACCATTGCCACATGTATAGATGCACCATTGCCACATGTATAGATGCACCATTGCCACATGTATAGATGCACCATTGCCACATGTATAGATGCACCATTGCCACATAGATGCACCATTGCCACATGTATAGATGCACCATTGCCACATAGATGCACCATTCACATGTACATGCTCCATTGCCACATGTATAGATGCACCATTGCCACATGTATATATGCACCATTGCCACATAGATGCACCATTGCCACATAGATGCACCATTCCCATATGTATAGATGCACCATTGCCACATAGATGCACCATTGCCACATGTATAGATGCACCATTGCCACATAGATGCACCATTCACATGTACATGCTCCATTGCCACATGTATAGATGCACCATTTCCACATGTATAGATGCACCATTGCCACATGTATAGATGCACCATTGCCACATGTATAGATGCACCATTGCCACATGTATAGATGCACCATTGCCACATAGATGCACCATTGCCACATGTATAGATGCACCATTTCCACATGTATAGATGCACCATTGCCACATGTATAGATGCACCATTTCCACATAGATGCACCATTGCCACATGTATAGATGCACCATTTCCACATAGATGCACCATTGCCACATGTATAGATGCACCATTGCCACATAGATGCACCATTGCCACATGTATAGATGCACCATTGCCACATGTATAGATGCACCATCTCCACATGTATAGATGCACCATTGCCACATAGATGCACCATTGCCACATGTATAGATGCACCATTGCCACATGTATAGATGCACCATTGCCACATAGATGCACCATTGCCACATGTATAGATGCACCATTGCCACATGTATAGATGCACCATTGCCACATAGATGCACCAATGCCACATGTATAGATGCACCATTGCCACATAGATGCACCATTGCCACATAGATGCACCATTGCCACATGTATAGATGCACCATTGCCACATGTATAGATGCACCATTGCCACATAGATGCACCATTGCCACATGTATAGATGCACCATTGCCACATGTATAGATGCACCATTTCCACATAGATGCACCATTGCCACATGTATAGATGCACCATTTCCACATAGATGCACCATTGCCACATGTATAGATGCACCATTGCCACATAGATGCACCATTGCCACATGTATAGATGCACCATTGCCACATGTATAGATGCACCATCTCCACATGTATAGATGCACCATTGCCACATAGATGCACCATTGCCACATGTATAGATGCACCATTGCCACATGTATAGATGCACCATTGCCACATAGATGCACCATTGCCACATGTATAGATACACCATTGCCACATGTATAGATGCACCATTGCCACATAGATGCACCAATGCCACATGTATAGATGCACCATTGCCACATAGATGCACCATTGCCACATAGATGCACCATTGCCACATGTATAGATGCACCATTGCCACATGTATAGATGCACCATTGCCACATAGATGCACCATTGCCACATGTATAGATGCACCATTGCCACATGTATAGATGCACCATTGCCACATGTATAGATGCACCATTGCCACATGTATAGATGTACCATTGCCACATAGATGCACCATTGTCACATAGATGCACCAATGCCACATGTATAGATGCACCATTGTCACATAGATGCACCAATGCCACATGTATAGATGCACCATTGCCACATAGATGCACCATTGCCACATAGATGCACCATTGCCACATGTATAGATGCACCATTGCCACATGTATAGATGCACCATTGCCACATGTATAGATGCACCATTGCCACATGTATAGATGCACCATTGCCACATGTATAGATGCACCATTGCCACATGTATAGATGCACCATTGCCACATGTATAGATGCACCATTGCCACATGTATAGATGCACCATTGCCACATAGATGCACCATTGCCACATAGATGCACCATTGCCACATGTATAGATGCACCATTTCCACATGTATAGATGCACCATTGCCACATAGATGCACCAATGCCACATGTATAGATGCACCATTGCCACATGTATAGATGCACCATTGCCACATGTATAGATGCACCATTGTCACATGTATAGATGCACCATTGCCACATGTATAGATGCACCATTGCCACATGTATAGATGCACCATTGTCACATGTATAGATGCACCATTTCCACATGTATAGATGCACCATTGCCACATAGATGCACCAATGCCACATGTATAGATGCACCATTGCCACATAGATGCACCATTGCCACATAGATGCACCATTGCCACATGTATAGATGCACCATTGTCACATGTATAGATGCACCATTGCCACACGTATAGGTGCACCATTGCCACATAGATGCACCATTGCCACATGTATAGATGCACCATTGCCACATAGATGCACCATTGCCACATGTATAGATGCACCATTGCCACATGTATAGATGCACCATTGCCACATGTATAGATGCACCATTTCCACATAGATGCACCATTTCCATATAGATGCACCATTGCCAGATGTATAGATGTACCATTGCCACATGTATAGATGCACCATTGCCACATATATAGGTGCACCATTGCCACATGTATAGATGCACCATTCCCACATGTATAGATGCACCATTGCCACATGTATAGATGCACCATTGCCACATGTA
This sequence comes from Archivesica marissinica, assembly GCA_014843695.1. Lineage (NCBI taxonomy): Eukaryota > Metazoa > Mollusca > Bivalvia > Venerida > Vesicomyidae > Archivesica > Archivesica marissinica. The sequence goes on along the minus strand of CM026386.1, from coordinate 17,129,739 downwards.
TAGATGCACCATTGCCACATGTATAGATGCACCATTGCCACATAGATGCACCATTGCCACATAGATGCACCATTGCCACATAGATGCACCATTGCCACATAGATGCACCATTGCCACATGTATAGATGCACCATTTCCACATGTATAGATGCACCATTTCCACATGTATAGATGCACCATTGCCACATGTATAGATGCACCATTGCCACATAGATGCACCATTGCCACATGTATAGATGCACCGTTGCCACATAGATGCACCATTGCCACATGTATAGATGCACCATTGCCACATGTATAGATGCACCATTGCCACATGTATAGATACACCATTGCCACATGTATAGATGCACCATTGCCACATGTATAGATGCACCATTGCCACATGTATAGATGCACCATTGCCACATGTATAGATGCACCATTGCCACATGTATAGATGCACCATTGCCACATGTATAGGTGCACCATTGCCACATGTATAGATGCACCATTGCCACATGTATAGATGCACCATTGCCACATGTATAGATGCACCATTGCCACATGTATAGGTGCACCATTGCCACATGTATAGATGCACCATTGCCACATGTATAGATGCACCATTGCCACATGTATAGATGCACCATTGCCACATAGATGTACCATTGCCACATGTATGGATGCACCATTGCCACATGTATAGATGCACCATTGCCACATGCACCATTGCCACATGTATAGATGCACCATTGCCACATGTATAGATGCACCATTGCCACATGTATAGGTGCACCATTGCCACATGTATAGATGCACCATTGCCACATGTATAGATGCACCATTGCCACATGTATAGATGCACCATTGCCACATGTATAGGTGCACCATTCCCACATGTATAGGTGCACCATTGCCACATGTATAGATGCACCATTGCCACATAGATGCACCATTGCCACATGTATAGATGCACCATTGCCACATGTATAGATGCACCATTGCCACATGTATAGATGCACCATTGCCACATGTATAGATGCACCATTCCCACATAGATTCCACATAGATGCACCATTCCCACATGTATGGATGCACCATTGCCACACGTATAGGTGCACCATTGCAACATGTATAGATGTACCATTGCCACATGTATAGATGCACCATTCCCACATGTATAGATGTACCATTGCCACAGAGATGCACCATTGCCACATAGATGCACCGTTGCCACATGTATAGATGCACCATTCCCACATGTATAGGTGCACCATTCCCACATGTATAGATGCACCATTGCCACATAGATGCACCATTGCCACATAGATGCACCATTCCCACATAGGTGCACCATTCCCACATGTATAGATGCACCATTCCCACATAGATGCACCATTGCCACATGTATAGATGCACCATTCCCACATGTATAGATGCACCATTGCCACATAGATGCACCATTCCCACATAGGTGCACCATTCCCACATGTATAGATGCACCATTCCCACAGGTATAGATGCACCATTCCCACATAGATGCACCATTCCCACATAGATGCACCATTGCCACATAGATGCACCATTCCCACAGGTATAGATGCACCATTCCCACATGTATAGATGCACCATTCCCACATAGATGCACCATTCCCACATAGGTGCACCATTCCCACATGTATAGATGCACCATTCCCACAGGTATAGATGCACCATTCCCACATGTATAGATGCACCATTCCCACATGTATGGATGCACCATTCCCACATGTATAGATGCACCATTCCCACATGTATAGATGCACCATTCCCACATGTATAGATGCACCATTGCCACATGTATAGATGCACCATTGCCACATGTATAGATGCACCATTCCCACATGTATAGATGCACCATTGCCACATAGATGCACCATTCCCACAGGTATAGATGCACCATTCCCACATGTATAGATGCACCATTCCCACATAGATGCACCATTCCCACATAGGTGCACCATTCCCACATGTATAGATGCACCATTCCCACAGGTATAGATGCACCATTCCCACATAGATGCACCATTCCCACATAGATGCACCATTCCCACATAGATGCACCATTCCCACATAGATGCACCATTACCACATAGATGCACCATTCCCACATAGGTGCACCATTCCCACATAGATGCACCATTCTCACATAGATACACCATTGCAATATAGATGCACCTTTCCCACATAGATGCACCCCTTAACATCATTGCCAATACCACATAAGTAGTCAACAAACAGTACAAAGATCCGAAAATCATAGAGGACACATGTTTAAACCAAAATCCCTATCACGGTTGTGTAGATCGCAATTACTGATTGCTTATCCGTTGATAATAATAGTTAAATGGCTGCCTTCTGTGTGATGATACCGAAGTATCAAAGCCTAGGCCTCCATGTGGTAAATGGTTAAGGATGCAAGTAACATGGGAGATTGTAGTCTCCCTAAACTGTCTCACTTCTCCCTACTTTATGTTGAGGGAGAAGTCGTTTTTATGTAGAATATATTGTGAGTATTTGAGTGGAGTACCAAGCTTCTCCGTTATATATCGGAAGCCTCGTCGTATTTCAGTCTTCACCTGAAGCCCGGGGTGTGGGGATAGCCGATTTGATTTGGGCTAGTAGTAATTGCCTTCGGGCTACTACTGTGAATATATAGGTTACTGTAAATACTGCTAATCTGACAGTCTCATATATGGCCTAGTGGAAATTTTCTGAAGTCAAAATAACCAAACACAATTAAAATTAATGCAATAATTCTGTTTTAAGTCAAAATCTGTTTCAAATGAATATATTTATTTGAATCGTTTATATTTAGCACATTTTTGCATTTTCAGAAAGCCGATCTCTGCCTTTACTGCTGAGTTTTCCGCCAATAAAGGAAGTAAGTCTGTCTGATTATTACATGTACACCTTGTTTGTGTAAGGTATCAATATACAATATACAAATAAAAATATACAGTTTCGGGTGCATCATATTTATGATTTTTAGACTAATAAAATGTTCAGAAGAGGGGAGCTGGGTACATATAAATACAGAAGAGGGGAGCTGGGTACATATAAATACAGAAGAGGGGAGCTGGGTACATATAAATACAGAAGAGGGGAGCTGGGTACATATAAATACAGAAGAGGGGAGCTGGATACATATAAATACAGAAGAGGGGAGCTGGGTACATATAAATACAGAAGAGGGGAGCTGGGTACATATAAATACAGAAGAGGGGAGCTGGGTACATATAAATACAGAAGAGGGGAGCTGGGTACATATAAATACAGAAGAGGGGAGCTGGGTACATATAAATACAGAAGAGGGGAGCTGGGTACATATAAATACAGAAGAGGGGAGCTGGGTACATATAAATACAGAAGAGGGGAGCTGGGTACATATAAATACAGAAGAGGGGAGCTGGGTACATATAAATACAATTTGAGTGGGAGTATCTATCAGCTGTCGCCTCCTTTTTCAGCACTTATTGGTGGCTGGGCTGGGTAATCGCCCTCCAGGACTGCCATTGATATTATACATGCAATATATATGTATAAAGTAAAAGTAAAGTAAAGTGTTTGTTTATTATAGTGTTGCCCCTATTTAAAGGGCCAGCCATTTCTGACTTATGAGACCCCTATTTTTATGAACATCAGTACTTCCCGAATCCTATGCTTGTATGCCAGGCGTCAGGCTGGTAGGCAATCGGTAACCATTATTTAACTAGCTGGCGGCTCACCAACCAGCCATATCAGAACAAACCCCTAACAAGGTTCGAACCGTCGACCTCCCTCTCCGTAGGCGGACACCTTAACTACTAGGCCACGGAGACTGCATAAGAACCAACTACTATTATTTGTGGATAACACGCTCGCTTCTCGATATAACCCGGGTTCAATCCTCAGATAGGGAAGTATGTGAGGTGGTAAAGAGGACACTAGATTGGATAGGTGGGTTTTCTCCCATTTCCTCCCTCACATATGCACTTTCATCTGCACCAACGAGCATGATTTATATAAGTTGTTAAATCATTGGGAATTAAATAAACTACTACTGTAAAGTTGAAGGAGTTTACACGACATCATTCATTGCTTGTTTGAATGACATTTCAATGTAGTGGATCTCACTATGGGAGCTGGAATTCTGAACAGAATTCATAACATGTCAATGTATATTTAATAACTAATTGCATAACTCATTTTCAGGCCTAATATGCCTTGGTATACTGATATGCCTTGATATACTGATATGCCTTGGTATACTGATATGCCTTGATATACTGATATGCCTTGGTATACTGATATGCCTTGGTATACTGATATGCCTTGGTATACTGATATGCCTGATATGCCTTGGTATACTGATATGCCTGATATGCCTTGGTATACTGATATGCCTTGGTATACTGATATACCTTGATATACTGATATGCCTTGGTATACTGATATGCCTGATATACCTTGGTATACTGATATGCTTTGGTATACTGATATGCCTTGGTATACTGATATGCCTTGATATACTGATATGCCTTGATATACTGATATGCCTGATATACTGATATGCCTTGATATACTGATATGCCTTGATATACTGATATGCCTTGATATACTGATATACATTGATATACTGATATGCCTTGATATACTGATATGCCTTGATATACTGATATACATTGATATACTGATATGCCTGATATACTGATATGCCTTGGTATACTGATATACCTTGATATACTGATATGCCTTGATATACTGATATGCCTTGGTATACTGATATGCCTTGATATACTGATATGCCTGATATGCCTTGGCATACTGATATGCCTTGATATACTGATATGCCTGATATACTGATATGCCTGATATACTGATATGCCTTGGTATACTGATATGCCTTGATATACTGATATGCCTGATATGCCTTGATATACTGATATGCCTTGGTATACTGATATGCCTTGATATACTGATATGCCTGATATGCCTTGGCATACTGATATGCCTTGATATACTGATATGCCTGATATACTGATATGCCTGATATACTGATATGCCTTGGTATACTGATATGCCTTGATATACTGATATACTGATATGCCTTGGTATACTGATATGCCTGATATACTGATATGCCTTGGTATACTGATATGACTTGGTATACTGATATGCCTTATACCTTGGTATACTGATATGCCTTGATATACTGATATGCCTTGATATACTGATATACCTTGATATACCTTGATATACTGATATACCTTGGTATACTGATATGCCTTGGTATACTGATATACCTTGGTATACTGATATACCTTGGTATACTGATATGCCTTGATATACTGATATACATTGATATACTGATATGTCTTGATATACTGATATACCTTGGTATACTGATATGCCTGATATACAGATATGCCTTGATATACTGATATACATTGATATACTGATATGCCTTGATATACTGATATGCCTTGATATACTGATATACATTGATATACTGATATGCCTGATATACTGATATACCTTGATATACTGATATACCTTGGTATACTGATATGCCTTGGTATACTGATATACCTTGGTATACTGATATGCCTTGATATACTGATATACATTGATATACTGATATGTCTTGATATACTGATATACCTTGGTATACTGATATGCCTGATATACTGATATGCCTGATATACTGATATGCCTTGGTATACTGATATGCCTGATATACTGATATGCTTTGGTATACTGATATGCCTTGATATACTGATATGCCTTGATATACTGATATGCCTGATATACTGATATGCCTGATATGCCTTATGCCTTGATATACTGATATGCCTTGGTATACTGATATGCCTTATGCCTTGGTATACTGATATACCTTGGTATACTGATATGCCTGATATACTGATATGCCTTATGCCTTGGTATACTGATATGCCTGATATACTGATATGCCTTGATATACTGATATGCCTTGGTATACTGATATGCCTGATATACTGATATGCCTGATATGCCTTGATATACTGATATACTGATATGCCTTGATATACTGATATGCCTGATATACTGATATGCCTTGGTATACTGATATACCTTGATATACTGATATGCCTTGATATACTGATATGCCTTGGTATACTGATATGCCTTGATATACTGATATGCCTTGGCATACTGATATGCCTTGATATACTGATATGCCTGATATACTGATATGCCTGATATACTGATATGCCTTGGTATACTGATATGCCTTGATATACTGATATGCCTGATATACTGATATGCCTTGATATACTGATATGCCTTGGTATACTGATATGCCTTGATATACTGATATGCCTGATATGCCTTGGCATACTGATATGCCTTGATATACTGATATGCCTGATATACTGATATGCCTGATATACTGATATGCCTTGGTATACTGATATGCCTTGATATACTGATATGCCTGATATACTGATATGCCTTGGTATACTGATATGCCTGATATACTGATATGCCTTGGTATACTGATATGACTTGGTATACTGATATGCCTTATACCTTGGTATACTGATATGCCTTGATATACTGATATGCCTTGATATACTGATATACCTTGATATACTGATATGCCTTGATATACTTATGCTGTATTATTTCATACATATGTTTTCAGCGTTACTGTATTATTTTGTACCTGCCGGTCTATATTGCGTGTATAACAACCTACAGTTTGAGAACCTAGCTAACTATGATCCTACCACCTACTACCTACTGTTACAGTTCCGTGTGGTTGTCACAGGGATAGTGTTTCAGGTAATATACTGTTCCATGTGGTTGTCACGGGGATAGTGTTTCAGGTAATATACTGTTCTGTGTGGTTGTCACGGGGATAGTGTTTCAGGTAACATACAGTTCATGGTGGTTGTAACGGGGGATAGTGTTTCAGGTAACATACAGTTCCGTGTGGTTGTCATGGGGATAGTGTTTTAGGTAACACACAGTTCATGGTGGTTGTCACGGGGATAGTGTTTCAGGTAACATACAGTTCATGGTGGTTGTCACGGGGATAGTGTTTCAGGTAACATACAGTTCATGGTGGTTGTCACGGGGATAGTGTTTTAGGTAACATACAGTTCATGGTGGTTGTCACGGGGATAGTGTTTCAGGTAACATACAGTTCATGGTGGTTGTCATGGGGATAGTGTTTCAGGTAACATACAGTTCATGGTGGTTGTCACGGGGATAGTGTTTCAGGTAACATACAGTTCATGGTGGTTGTCACGGGGATAGTGTTTCAGGTAACATACAGTTCATGGTGGTTGTCACGGGGATAGTGATTCAGGTAACATACAGTTCATGGTGGTTGTCATGGGGATAGTGTTTCAGGTAGCATACAGTTCATGGTGGTTGTCACGGGGATAGTGTTTCAGGTAACATACAGTTCATGGTGGTTGTCACGGGGATAGTGTTTCAGGTAACATACAGTTCATGGTGGTTGTCACAGGGATAGTGTTTCAGGTAACATACAGTTCATGGTGGTTGTCACGGGGATAGTGTTTCAGGTAACATACAGTTCATGGTGGTTGTCACAGGGATAGTGTTTCAGGTAACATACAGTTCATGGTGGTTGTCACAGGGATAGTGTTTCAGGTAACATACAGTTCATGGTGGTTGTCACGGGGATAGTGTTTCAGGTAGCATACAGTTCATGGTGGTTGTCACGGGGATAGTGTTTCAGGTAACATACAGTTCATGGTGGTTGTCACGGGGATAGTGTTTCAGGTAACATACAGTTCATGGTGGTTGTCACGGGGATAGTGTTTCAGGTAACATACAGTTCATGGTGGTTGTCACGGGGATAGTGTTTCAGGTAACATACAGTTCATGGTGGTTGTCACGGATAGTGTTTCAGGTAACATACAGTTCATGGTGGTTGTCACGGGATAGTGTTTCAGGTAACATACAGTTCATGGTGGTTGTCACGGGGATAGTGTTTCAGGTAACATACAGTTCATGGTGGTTGTCATGGGGATAGTGTTTCAGGTAACATACAGTTCATGGTGGTTGTCACGGGGATAGTGTTTCAGGTAACATACAGTTCATGGTGGTTGTCACAGGGATAGTGTTTCAGGTAGCATATAGTTCATGGTGGTTGTCACAGGGATAGTGATTCAAGTTACATACAGTTCATGGTGGTTGTCACGGGGATAGTGTTTCAGGTAACATATAGTTCATGATGGGTTGTCACGGGGATAGTGTTTCAGGTAACATACAGTTCATGGTGGTTGTCACGGGGATAGTGTTTCAGGTAATATACAGTTCATGGTGGTTGTCACGGGGATAGTGATTCAGGTTAAATACAGTTCATGGTGGTTGTCATGGGGATAGTGTTTCAGGTAACATACAGTTCATGATGGTTGTCACGGGGATAGTGATTCAGGTTACATATAGTTCATGATGGGTTGTCACGGGGATAGTGTTTCAGGTAACATACAGTTCATGGTGGTTGTCACGGGGATAGTGATTCAGGTTACATACAGTTCATGGTGGTTGTCATGGGGATAGTGTTTCAGGTAACATACAGTTCATGATGGTTGTCATGGGGATAGTGTTTCAGGTTACATACAGTTCATGGTGGTTGTCATGGGGATAGTGTTTCAGGTAACATACAGTTCATGGTGGTTGTCATGGGGATAGTGTTTCCGGTAACATACAGTTCATGATGGTTGTCATGGGGATAGTGTTTCATGTAACATACAGTTCATGGTGGTTGTCATGGGGATAGTGTTTCAGGTAACATACAGTTTATGGTGTTTGTCATGGGGATAGTGTTTCAGGTAGCATACGGTTCATGATGGTTGTCATGTGGATAGTGTTTCAGGTAACATACAGTTCATGGTGGTTGTCACAGGGATAGTGTTCCAGGTAACATACAGTTCATGGTGGTTGTCACGGGGATAGTGTTTCAGGTAACATACAGTTCATGGTGGTTGTCACAGGGATAGTGTTTCAGGTAACATACAGTTCATGGTGGTTGTCACAGGGATAGTGTTTCAGGTATCATACAGTTCATGGTAGTTGTCATGGGGATAGTGTTTCAGGTAGCATACAGTTCATGGTGGTTGTCATGGGGATAGTGTTTCATGTAACATACAGTTCATGGTGGTTGTCACGGGGATAGTGTTTCAGGTAACATACAGTTCATGATGGTTGTCACAGGGATAGTGATTCATGTAACATAAAGTTCATGGTGGTTGTCATGGGGATATTGTTTCGGGTAGCATACAGTTCATGGTGGTTGTCACAGGGATAGTGTTTCAGGTAACATATAGTTCATGGTGGTTGTCACAGGGATAGTGTTTCAGGTAACATACAGTTCATGGTGGTTGTCACAGGGATAGTGTTTCAGGTAGCATACAGTTCATGGTGGTTGTCATGGGGATAGTGTTTCAGGTAACATGCAGTTCATGATGGTTGTCACAGGGATAGTGATTCATGTAACATAAAGTTCATGGTGGTTGTCATGGGGATATTGTTTCGGGTAGCATACAGTTCATGGTGGTTGTCACAGGGATAGTGTTTCAGGTAACATATAGTTCATGGTGGTTGTCACAGGGATAGTGTTTCAGGTAGCATATAGTTCATGGTGGTTGTCACGGGGATAGTGATTCAAGTTACATACAGTTCATGGTGGTTGTCACGGGGATAGTGTTTCATGTAACATATAGTTCATGATGGGTTGTCATGGGGATAGTGTTTCAGGTACCAACATACAGTTCATGGTGGATGTCACGGGGATAGTGTTTCAGGTAACATACAGTTCATGGTGGTTGTCACAGGGATAGTGTTTCAGGTAACATACAGTTCATGGTGGTTGTCACGGGGATAGTGTTTCAGGTAACATACAGTTCATGGTGGTTATCACAGGGATAGTGTTTCAGGTAACATACAGTTCATGGTGGTTGTCACAGGGATAGTGTTTCAGGTAACATACAGTTCATGATGGTTGTCATGGGGATAGTGTTTCAGGTAGCATACAGTTCATGGTGGTTGTCATGGGGATAGTGTTTCAGGTAGCATACAGTTCATGGTGGTTGTCACGGGGATAGTGTTTCAGGTAACATACAGTTCATGGTGGTTGTCACGGGGATAGTGATTCATGTAACATACAGTTCATGGTGGTTGTCATGGGGATAGTGTTTCAGGTAGCATACAGTGCATGGTGGTTGTCATGGGGATAGTGTCTCAGGTAGCATACAGTTCATGGTGGTTGTCATGGGGATAGTGTTTCAGGTAACATACAGTTCATGGTTGTTGTCATGGGGATAGTGTTTCAGGTAACCTACAGTTCATGGTGGTTGTCATGGGGATAGTGTTTCAGGTAGCATACAGTTCATGGTGGTTGTCATGGGGATAGTGTTTCAGGTAACATACAGTTCATTGTGGTTGTCATGGGGATAGTGTTTCAGGTAACATACAGTTTATGGTGTTTGTCATGGGGATAGTGTTTCAGGTAGCATACAGTTCATGATGGTTGTCACGGGGATAGTGTTTCAGGTAACATACAGGTCATGGTGGTTGTCACAGGGATAGTGTTTCAGGTAACATACAGTTCATGGTGGTTGTCATGGGGATAGTGTTTCAGGTAACATACAGATCATGGTGGTTGTCATGGGGATAGTGTTTCAGGTAGCATACAGTTCATGGTGGTTGTCATGGGGATAGTGTTTCAGGTAACATACAGTTCATGGTGGTTGTCACGGGGATAGTGTTTCAGGTAGCATACAGTTCATGGTGGTTGTCACGGGGATAGTGTTTCAGGTAACATACAGTTCATGGTGGTTGTCACGGGGATAGTGATTCATGTAACATACAGTTCATGGTGGTTGTCATGGGGATAGTGTTTCAGGTAGCATACAGTTCATGGTGGTTGTCACAGGGATAGTGTTTCAGGTAACATACAGTTCATGGTGGTTGTCACAGGGATAGTGTTTCAGGTAGCATACAGTTCATGGTGGTTGTCACGGGGATAGTGTTTCAGGTAACATACAGTTCATGGTGGTTGTCACGGGGATAGTGATTCATGTAACATACAGTTCATGGTGGTTGTCATGGGGATAGTGTTTCAGGTAGCATACAGTTCATGGTGGTTGTCACAGGGATAGTGTTTCAGGTAACATACAGTTCATGGTGGTTGTCACAGGGATAGTGTTTCAGGTAGCATATAGTTCATGGTGGTTGTCACAGGGATAGTGATTCAAGTTACATACAGTTCATGGTGGTTGTCATGGGGATAGTGTTTCATGTAACATATAGTTCATGATGGGTTGCCACGGGGATAGTGTTTCAGGTAACATACAGTTCATGGTGGTTGTCACGGGGATAGTGTTTCAGGTAACATACAGTTCATGGTGGTTGTCACGGGGATAGTGTTTCAGGTAATATACAGTTTGTGGTGGTTGTCACGGGGATAGTGATTCAGGTTACATAGAGTTCATGGTGGTTGTCATGGGGATAGTGTTTCAGATAACATACAGTTCATGGTGGTTGTCACGGGGATAGTGTTTCAGGTAACATACAGTTCATGATGGTTGTCACGGGGATAGTGATTCATGTAACATACAGCTCATGGTGGTTATCATGGGGATAGTGTTTCAGGTAACATACAGTTCATGGTGGTTGTCATGGGGATAGTGTTTCCGGTAACATACAGTTCATGATGGTTGTCATGGGGATAGTGTTTCATGTAACATACAGTTTATGGTGTTTGTCATGGGGATAGTGTTTCAGGTAGCATACAGTTCATGATGGTTGTCACGGGGATAGTGTTTCAGGTAACATACAGTTCATGGTGTTTGTCACAGGGATAGTGTTTCAGGTAACATACAGTTCATGGTGGTTGTCACAGGGATAGTGTTTCAGGTAACATACAGTTCATGGTGGTTGTCACGGGGATAGTGTATCAGGTAGCATACAGTTCATGGTGGTTGTCACAGGGATAGTGTTTCAGGTAACATACAGTTCATGGTGGTTGTCACAGGTATAGTGTTTCAGGTAACATACAGTTCATGGTGGTTGTCACGGGGATAGTGTTTCAGGTAACATACAGTTCATGGTGGTTGTCACAGGGATAGTGTTTCAGGTAACATACAGTTCATGGTGGTTGTCACAGGGATAGTGTTTCAGTTAACATACAGTTCATGGTAGTTGTCATGGGGATAGTGTTTCAGGTAGCATACAGTTCATGGTGGTTGTCACGGGGATAGTGTTTCATGTAACATACAGTTCATGGTGGTTGTCATGGGGATAGTGTTTCAGGTAGCATACAGTTCATGGTGGTTGTCACAGGTATAGTGTTTCAGGTAACATACAGTTCATGGTGGTTGTCACGGGGATAGTGTTTCAGGTAACATACAGTTCATCGTGGTTGTCACAGGGATAGTGTTTCAGGTAACATACAGTTCATGATGGGTTGTCACGGGGATAGTGTTTCAGGTAACATACAGTTCATGGTGGTTGTCATGGGGATAGTGATTCAGGTTACATACAGTTCATGGTGGTTGTCATGGGGATAGTGTTTCAGGTAACATACAGTTCATGGTGGTTGTCATGGGGATAGTGTTTCCGGTAACATACAGTTCATGATGGTTGTCATGGGGATAGTGTTTCATGTAACATACAGTTTATGGTGTTTGTCATGGGGATAGTGTTTCAGGTAGCATACAGTTCATGATGGTTGTCACGGGGATAGTGTTTCAGGTAACATACAGTTCATGGTGTTTGTCACAGGGATAGTGTTTCAGGTAACATACAGTTCATGGTGGTTGTCACAGGGATAGTGTTTCAGGTAACATACAGTTCATGGTGGTTGTCACAGGTATAGTGTTTCAGGTAACATACAGTTCATGGTGGTTGTCACGGGGATAGTGTTTCAGGTAACATACAGTTCATGGTGGTTGTCACAGGGATAGTGTTTCAGGTAACATACAGTTCATGGTGGTTGTCACAGGGATAGTGTTTCAGGTAACATACAGTTCATGGTAGTTGTCATGGGGATAGTGTTTCAGGTAACATACAGATCATGGTGGTTGTCATGGGGATAGTGTTTCAGGTAGCATACAGTTCATGGTGGTTGTCATGGGGATAGTGTTTCAGGTAACATACAGTTCATGGTGGTTGTCACAGGGATAGTGTTTCAGGTAGCATACAGTTCATGGTGGTTGTCACAGGGATAGTGTTTCAGGTAACATACAGTTCATGGTGGTTGTCACGGGGATAGTGATTCATGTAACATACAGTTCATGGTGGTTGTCATGGGGATAGTGTTTCAGGTAGCATACAGTTCATGGTGGTTGTCACAGGGATAGTGTTTCAGGTAACATACAGTTCATGGTGGTTGTCACGGGGATAGTGTTTCAGGTAACATACAGTTCATGGTGGTTGTCACGGGGATAGTGTTTCAGGTAACATACAGTTCATGGTGGTTGTCACGGGGATAGTGTTTCAGGTAACATACAGTTCATGGTGGTTGTCATGGGGATAGTGTTTCAGGTAACATACAGTTCATGGTGGTTGTCACAGGGATAGTGTTTCAGGTAACATACAGTTCATGGTGGTTGTCACAGGGATAGTGTTTCAGGTAACATACAGTTCATGGTGGTTGTCACGGGGATAGTGATTCAGGTTACATAAGTTCATGGTGGTTGTCATGGGGATAGTGTTTCAGGTAACATACAGTTCATGATGGTTGTCACGGGGATAGTGTTTCAGGTAACATACAGTTCATGGTGGTTGTCACGGGGATAGTGTTTCAGGTAACATACAGTTCATGGTGGTTGTCACGGGGATAGTGTTTCAGGTAACATACAGTTCATGGTGGTTGTCACGGGGATAGTGATTCAGGTTACATACAGTTCATGGTGGTTGTCATGGGGATAGTGTTTCAGGTAACATACAGTTCATGGTGGTTGTCACGGGGATAGTGTCAGGTAACATACAGTTCATGGTGGTTGTCACGGGGATAGTGTTCAGTACATAAGTCATGGTGGTTGTCATGGGATAGTGTTTCAGGTAACATACAGTTCATGGTGGTTGTCATGGGGATAGTGTTTCAGGTAACATACAGTTCATGGTGGTTGTCATGGGGATAGTGTTTCATGTAACATACAGTTTATGGTGTTTGTCATGGGGATAGTGTTTCAGGTAGCATACAGTTCATGATGGTTGTCACGGGGATAGTGTTTCAGGTAACATACAGTTCATGGTGTTTGTCACAGGGATAGTGTTTCAGGTAACATACAGTTCATGGTGGTTGTCACAGGGATAGTGTTTCAGGTAACATACAGTTCATGGTGGTTGTCACGGGGATAGTGTTCAGGTAGCATACAGTTCATGGTGGTTGTCACAGGGATAGTGTTTCAGGTAACATACAGTTCATGGTGGTTGTCACAGGTATAGTGTTTCAGGTAACATACAGTTCATGGTGGTTGTCACGGGGATAGTGTTTCAGGTAACATACAGTTCATGGTGGTTGTCACAGGGATAGTGTTTCAGGTAACATACAGTTCATGGTGGTTGTCACAGGGATAGTGTTTCAGTTAACATACAGTTCATGGTGTTGTCATGGGGATAGTGTTTCAGGTAGCATACAGTTCATGGTGGTTGTCACGGGGATAGTGTTTCATGTAACATACAGTTCATGGTGGTTGTCATGGGGATAGTGTTTCAGGTAGCATACAGTTCATGGTGGTTGTCACAGGTATAGTGTTTCAGGTAACATACAGTTCATGGTGGTTGTCACGGGGATAGTGTTTCAGGTAACATACAGTTCATCGTGGTTGTCACAGGGATAGTGTTTCAGGTAACATACAGTTCATGATGGGTTGTCACGGGGATAGTGTTTCAGGTAACATACAGTTCATGGTGGTTGTCATGGGGATAGTGATTCAGGTTACATACAGTTCATGGTGGTTGTCATGGGGATAGTGTTTCAGGTAACATACAGTTCATGGTGGTTGTCATGGGGATAGTGTTTCCGGTAACATACAGTTCATGATGGTTGTCATGGGGATAGTGTTTCATGTAACATACAGTTTATGGTGTTTGTCATGGGGATAGTGTTTCAGGTAGCATACAGTTCATGATGGTTGTCACGGGGATAGTGTTTCAGGTAACATACAGTTCATGGTGTTTGTCACAGGGATAGTGTTTCAGGTAACATACAGTTCATGGTGGTTGTCACAGGGATAGTGTTTCAGGTAACATACAGTTCATGGTGGTTGTCACGGGGATAGTGTATCAGGTAGCATACAGTTCATGGTGGTTGTCACAGGGATAGTGTTTCAGGTAACATACAGTTCATGGTGGTTGTCACAGGTATAGTGTTTCAGGTAACATACAGTTCATGGTGGTTGTCACGGGGATAGTGTTTCAGGTAACATACAGTTCATGGTGGTTGTCACAGGGATAGTGTTTCAGGTAACATACAGTTCATGGTGGTTGTCACAGGGATAGTGTTTCAGTTAACATACAGTTCATGGTAGTTGTCATGGGGATAGTGTTTCAGGTAGCATACAGTTCATGGTGGTTGTCACGGGGATAGTGTTTCATGTAACATACAGTTCATGGTGGTTGTCATGGGGATAGTGTTTCAGGTAGCATACAGTTCATGGTGGTTGTCACGGGGATAGTGTTTCAGGTAACATACAGTTCATGGTGGTTGTCACGGGGATAGTGTTTCAGATAACATACAGTTCATGGTGGTTGTCATGGGGATAGTGTTTCAGGTAACATACAGTTCATGGTGGTTGTCATGGGGATAGTGTTTCCGGTAACATACTCTTCATGATGGTTGTCATGGGGATAGTGTTTCATGTAACATACAGTTCATGGTGGTTGTCATGGGGATAGTGTTTCAGGTAACATACAGTTTATGGTGTTTGTCATGGGGATAGTGTTTCAAGTAGCATACAGTTCATGATGGTTGTCACGGGGATAGTGTTTCAGGTAACATACAGTTCATGGTGGTTGTCACAGGGATAGTGTTTCAGGTAACATACAGTTCATGGTGGTTGTCACGGGGATAGTGTTTCAGGTAACATACAGTTCATGGTGGTTGTCACAGGGATAGTGTTTCAGGTAACATACAGTTCATGGTGGTTGTCACAGGGATAGTGTTTCAGGTAACATACAGTTCATGGTAGTTGTCACGGGGATAGTGTTTCAGG
This sequence comes from Archivesica marissinica, assembly GCA_014843695.1. Lineage (NCBI taxonomy): Eukaryota > Metazoa > Mollusca > Bivalvia > Venerida > Vesicomyidae > Archivesica > Archivesica marissinica. Next base: position 17,113,495 of record CM026386.1, on the reverse strand, counting down.
TAGCATACAGTTCATGGTGGTTGTCACGGGGATAGTGTTTCATGTAACATACAGTTCATGGTGGTTGTCATGGGGATAGTGATTCAGGTTACATACAGTTCATGGTGGTTGTCATGGGGATAGTGTTTCAGGTAACATACAGTTCATGGTGGTTGTCATGGGGATAGTGTTTCAGGTAACATACAGTTCATGATGGTTGTCATGGGGATAGTGTTTCATGTAACATACAGTTTATGGTGTTTGTCATGGGGATAGTGTTTCAGGTAGCATACAGTTCATGATGGTTGTCACGGGGATAGTGTTTCAGGTAACATACAGTTCATGGTGGTTGTCACAGGGATAGTGTTTCAGGTAACATACAGTTCATGGTGGTTGTCACGGGGATAGTGTTTCAGGTAACATACAGTTCATGGTGGTTGTCACAGGGATAGTGTTTCAGGTAACATACAGTTCATGGTGGTTGTCACGGGGATAGTGTTTCAGGTAACATACAGTTCATGGTGGTTGTCACGGGGATAGTGTTTCAGGTAACATACAGTTCATGGTGGTTGTCACGGGATAGTGTTTCAGGTAACATACAGTTCATGGTGGTTGTCATGGGGATAGTGTTTCAGGTAACATACAGTTCATGGTGGTTGTCATGGGGATAGTGTTTCAGGTAGCATACAGTTCATGGTGGTTGTCATGGGGATAGTGTTTCAGGTAACATACAGTTCATGGTGGTTGTCACGGGGATAGTGTTTCAGGTAGCATACAGTTCATGGTGGTTGTCACGGGGATAGTGTTTCAGGTAACATACAGTTCATGGTGGTTGTCACGGGGATAGTGATTCATGTAACATACAGTTCATGGTGGTTGTCATGGGGATAGTGTTTCAGGTAGCATACAGTTCATGGTGGTTGTCACAGGGATAGTGTTTCAGGTAACATACAGTTCATGGTGGTTGTCACAGGGATAGTGTTTCAGGTAGCATACAGTTCATGGTGGTTGTCACGGGGATAGTGTTTCAGGTAACATACAGTTCATGGTGGTTGTCACGGGGATAGTGATTCATGTAACATACAGTTCATGGTGGTTGTCATGGGGATAGTGTTTCAGGTAGCATACAGTTCATGGTGGTTGTCACAGGGATAGTGTTTCAGGTAACATACAGTTCATGGTGGTTGTCACAGGGATAGTGTTTCAGGTAGCATATAGTTCATGGTGGTTGTCACAGGGATAGTGATTCAAGTTACATACAGTTCATGGTGGTTGTCATGGGGATAGTGTTTCATGTAACATATAGTTCATGATGGGTTGCCACGGGGATAGTGTTTCAGGTAACATACAGTTCATGGTGGTTGTCACGGGGATAGTGTTTCAGGTAACATACAGTTCATGGTGGTTGTCACGGGGATAGTGTTTCAGGTAATATACAGTTTGTGGTGGTTGTCACGGGGATAGTGATTCAGGTTACATAGAGTTCATGGTGGTTGTCATGGGGATAGTGTTTCAGATAACATACAGTTCATGGTGGTTGTCACGGGGATAGTGTTTCAGGTAACATACAGTTCATGATGGTTGTCACGGGGATAGTGATTCATGTAACATACAGCTCATGGTGGTTATCATGGGGATAGTGTTTCAGGTAACATACAGTTCATGGTGGTTGTCATGGGGATAGTGTTTCCGGTAACATACAGTTCATGATGGTTGTCATGGGGATAGTGTTTCATGTAACATACAGTTTATGGTGTTTGTCATGGGGATAGTGTTTCAGGTAGCATACAGTTCATGATGGTTGTCACGGGGATAGTGTTTCAGGTAACATACAGTTCATGGTGTTTGTCACGGGATAGTGTTTCAGGTAACATACAGTTCATGGTGGTTGTCACAGGGATAGTGTTTCAGGTAACATACAGTTCATGGTGGTTGTCACGGGGATAGTGTTTCAGGTACATACAGTTCATGGTGGTTGTCACAGGGATAGTGTTTCAGGTAACATACAGTTCATGGTGGTTGTCACAGGGATAGTGTTTCAGGTAACATACAGTTCATGGTGGTTGTCACGGGGATAGTGTTTCAGGTAACATACAGTTCATGGTGGTTGTCACGGGGATAGTGTTTCAGGTAACATACAGTTCATGGTGGTTGTCACAGGGATAGTGTTTCAGGTAACATACAGTTCATGGTGGTTGTCATGGGGATAGTGTTTCAGGTAACATACAGTTCATGGTGGTTGTCACGGGGATAGTGTTTCATGTAACATACAGTTCATGGTGGTTGTCATGGGGATAGTGTTTCAGGTAGCATACAGTTCATGGTGGTTGTCACGGGGATAGTGTTTCAGGTAACATACAGTTCATGGTGGTTGTCACGGGGATAGTGTTTCAGGTAACATACAGTTCATGGTGGTTGTCACGGGGATAGTGTTTCAGGTAACATACAGTTCATGGTGGTTGTCACAGGGATAGTGTTTCAGGTAACATACAGTTCATGGTGGTTGTCATGGGGATAGTGTTTCAGGTAACATACAGTTCATGGTGGTTGTCATGGGGATAGTGTTTCAGGTAACATACAGTTCATGGTGGTTGTCATGGGGATAGTGTTTCAGGTAACATACAGTTCATGGTGGTTGTCACGGGGATAGTGTTTCGGTAACATACAGTTCATGGTGGTTGTCATGGGGATAGTGTTTCATGTAACATACAGTTCATGGTGGTTGTCAGGGATAGTGTTTCAGGTAAATACAGTTATGGTGTTTGTCATGGGGATAGTGTTTCAGGTAGCATACAGTTCATGGTGGTTGTCACGGGGATAGTGTTTCAGGTAACATACAGTTCATGGTGGTTGTCACGGGGATAGTGTTTCAGGTAACATACAGTTCATGGTGGTTGTCACGGGGATAGTGTTTCAGGTAACATACAGTTCATGGTGGTTGTCACGGGGATAGTGTTTCAGGTAACATACAGTTCATGGTGGTTGTCACGGGGATAGTGTTTCAGGTAACATACAGTTCATGGTGGTTGTCACGGGGATAGTGTTTCAGGTAACATACAGTTCATGGTGGTTGTCACGGGGATAGTGATTCAGGTTACATACAGTTCATGGTGGTTGTCATGGGGATAGTGTTTCAGGTAACATACAGTTCATGGTGGTTGTCATGGGGATAGTGTTTCAGGTAACATACAGTTCATGATGGTTGTCATGGGGATAGTGTTTCATGTAACATACAGTTCATGGTGGTTGTCATGGGGATAGTGTTTCAGGTAACATACAGTTATGGTGTTGTCTGGGGATAGTGTTTCAGGTAGCATACAGTTCATGGTGGTTGTCACGGGGATAGTGTTTCAGGTAACATACAGTTCATGGTGGTTGTCACGGGATAGTGTTTCAGGTAACATACAGTTCATGGTGGTTGTCACGGGGATAGTGTTTCAGGTAACATACAGTTCATGGTGGTTGTCACAGGGATAGTGTTTCAGGTAACATACAGTTCATGGTGGTTGTCACAGGGATAGTGTTTCAGGTAACATACAGTTCATGGTGGTTGTCACGGGGATAGTGTTTCAGGTAACATACAGTTCATGGTGGTTGTCACGGGGATAGTGTTTCAGGTAACATACAGTTCATGGTGGTTGTCATGGGGATAGTGTTTCAGGTAGCATACAGTTCATGGTGGTTGTCATGGGGTTGTTTTGTTGAGGGATAGTGTTTCAGGTAACATACAGTTCATGGTGGTTGTCATGGGGATAGTGTTTCAGGTAACATACAGTTCATGGTGGTTGTCACGGGGATAGTGTTTCAGGTAACATACAGTTCATGGTGGTTGTCATGGGGATAGTGTTTCAGGTAACATACAGTTCATGGTGTTGTCATGGGGATAGTGTTTCAGGTAACATACAGTTCATGGTGGTTGTCATGGGGATAGTGTTTCGGTAACATACAGTTCATGATGGTTGTCATGGGGATAGTGTTTCATGTAACATACAGTTCATGGTGGTTGTCATGGGGATAGTGTTTCAGTAAATACAGTTATGGTGTTTGTCATGGGGATAGTGTTTCAGGTAGCATACAGTTCATGATGGTTGTCATGGGGATAGTGTTTCAGGTAACATACAGTTCATGGTGGTTGTCACAGGGATAGTGTTTCAGGTAACATACAGTCATGTGGTTGTCACGGGGATAGTGTTTCATGTAACATACAGTTCATGGTGGTTGTCATGGGGATAGTGTTTCAGGTAACATACAGTTCATGGTGGTTGTCATGGGGATAGTGTTTCAGGTAACATACAGTTCATGGTGGTTGTCATGGGGATAGTGTTTCATGTAACATACAGTTCATGGTGGTTGTCATGGGGTAGTGTTTCGGTAACATACAGTTATGGTGTTGTCATGGGGATAGTGTTTCAGGTAGCATACAGTTCATGGTGGTTGTCACGGGGATAGTGTTTCAGGTAACATACAGTTCATGGTGGTTGTCACAGGGATAGTGTTTCAGGTAACATACAGTTCATGGTGGTTGTCACGGGAATAGTGTTTCAGGTAACATACAGTTCATGGTGGTTGTCACAGGGATAGTGTTTCAGGTAACATACAGTTCATGGTGGTTGTCACAGGGATAGTGTTTCAGGTAACATACAGTTCATGGTGGTTGTCACGGGGATAGTGTTTCAGGTAACATACAGTTCATGGTGGTTGTCACGGGGATAGTGTTTCAGTTAACATACAGTTCATGGTGGTTGTCATGGGGATAGTGTTTCAGGTAGCATACAGTTCATGGTGGTTGTCACGGGGATAGTGTTTCATGTAACATACAGTTCATGGTGGTTGTCATGGGGATAGTGTTTCAGGTAGCATACAGTTCATGGTGGTTGTCATGGGGATAGTGTTTCAGGTAGCATACAGTTCATGGTGGTTGTCATGGGGATAGTGTTTCAGGTAACATACAGTTCATGGTGGTTGTCATGGGGATAGTGTTTCAGGTAACATACAGTTCATGGTGGTTGTCATGGGGATAGTGTTTCAGGTAGCATACAGTTCATGGTGGTTGTCATGGGGATAGTGTTTCAGGTAGCATACAGTTCATTGTGGTTGTCACAGGGATAGTGTTTCAGGTAACATACAGTTCATGGTGGTTGTCATGGGGATAGTGTTTCAGGTAACATACAGTTCATGGTGGTTGTCACGGGGATAGTGTTTCAGGTAACATACAGTTCATGGTGGTTGTCACGGGGATAGTGTTTCAGGTAACATACAGTTCATGGTGGTTGTCACGGGGATAGTGTTTCAGGTAACATACAGTTCATGGTGGTTGTCACGGGGATAGTGTTTCAGGTAACATACAGTTCATGGTGGTTGTCATGGGGATAGTGTTTCAGGTAGCATACAGTTCATGGTGGTTGTCACGGGGATAGTGTTTCAGGTAACATACAGTTCATGGTGGTTGTCACGGGGATAGTGATTCAGGTTACATACAGTTCATGGTGGTTGTCATGGGGATAGTGTTTCATGTAACATATAGTTCATGATGGTTGTCACGGGGATAGTGTTTCAGGTAACATACAGTTCATGGTGGTTGTCACGGGGATAGTGTTTCAGGTAACATACAGTTCATGGTGGTTGTCATGGGGATAGTGTTTCAGGTAACATACAGTTCATGGTGGTTGTCATGGGGATAGTGTTTCAGGTTACATACAGTTCATGGTGGTTGTCATGGGGATAGTGTTTCAGGTAACATACATTTCATGGTGGTTGTCACGGGGATAGTGTTTCCGGTAACATACAGTTCATGATGGTTGTCATGGGGATAGTGTTTCATGTAACATACAGTTCATGGTGGTTGTCATGTGGATAGTGTTTCAGGTAATATACAGTTAATGGTGTTTGTCATGGGGATAGTGTTTCAGGTAGCATACAGTTCATGATGGTTGTCACGGGGATAGTGTTTCAGGTAACATACAGTTCATGGTGGTTGTCACGGGGATAGTGTTTCAGGTAACATACAGTTCATGGTGGTTGTCACAGGGATAGTGTTTCAGGTAACATACAGTTCATGGTGGTTGTCACGGGGATAGTGTTTCAGGTAACATACAGGTCATGGTGGTTGTCACGGGGATAGTGTTTCATGTAACATACAGTTCATGATGGGTTGTCACGGGGATAGTGTTTCAGGTAACATACAGTTCATGGTGGTTGTCACGGGGATAGTGATTCAGGTTACATACAGTTCATGGTGGTTGTCATGGGGATAGTGTTTCAGGTAACATACACATCATGGTGGTTGTCATGGTGATAGTGTTTCTGGTAACATACAGTTCATGATGGTTGTCATGGGGATAGTGTTTCATGTAACATACAGTTCATGGTGGTTGGCATGGGGATAGTGTTTCAGGTAACATACAGTTTATGGTGTTTGTCATGGGGATAGTGTTTCAGGTAGCATACAGTTCATGATGGTTGTCACGGGGATAGTATTTCAGGTAACATACAGTTCATGGTGGTTGTCACAGGGATAGTGTTTCAGGTAACATAAAGTTCATGGTGGTTGTCACGGGGATAGTGTTTCAGGTAACATACAGTTCATGGTGGTTGTCACAAGGATAGTGTTTCAGTTAACATACAGTTCATGGTGGTTGTCACAAGGATAGTGTTTCAGGTAACATACAGTTCATGGTGGTTGTCACGGGGATAGTGTTTCAGGTAACATACAGTTCATGGTGGTTGTCACAGGGATAGTGTTTCAGTTAACATACAGTTCATGGTAGTTGTCATGGGGATAGTGTTTCAGGTAGCATACAGTTCATGGTGGTTGTCACAGGGATAGTGTTTCATGTAACATACAGTTCATGGTGGTTGTCATGGGGATAGTGTTTCAGGTAGCATACAGTTCATGGTGGTTGTCATGGGGATAGTGTTTCAGGTAGCATACAGTTCATGGTGGTTGTCATGGGGATAGTGTTTCAGGTAACATACAGTTCATGGTTGTTGTCATGGGGATAGTGTTTCAGGTAATATACAGTTCATGGTGGTTGTCATGGGGATAGTGTTTCAGGTAGCATACAGTTCATGGTGGTTGTCATGGGGATAGTGTTTCAGGTAGCATACAGTTCATGGTGGTTGTCACAGGGATAGTGTTTCAGGTAACATACAGTTCATGGTGGTTGTCATGGGGATAGTGTTTCAGGTAACATACAGATCATGGTGGTTGTCATGGGGATAGTGTTTCAGGTAGCATACAGTTCATGGTGGTTGTCATGGGGATAGTGTTTAGGTAACATACAGTTCATGGTGGTTGTCACGGGGATAGTGTTTCAGGTAACATACAGTTCATGGTGGTTGTCATGGGGATAGTGTTTCAGGTAGCATACAGTTCATGGTGGTTGTCACAGGGATAGTGTTTCAGGTAACATACAGTTCATGGTGGTTGTCATGGGGATAGTGTTTCAGGTAACATACAGATCATGGTGGTTGTCATGGGGATAGTGTTTCAGGTAGCATACAGTTCATGGTGGTTGTCATGGGGATAGTGTTTCAGGTAACATACAGTTCATGGTGGTTGTCACGGGGATAGTGTTTCAGGTAACTGTTAACATTATGTCATACAGTTCAGTTCTCCATATGGACATAATTATGCAATCATTTATAATTTACATTTTGTTTACAAATGAGCCTCCGTGACCATGTGATTACGGTCGGTTACTTCAAATCACCTGTCAGGCACTGCTGTGGGTTCGTTTTACATTGGGTTTACAAAGGGGCCTCCGTAACCGTGTGGTTACAGTCGGTTACTTCAAATCACTTGTCCGGCACTGCTGTGGGTTCAATTTACATTGTGTTTACAAATGGGCCTTCGTAACCATGTGGTTACAGTCGGTTACTTCAAATCACTTGTCCGGCACTGCTGTGGGTTCAATTTACATTGTGTTTACAAATGGGCCTTCATAACCATGTGGTTACAGTCGGTTACTTCAAATCACTTGTCAGGCACTGCTGTGGTTTCGATTTACATTGTGTTTACAAATGAGCCTCCGTGACCGTGTGGTTACAGTCGGTTACTTCAAATCACTTGTCAGGCACTGCTGTGGTTTCGATTTACATTGTGTTTACAAATGAGCCTCCGTGACCGTGTGGTTACGGTCGGTTACTTCAAATCACTTGTCAGGCACTGCTTCTGAATCCCATTAGAGTTATCAAATTTTGCCTTGCAGACGATCGGTGATTCTACCCGGATGCCAATCAGTGCCTGAAATACTGCTCTGGGGCAGCCGGGACCTTCCTCCACCAATAATATCTGGAGAGTCCCCATATAACCTATGCTGTCGGTGCCACTTTAAAACCCCCAAAACAAACATTGATATGTTGAGTTATAGTATCATCTATGACATAGTCATCATATCATAATAAATAGATGTGTATGTACCCTGGTAGGATTCACCCTGGATTCATACAAATTTATTTTAGCTCGATTGCGAAACAAGTTCTTACAACTTATATTAATCACTCTCGAGACCTCATTCCTGACGGAATCCATCGCCACGATGAAGAGAGAAGAGTCAATGTGGAATATAAATTAATTGCCTAAGGGCATAATCGTAATGGCCACAGTTGGGCGCAAACACCTCACCTGAAGCGACCGCGCTATCACTGCGCTATCACGACTTCCATGCAATGATTGGATTACCAATGTGAATGCCATTGATTTGATCTGTGGTCGAACATAGTTAAAATTAGTTAAAATTATTTTTCACGTTTTTCTTTGTGATTGAGTCTCAGTACCGACTACATTCCTGATGCACTGCCCAGGTACCGTAGCCAGAGACAAATTTCAACCGAGGCAATCAAGTGGGTCCGGGGTCATGTTCCCCCTTAAAGTTGTTGGGGTATAGAAGCGATTTCGTGCGTTTTCTGATTTAATAAGTTTAGACCTATAATTATGTACCGACCTTTCAGCTCTCGAGCAGTGAACATTGTATAGAGCAAAGGGATATTTTTTGCATTTATTTATTTAATTTTTCATTTATTTTTTGGTTTTGTTTTCGAAATTTTGACCGAGGCAATGGCCTCGGTGTTCCTCAGTGTCTACGTATTCTATCTAAGGTCTCGTGCTCTGTGTTTGCAAAGGAAGCAGATGGCTTAATAATCATGACTACTGTATTGCTATAGTGACTCTGCACTTGTCTATTGACTCTGTGGATCTATGCACACTAATTGCTTTGATTGGCCTTAAAAGCAACAAACAAATGATTTTTGATTTGCTAATATTTGCCGTAAAATCAACAAACAAATGTGTTTTGTTCTTTCAGTTTGTGTTTCAGAAGCAGTTGAGTCGGATACAGTGGGTGTCGTTATTCTGCCTTACCATTGGTTGTATTATCAAGGAATCGGGTAAAGGCTACATGGATTCCAATGACCCAACCCTAGCTGCAGACGCCAAACCGGAACATGGAATTTTGTCATATTTGAACATTTCTGGTTATTTGGATTTTCATTTTCTACTGATTATGGTACAGGTAAGATTTTCGCTGCATATTTATACTTTGCCCCGTAGATGCTCCTCTCGGCGTCATTACAGATATAACAATAAGGATATAAGTTAATGAACGTAAATTACTGGTAAAATGTATTTAACCCTTTCCTTCATAGATTTAGGTTAATATACTATTATATCGCCATACAAACGACAGCCATTTAGCTATCAAGCAGTGGATAAGTAGTCGCCATATCTATCCCACCGCCATAGATATTACTGGGACTTCATAGAGAATTAGGTTAATATACTATTATATCTCCATGCAAACAACAGCCATCTAGCTATCATGCAGTGGATAAGTAGTCGCCATATCTATCCCACCTTCATAGATATTACTGGGACTTCATAGAGATTTAGGTTAATATATTATTATATCTCCATACAAACGACAGCCATCTAGCTATCATACAGTGGATAAGTAGTCGCCATATCTATCCCACCTCCATAGATATTACTGGGACTACATGAGATTCTTACCTTTATTATGAACATTGGTTTGGCTACTACATGTAGAATGTGCCAAGCATAGATTCTACCATTCTAAGCTGTTTGCTGACATGATTGGGTGAATAATACTGGTGGTGATATATCTGTTTAGTTTATGCAAATTTATTTTAGCTTGATTGCAAAACAAGTTTTTATATCATTAAGTTTAATCACTCCTGATTCCTGATGAGAGAAGAGTCAATGTAGAATTTAAATGCATTGCCTAAGGGAACAATCGTATCTGTTGGATGCGAACTCGGGGCCTTTCACACTTGAATGCACTACCACTACCCTATTTAAATGAAAATATTAACTAATTGTGTTCATGATTGAACACTTCAGAGCGTACTGTGACCCTAATCAAGATGTAGACTGTTTATGCACAGAATTGTGGGATAGATTTACCAGCAAACTAGTTTGTTTCCCTTTGTTGCCATGCTTGGGCAGTCTAAATTGATGGCAAACTGATTTTTTGAATTTTTAATATCTATTTCCTGTTCTAGTCTTTCTTGGATTTCTAAGAAGCATGGCAGGTTTTTGCTCATTTTTCTTTACGTATACTGTATGTGTCTTAACTGTAGATACTTTTAGTTAATACAACAACCCTAAATCAATGTTTCACTTTGAGTATGTCTAGTTTTATATACAGTAAAACCCATCTAATCCGGACCGACCCCCTTTAGTACGGAATCCCCTCCAAACCGGAATTTTTCTGATTGTCATGAATTTTTCATATTATTTCCAGTGTAATGAAAACTCCTCTAATCTGGATCACTTCTATTCCGGAAACCGTACGGAATTTCATACTGTAATATTTTGTGTAAATTCAACACAAAATGACCTTTCTAAGCCCGACATGCCAATTAATGCCATGTGGCCCTTCCTCGTGGCGATGGATTCCATCAGGAATGAAGTCTCGAGAGTGATTAATGTAAGTTGTAAGAACTTGTCTCGCAATCAAGCTAAAATAAATTTGTATAAACTAAGCCGGACTTCTTGGTTAAGCTGTACATATTTTATAAACCAACTATTACGACATCATTTATTTCAGGTGTTTTGTTCGTGTTTTGCTGGTGTCTACAATGAGTATCTACTGAAAGGGCGTGGCAGTGATATACATATAATGATGCAGAATGTGTTCATGTACATTGACTCCATCATTTGTAATGTCCTCGTTCTCACATACAAGGGGCAGCTCACACAAGCCTTCACTCACGACAGTATGTCCACCATATTTTCACAAGTAATTGTCATTCTCATTATTCTGAACAATGCAGCAATCGGAATCGTTGTCAGTTTGTTTCTACGATCTCTAAACTCTATTCTAAAGACTTTTGCTAGTGCCTTGGAACTTATGTTTACGGCGGTGTTGTGCTGGTTAATATTTGGTATTGCGATTGATTCTTTCACAATACTCGCCATCCTTATTGTCACAGCCGCCACATTCTTATACGCCCATAATCCAGTGGTGAACCCGCCAAAACACGAGCTTGAAGCAAGTGAGCAAAAGAAGAATGAAGGCACTGTTTAGTTCATTGAATATGTTGAAATTATGTTAAAAGAAGAACGGGCTCTCCAAAATCCTGTGATGAACCCTCCAAATCATGAGCTTGAAGCAAGTGAGAAAAAGAATGGCGGGACTGTTTAGTTAATTGAATATGTTGAAATTATGTTAAAAGAAGAAAGGGCTCTCCAAAATCCTGTGATGAACCCTCTAAAACAACAGCTTGAAGCAAGTGAGAAAAAGATGGAGGGACTGATTAGTTAATTGAATATGTTGAAATTATGTTAAAAGAAAGGGCTCTCCAAAATCCTGTGATGAACACTCCAAAACATGAGCTTGAAGCAAGTGAGAAAAAGAATGGAGGGACTGTTTAGTTAATTGAATATGTTGAAATGATGTCAAATGAACAATAGGCTCTCTATATAGTATTTTGTCAACTCGGCTTGCAGACAATGGTAGAGTGGTCAGATTTGTTATTGCTGGATGACATCGTAGTATAAAATATAAACTTTATTTCATTTTACAATGATTGTGAAATAAGTTTTTACATCTTATATTAATCACTCTCGTTGGCACGGATGAAAGCGTATAAAAGGTCATCCGTGTGGGAGGACACAGGAATACCAGGAGAATCCAATCTGGCGACCACCGTACCATCTCGACATCCTGACATCGCTGTATTAGTGCATGTTTGAAAC
>CM026386.1:17009943-17100296 GCA_014843695.1 Archivesica marissinica | reverse complement strand
GACAGCAGTGTATTAGGAACAGCTATGACTGACAGCTGTGTATCGGGAACATCTATGACTGACAGCAGTGTATCAGGAACATCTATGACTGACAGCTGTGTATCGGGAACATATATGACTGACAGCAGTGTATCAGGAACATTTATGACCCGACAGCAGTGTATCAGGAACATTTATGACCTGACAGCAGTGTATCAGGAACATTTATAACCTGACAGCAGTGTATCAGGAACATTTATAACCTGACAGCAGTGTATCAGGAACATTTATGACTGACAGCAGTGTATCAGGAACATTTATGACTGACAGCAGTGTATCAGGAACATCTATGACTGACAGCTGTGTATCAGGAACATCTATGACTGACAGCTGTGTATCAGGAACATCTTTGACTGGCAGCAGTGTATCAGGAACATATATTACTGACAGCTGTGTATCAGGAACATTTATGACTGATAGCTGTGTATCAGGAACATCTATGACTGACAGCTGTGTATCAGGAACATCTATGACTGACAGCTGTGTATCAGGAACATTTATGACCCGACAGCAGTGTATCAGGAACATTTATGACTGACAGCAGTGTATCAGGAACATCTATGACTGACAGCTGTGTATCAGGAACATCTATGACTGACAGCTGTGTAACAGGAACATCTATGACTGGCAGCAGTGTATCAGGAACATCTATGACTGACAGCTGTGTATCAGGAACATTTATGACTGACAGCTGTGTATCAGGAACATCTATGACTGACAGCTGTGTATCAGGAACATCTATGACTGACAGCTGTGTATCAGGAACATTTATGACCCGACAGCAGTGTATCAGGAACATTTATGACTGACAGCAGTGTATCAGGAACATCTATGACTGACAGCAGTGTATCAGGAACATTTATGACTGACAGCAGTGTATCAGGAACATCTATGACTGACAGCAGTGTATCAGGAACATCTATGACTGACAGCAGTGTATCAGGAACATTTATGACCGACAGCAGTGTATCAGGAACATTTATGACCGACAGCGTGTACGGATTATGAAGGTGTTGGTTGGAGGTGATCAGGAACATTATGACCAGCGTTATCAGGAAATTATGACGACAGCGTGTATCAGAACATTATAGACGCAGTGTATCAGGAACATTTATGACTGACAGCAGTGTATCAGGAACATTATGACTGACAGCAGTGTATCAGGAACATTTATGACCTGACAGCAGTGTATCAGGAACATCTATGACCTGACAGCAGTGTATCAGGAACATTTATGACTGACAGCAGTGTATCAGGAACATCTATGACTGACAGCTGTGTATCAGGAACATTTATGACCGACAGCAGTGTATCAGGAACATTTATGACTGACAGCAGTGTATCAGGAACATTTATAACCTGACAGCAGTGTATCAGGAACATTTATAACCTGACAGCAGTGTATCAGGAACATTTATGACTGACAGCAGTGTATCAGGAACATTTATGACTGACAGCAGTGTATCAGGAACATCTATGACTGACAGCTGTGTATCAGGAACATCTATGACTGACAGCTGTGTATCAGGAACATCTTTGACTGGCAGCAGTGTATCAGGAACATATATTACTGACAGCTGTGTATCAGGAACATTTATGACTGACAGCTGTGTATCAGGAACATCTATGACTGACAGCTGTGTATCAGGAACATATATGACTGACAGCTGTGTATCAGGAACATTTATGACCCGACAGCAGTGTATCAGGAACATTTATGACTGACAGCAGTGTATCAGGAACATCTATGACTGACAGCTGTGTATCAGGAACATCTATGACTGACAGCTGTGTATCAGGAACATCTATGACTGGCAGCAGTGTATCAGGAACATCTATGACTGACAGCTGTGTATCAGGAACATTTAAGACTGACAGCTGTGTATCAGGAACATCTTTGACTGGCAGCAGTGTATCAGGAACATATATTACTGACAGCTGTGTATCAGGAACATTTATGACTGAAAGCTGTGTATCAGGAACATCTATGACTGACAGCTGTGTATCAGGAACATCTATGACTGACAGCTGTGTATCAGGAACATTTATGACCCGACAGCAGTGTATCAGGAACATTTATGACTGACAGCAGTGTATCAGGAACATCTATGACTGACAGCTGTGTATCAGGAACATCTATGACTGACAGCTGTGTATCAGGAACATCTATGACTGGCAGCAGTGTATCAGGAACATCTATGACTGACAGCTGTGTATCAGGAACATTTATGACTGACAGCTGTGTATCAGGAACATCTATGACTGACAGCTGTGTATCAGGAACATCTATGACTGACAGCTGTGTATCAGGAACATGTATGACCCGACAGCAGTGTATCAGGAACATTTATGACCGACAGCAGTGTATCAGGAACATCTATGACTGACAGCAGTGTATCAGGAACATTTATAACCTGACAGCAGTGTATCAGGAACATTTATAACCTGACAGCAGTGTATCAGGAACATTTATGACTGACAGCAGTGTATCAGGAACATTTATGACTGACAGCAGTGTATCAGGAACATCTATGACTGACAGCTGTGTATCAGGAACATCTATGACTGACAGCTGTGTATCAGGAACATCCATGGCTGACAGCAGTGTATCAGGAACATCTATGACTGACATCTGTGTATCAGGAACATTTATGACCCTACAGCAGTGTATCAGGAACATTTACGACTGACAGCAGTGTATCAGGAACATCTATGAATGACAGCAGTGTATCAGGAACATCTATGAATGACAGCAGTGTATCAGGAACATTTATGACCGACAGCAGTGTATCAGGAACATTTATGACCGACAGCTGTGTATCAGGAACATCTATGACTGACAGCAGTGTATCATGAACATTTATGACCAACATCAGTGTATCAGGAACATTTATGACCGACAGCAGTGTATCAGGAACATTTATGACCGACAGCAGTGTATCAGGAACATTTATGACCCGACAGCAGTGTATCAGGAACATCTATGACTGACAGCAGTGTATCATGAACATTTATGACCGACAGCAGTGTATCCGACAGCAGTGTATTAGGAACAGCTATGACTGACAGCTGTGTATCGGGAACATCTATGACTGACAGCAGTGTATCAGGAACATATATGACTGACAGCTGTGTATCGGGAACATATATGACTGACAGCAGTGTATCAGGAACATTTATGACCCGACAGCAGTGTATCAGGAACATTTATGACCTGACAGCAGTGTATCAGGAACATTTATAACCTTGACAGCAGTGTATCAGGAACATTTATAACCTGACAGCAGTGTATCAGGAACATTTATGACTGACAGCAGTGTATCAGGAACATTTATGACTGACAGCAGTGTATCAGGAACATCTATGACTGACAGCTGTGTATCAGGAACATCTTTGACTTGCAGCAGTGTATCAGGAACATCTATTACTGACAGCTGTGTATCAGGAACATTTATGACTGATAGCTGTGTATCAGGAACATCTATGACTGACAGCTGTGTATCAGGAACATCTATGACTGACAGCTGTGTATCAGGAACATTTATGACCCGACAGCAGTGTATCAGGAACATTTATGACTGACAGCAGTGTATCAGGAACATCTATGACTGACAGCTGTGTATCAGGAACATCTATGACTGACAGCTGTGTAACAGGAACATCTATGACTGGCAGCAGTGTATCAGGAACATCTATGACTGACAGCTGTGTATCAGGAACATCTATGACTGACAGCTGTGTATCAGGAACATTTATGACCGACAGCGTGTATCAGAACATTTAGACTGACAGCAGTGTATCAGGAACATCTATGACTGACAGCTGTGTATCAGGAACATCTATGACTGACAGCTGTGTATCAGGAACATTTATGACCCGACAGCGGTGTATCACGAACATTTATGACTGACAGCAGTGTATCAGGAACATCTATGACTGACAGCTGTGTATCAGGAACATCTATGACTGACAGCTGTGTATCAGGAACATTTATGACCGACAGCAGTGTATCAGGAACATTTATGACTGACAGCAGTGTATCAGGAACATCTATGACTGACAGCTGTGTATCAGGAACATTTATGACCGACAGCAGTGTATCAGGAACATTTATGACCGACAGCAGTGTATCAGGAACATCTATGACTGACAGCAGTGTATCAGGAACATTTATGACCTGACAGCAGTGTATCAGGAACATTTATGACCTGACAGCAGTGTATCAGGAACATTTATGACTGACAGCAGTGTATCAGGAACATCTATGACTGACAGCAGTGTATCAGGAACATTTATGACCGACAGCAGTGTATCAGGAACATTTATGACCGACAGCTGTGTATCAGGAACATCTATGACTGACAGCAGTGTATCAGAACATTTATGACCAACACAGTGTATCAGGAACATTTATGACCGACAGCAGTGTATCAGGAACATTTATGACCGACAGCAGTGTATCAGGAACATTTATGACCGACAGCAGTGTATCAGGAACATCTATGACTGACAGCAGTGTATCAGGAACATTTATGACCGACAGCAGTGTATCCGACAGCAGTGTATAGGAACAGCTATGACTGACAGCTGTGTATCGGGAACATCTATGACTGACAGCAGTGTATCAGGAACATCTATGACTGACAGCTGTGTATCGGGAACATATATGACTGACAGCAGTGTATCAGGAACATTTATGACCCGACAGCAGTGTATCAGGAACATTTATGACCTGACAGCAGTGTATCAGGAACATTTATAACCTGACAGCAGTGTATCAGGAACATTTATAACCTGACAGCAGTGTATCAGGAACATTTATGACTGACAGCAGTGTATCAGGAACATTTATGACTGACAGCAGTGTATCAGGAACATCTATGACTGACAGCTGTGTATCAGGAACATCTATGACTGACAGCTGTGTATCAGGAACATCTATGACTGACAGCAGTGTATCAGGAACATCTATGACTGACAGCTGTGTATCAGGAACATTTATGACTGACAGCAGTGTATCAGGAACATCTATGACTGACAGCTGTGTATCAGGAACATTTATGACCGACAGCAGTGTATCAGGAACATTTATGACTGACAGCAGTGTATCAGGAACATCTATGACTGACAGCAGTGTATCAGGAACATCTATGACTGACAGCAGTGTATCAGGAACATCTATGACTGACAGCAGTGTATCAGGAACATTTATGACTGACAGCAGTGTATCAGGAACATCTATGACTGACAGCAGTGTATCAGGAACATCTATGACTGACAGCTGTGTATCAGGAACATTTATGACCGACAGCAGTGTATCAGGAACATTTATGACTGACAGCAGTGTATCAGGAACATCTATGACTGACAGCAGTGTATCAGGAACATTTATGACTGACAGCAGTGTATCAGGAACATATGACGACACAGTGTATCAGGAACATCTATGACTGACAGCAGTGTATCAGGAACATCTATGACTGACAGCTGTGTATCAGGAACATTTATGACTGACAGCTGTGTATCAGGAACATCTATGACTGACAGCTGTGTATCAGGAACATCTATGACTGACAGCTGTGTATCAGGAACATTTATGACCCGACAGCAGTGTATCAGGAACATTTATGACTGACAGCAGTGTATCAGGAACATCTATGACTGACAGCAGTGTATCAGGAACATTTATGACCGACAGCTGTGTATCAGGAACATCTATGACTGACAGCAGTGTATCAGGAACATTTATGACCAACAGCAGTGTATCAGGAACATTTTCGACCGACAGCAGTGTATCAGGAACATTTATGACCGACAGCAGTGTATCAGGAACAGTTATGACCGACAGCAGTGTATCCGACAGCAGTGTATCAGGAACATCTATGACTGACAGCTGTGTATCGGGAACATTTATGACCGACAGCAGTGTATCAGGAACATTTATGACTGACAGCAGTGTATCAGGAACATATATGACTGACAGCAGTGTATCAGGAACATTTATGACTGACAGCAGTGTATCAGGAACATCTATGACTGACAGCAGTGTATCAGGAACATCTATATCTAACAGCAGTGTATCAGGAACAATTATGACCGACAGCAGTGTATCAGGAACATTTTTGACCGACAGCAGTGTATAAGGAACATTTATGACCGACAGCAGTGTATCAGGAACATTTATGACCGACAGCAGTGTATCAGGAACATGTATGACCGACAGCAGTGTATCAGGAACATTTATGACTGACAGCAGTGTATCAGGAACATCTATGACCGACAGCAGTGTATCAGGAACATTTATGACCGACAGCAGTGTATCAGGAACATCTATGACTGACAGCAGTGTATCAGGAACATTTATGACTGACAGCAGTGTATCAGGAACATTTATAACCTGACAGCAGTGTATCAGGAACATTTATGACTGACAGCAGTGTCAGGAACATCTATGACTGACAGCAGTGTATCAGGAACATCTATATCTAACAGCAGTGTATCAGGAACAATTATGACCGACAGCAGTGTATCAGGAACATTTTTGACCGACAGCAGTGTATAAGGAACATTTATGACCGACAGCAGTGTATCAGGAACATTTATGACCGACAGCAGTGTATCAGGAACATGTATGACCGACAGCAGTGTATCAGGAACATTTATGACTGACAGCAGTGTATCAGGAACATTTATGACCGACAGCAGTGTATCAGGAACATTTATGACCGACAGCAGTGTATCAGGAACATCTATGACTGACAGCAGTGTATCAGGAACATGTATGACCGACAGCAGTGTATCAGGAACATTTATGACCGACAGCAGTGTATCAGGAACATTTATGACCGACAGCAGTGTATCCGACAGCAGTGTATCAGGAACATCTATGACTGACAGCTGTGTATCAGGAACATTTATGACCCGACAGCAGTGTATCAGGAACATTTATGACTGACAGCAGTGTATCAGGAACATTTATAACCTGACAGCAGTGTATCAGGAACATTTATGACTGACAGCAGTGTCAGGAACATCTATGACTGACAGCTGTGTATCAGGAACATCTATGACTGACAGCTGTGTATCAGGAACATCTATGACTGACAGCAGTGTATCAGGAACATCTATGACTGACAGCTGTGTATCAGGAACATTTATGACTGACAGCTGTGTATCAGGAACATCTATGACTGACAGCTGTGTATCAGGAACATCTATGACTGACAGCTGTGTATCAGGAACATTTATGACCCGACAGCAGTGTATCAGGAACATTTATGACTGACAGCAGTGTATCAGGAACATATATGACTGACAGCAGTGTATCAGGAACATTTATGACTGACAGCAGTGTATCAGGAACATCTATGACTGACAGCAGTGTATCAGGAACATCTATGACTGACAGCAGTGTATCAGGAACATTTATGACCGACAGCAGTGTATCAGGAACATTTATGACCGACAGCAGTGTATCAGGAACATTTATGACCGACAGCAGTGTATCAGGAACATTTATGACCGACAGCAGTGTATCAGGAACATGTATGACTGACAGCAGTGTATCAGGAACATTTATGACTGACAGCAGTGTATCAGGAACATCTATGACCGACAGCAGTGTATCAGGAACATTTATGACCGACAGCATGTATAGGAACATCTATGACTGACAGCAGTGTATCAGGACATATGACCGACAGCAGTGTATCAGGAACATTTATGACCGACAGCTGTGTATCAGGAACATCTATGACTGACAGCAGTGTATCAGGAACATTTATGACCAACAGCAGTGTATCAGGAACATTTATGACCGACAGCAGTGTATCAGGAACATTTATGACCGACAGCAGTGTATCAGGAACATCTATGACTGACAGCAGTGTATCAGGAACATTTATGACCGACAGCAGTGTATCCGACAGCAGTGTATCAGGAACATCTATGACTGACAGCTGTGTATCGGGAACATCTATGACTGACAGCAGTGTATCAGGAACATCTATGACTGACAGCTGTGTATCAGGAACATCTATGACCGACAGCAGTGTATCAGGAACATTTATGACTGACAGCAGTGTATCAGGAACATCTATGACTGACAGCTGTGTATCAGGAACATTTATGACTGACAGCTGTGTATCAGGAACATCTATGACTGACAGCTGTGTATCAGGAACATCTATGACTGACAGCTGTGTATCAGGAACATTTATGACCGACAGCAGTGTATCAGGAACATTTATGACTGACAGCAGTGTATCAGGAACATCTATGACTGACAGCAGTGTATCAGGAACATTTATGACTGACAGCAGTGTATCAGGAACATATATGACTGACAGCAGTGTATCAGGAACATCTATGACCGACAGCTGTGTATCAGGAACATCTATGACTGACAGCAGTGTATCATGAACATTTATGACCAACATCAGTGTATCAGGAACATTTATGACCGACAGCAGTGTATCAGGAACATTTATGACCGACAGCAGTGTATCAGGAACATTTATGACCCGACAGCAGTGTATCAGGAACATCTATGACTGACAGCAGTGTATCAGGAACATTTATGACCGACAGCAGTGTATCCGACAGCAGTGTATCAGGAACAGCTATGACTGACAGCTGTGTATCGGGAACATCTATGACTGACAGCAGTGTATCAGGAACATATATGACTGACAGCTGTGTATCGGGAACATCTATGACTGACAGCAGTGTATCAGGAACATTTATGACCCGACAGCAGTGTATCAGGAACATTTATGACCTGACAGCAGTGTATCAGGAACATTTATAACCTGACAGCAGTGTATCAGGAACATTTATAACCTGACAGCAGTGTATCAGGAACATTTATGACTGACAGCAGTGTATCAGGAACATTTATGACTGACAGCAGTGTATCAGGAACATCTATGACTGACAGCTGTGTATCAGGAACATCTATGACTGACAGCTGTGTATCAGGAACATCTATGACTGGCAGCAGTGTATCAGGAACATCTATGACTGACAGCTGTGTATCAGGAACATTTATGACTGACAGCTGTGTATCAGGAACATCTATGACTGACAGCTGTGTATCAGGAACATCTATGACTGACAGCTGTGTATCAGGAACATTTATGACCCGACAGCAGTGTATCAGGAACATTTATGACTGACAGCAGTGTATCAGGAACATCTATGACTGACAGCAGTGTATCAGGAACATTTATGACCGACAGCAGTGTATCAGGAACATTTATGACTGACAGCAGTGTATCAGGAACATCTATGACCGACAGCAGTGTATCAGGAACATTTATGACCGACAGCAGTGTATCAGGAACATCTATGACTGACAGCAGTGTATCAGGAACATTTATGACCGACAGCAGTGTATCAGGAACATTTATGACCGACAGCTGTGTATCAGGAACATCTATGACTGACAGCAGTGTATCAGGAACATTTATGACCAACAGCAGTGTATCAGGAACATTTATGACCGACAGCAGTGTATCAGGAACATTTATGACCGACAGCAGTGTATCAGGAACATCTATGACTGACAGCAGTGTATCAGGAACATTTATGACCGACAGCAGTGTATCCGACAGCAGTGTATCAGGAACATCTATGACTGACAGCTGTGTATCGGGAACATCTATGACTGACAGCAGTGTATCAGGAACATCTATGACTGACAGCTGTGTATCGGGAACATCTATGACTGACAGCAGTGTATCAGGAACATTTATGACCCGACAGCAGTGTATCAGGAACATTTATGACCTGACAGCAGTGTATCAGGAACATTTATGACTGACAGCAGTGTATCAGGAACATTTATGACTGACAGCAGTGTATCAGGAACATTTATGACTGACAGCAGTGTATCAGGAACATCTATGACTGACAGCTGTGTATCAGGAACATTTATGACTGACAGCTGTGTATCAGGAACATCTATGACTGACAGCTGTGTATCAGGAACATCTATGACTGACAGCAGTGTATCAGGAACATTTATGACTGACAGCAGTGTATCAGGAACATTTATGACTGACAGCAGTGTATCAGGAACATCTATGACTGACAGCAGTGTATCAGGAACATTTATGACTGACAGCAGTGTATCAGGAACATCTATGACTGACAGCAGTGTATCAGGAACATCTATGACTGACAGCTGTGTATCAGGAACATCTATGACTGACAGCAGTGTATCAGGAACATCTATGACTGACAGCAGTGTATCAGGAACATTTATGACCGACAGCAGTGTATCAGGAACATTTATGACTGACAGCAGTGTATCAGGAACATTTATGACTGACAGCAGTGTATCAGGAACATTTATGACTGACAGCAGTGTATCAGGAACATTTATGACCGACAGCAGTGTATCAGGAACATCTATGACTGACAGCAGTGTATCAGGAACATTTATGACCGAGCAGTGATGACAGCAGTGTATCAGGAACATCTATGACTGACAGCTGTGTATCAGGAACATTATGACTGACAGCTGTGTATCAGGAACATCTATGACTGACAGCTGTGTATCAGGAACATCTATGACTGACAGCTGTGTATCAGGAACATTTATGACCCGACAGCAGTGTATCAGGAACATTTATGACTGACAGCAGTGTATCAGGAACATCTATGACTGACAGCAGTGTATCAGGAACATTTATGACTGACAGCAGTGTATCAGGAACATATATGACTGACAGCTGTGTATCAGGAACATTATGACTGACAGCAGTGTATCAGGAACATTTGACCGACAGCAGTGTATCAGGACATTTATGACGACAGCAGTGTATCAGGAACATTTATGACTGACAGCAGTGTATCAGGAACATCTATGACTGACAGCTGTGTATCAGGAACATCTATGACTGACAGCTGTGTATCAGGAACATTTATGACTGACAGCAGTGTATCAGGAACATTTATGACTGACAGCAGTGTATCAGGAACATTTATGACCGACAGCAGTGTATCAGGAACATCTATGACTGACAGCAGTGTATCAGGAACATTTATGACCGACAGCAGTGTATCCGACAGCAGTGTATCAGGAACATCTATGACTGACAGCTGTGTATCGGGAACATCTATGACTGACAGCAGTGTATCAGGAACATCTATGACTGACAGCTGTGTATCGGGAACATCTATGACTGACAGCAGTGTATCAGGAACATTTATGACCGACAGCAGTGTATCAGGAACATTTATGACTGACAGCAGTGTATCAGGAACATTTATGACCTGACAGCAGTGTATCAGGAACATTTATGACCTGACAGCAGTGTATCAGGAACATTTATGACTGACAGCAGTGTATCAGGAACATCTATGACTGACAGCAGTGTATCAGGAACATCTATGACTGACAGCAGTGTATCAGGAACATTTATGACTGACAGCAGTGTATCAGGAACATTTATGACTGACAGCAGTGTATCAGGAACATCTATGACTGACAGCTGTTTGACGGTATCAGGAACATCTATGACTGACAGCAGTGTATCAGGAACATTTATGACCGACAGCAGTGTATCACAGCAGTGTATCAGGAACATCTATGACTGACAGCTGTGTATCAGGAACATCTATGACTGACAGCTGTGTATCAGGAACATCTATGACTGACAGCAGTGTATCAGGAACATTTATGACCGACAGCAGTGTATCAGGAACATTTATGACCTGACAGCAGTGTATCAGGAACATTTATGACCTGACAGCAGTGTATCAGGAACATTTATGACCTGACAGCAGTGTATCAGGAACATTTATGACTGACAGCAGTGTATCAGGAACATCTATGACTGACAGCTGTGTATCAGGAACATCTATGACTGACAGCTGTGTATCAGGAACATCTATGACTGGCAGCAGTGTATCAGGAACATCTATGACTGACAGCTGTGTATCAGGAACATTTATGACTGACAGCTGTGTATCAGGAACATCTATGACTGACAGCAGTGTATCAGGAACATTTATGACCGACAGCAGTGTATCAGGAACATTTATGACCGACAGCAGTGTATCAGGAACATTTATGACTGACAGCAGTGTATCAGGAACATCTATGACTGACAGCAGTGTATCAGGAACATCTATGACTGACAGCTGTGTATCAGGAACATCTATGACTGACAGCAGTGTATCAGGAACATCTATGACTGACAGCAGTGTATCAGGAACATTTATGACGACAGCTGTGTATCAGGAACATCTATGACTGACAGCAGTGTATCAGGAACATTTATGACCGACAGCAGTGTATCAGGAACATTTATGACCTGACAGCAGTGTATCAGGAACATTTATAACCTGACAGCAGTGTATCAGGAACATTTATAACCTGACAGCAGTGTATCAGGAACATTTATGACTGACAGCAGTGTATCAGGAACATTTATGAATGACAGCAGTGTATCAGGAACATCTATGACTGACAGCTGTGTATCAGGAACATTTATGACTGACAGCTGTGTATCAGGAACATCTATGACTGACAGCTGTGTATCAGGAACATCTATGACTGACAGCTGTGTATCAGGAACATCTATGACTGGCAGCAGTGTATCAGGAACATCTATGACTGACAGCTGTGTATCAGGAACATTTATGACTGACAGTTGTGTATCAGGAACATATATGACTGACAGCTGTGTATCAGGAACATCTATGACTGACAGCTGTGTATCAGGAACATTTATGACCCGACAGCAGTGTATCAGGAACATTTATGACTGACAGCAGTGTATCAGGAACATCTATGACTGACAGCAGTGTATCAGGAACATTTATGACCGACAGCAGTGTATCAGGAACATTTGTGACCGACAGCAGTGTATCAGGAACATTTATGACTGACAGCAGTGTATCAGGAACATCTATGACTGACAGCTGTGTATCAGGAACATCTATGACTGACAGCTGTGTATCAGGAACATGTATGACTGACAGCAGTGTATCAGGAACATCTATGACCGACAGCAGTGTATCAGGAACATTTATGACTGACAGCAGTGTATCAGGAACATATATGACTGACAGCTGTGAATCAGGAACATATATGACTGACAGCAGTGTATCAGGAACATTTATGACCGACAGCAGTGTATCAGGACATTTATGACGACAGCAGTGTATCAGGAACATTTATGACTGACAGCAGTGTATCAGGAACATTTATGACTGACAGCTGTGTATCAGGAACATCTATGACTGACAGCTGTGTATCAGGAACATCTATGACTGACAGCAGTGTATCAGGAACATTTATGACCGACAGCAGTGTATCAGGAACATTTATGACCGACAGCAGTGTATCAGGAACATTTATGACTGACAGCAGTGTATCAGGAACATTTATGACCGACAGCAGTGTATCAGGAACATTTATGACCGACAGCAGTGTATCAGGAACATCTATGACTGACAGCAGTGTATCAGGAACATTTATGACCGACAGCAGTGTATCCGACAGCAGTGTATCAGGAACATCTATGACTGACAGCTGTGTATCGGGAACATCTATGACTGACAGCAGTGTATCAGGAACATTTATGACTGACAGCAGTGTATCAGGAACATCTATGACTGACAGCTGTGTATCAGGAACATCTATGACTGACAGCTGTGTATCAGGAACATCTATGACTGACAGCAGTGTATCAGGAACATTTATGACTGACAGCAGTGTATCAGGAACATTTATGACTGACAGCTGTGTATCAGGAACATTTATGACTGACAGCAGTGTATCAGGAACATCTATGACTGACAGCTGTGTATCAGGAACATTTATGACTGACAGCTGTGTATCAGGAACATTTATGACTGACAGCTGTGTATCAGGAACATCTATGACTGACAGCAGTGTATCAGGAACATCTATGACTGACAGCAGTGTATCAGGAACATTTATGACCGACAGCAGTGTATCAGGAACATCTATGACTGACAGCAGTGTATCAGGAACATTTATGACCGACAGCAGTGTATCCGACAGCAGTGTATCAGGAACATCTATGACTGACAGCTGTGTATCGGGAACATCTATGACTGACAGCAGTGTATCAGGAACATATATGACTGACAGCTGTGTATCGGGAACATCTATGACTGACAGCAGTGTATCAGGAACATTTATGACCCGACAGCAGTGTATCAGGAACATTTATGACCTGACAGCAGTGTATCAGGAACATTTATAACCTGACAGCAGTGTATCAGGAACATTTATAACCTGACAGCAGTGTATCAGGAACATTTATGACTGACAGCAGTGTATCAGGAACATTTATGACTGACAGCAGTGTATCAGGAACATTTATGACTGACAGCTGTGTATCAGGAACATCTATGACTGGCAGCAGTGTATCAGGAACATCTATGACTGACAGCTGTGTATCAGGAACATCTATGACTGACAGCTGTGTATCAGGAACATCTATGACTGACAGCTGTGTATCAGGAACATCTATGACTGACAGCTGTGTATCAGGAACATTTATGACCCGACAGCAGTGTATCAGGAACATTTATGACTGACAGCAGTGTATCAGGAACATTTATGACTGACAGCAGTGTATCAGGAACATTTATGACTGACAGCAGTGTATCAGGAACATCTATGACTGACAGCAGTGTATCAGGAACATCTATGACTGACAGCAGTGTATCAGGAACATTTATGACCGACAGCAGTGTATCAGGAACATTTATGACTGACAGCAGTGTATCAGGAACATTTATGACCAACAGCAGTGTATCAGGAACATTTATGACCGACAGCAGTGTATCAGGAACATTTATGACCGACAGCAGTGTATCAGGAACATTTATGACCGACAACAGTGTATCCGACAGCAGTGTATCAGGAACATTTATGACCGACACAGTGTATCAGGAACATTTATGACCGACAGCAGTGTATCAGGAACATTTATGAGCGACAGCAGTGTATCAGGAACATTTATGACCAGACAGCAGTGTATCAGGAACATTTATGACCAGACAGCAGTGTATCAGGAACATTTATGACCAGACAACAGTGTATCAGGAACATTTATGACCAGACAACAGTGTATCAGGAACATTTATGACCAGACAGCAGTGTATCAGGAACATTTATGACCAGACAGCAGTGTATCAGGAACATTTATGACCAGACAACAGTGCATCAGGAACATTTATGACCGACAGCAGTGCATCAGGAACATTTATGACCAGACAGCAGTGTATCAGGAACATTTATAACCAGACAGCAGTGTATCAGGAACATTTATGACCAGACAGCAGTGCATCAGGAACATTTATGACCAGACAGCAGTGTATCAGGAACATTTATGACCAGACAGCAGTGTATCCGACAGCAGTGTATCAGGAACATTTATGACCAGACAGCAGTGTATCCGACAGCAGTGTATCCGACAGCAGTGAATCATTGTCAAACCATTTATTAACATTCATGTTCTTTGACAAACTACGACAACTTTCTTTTCGAAATCTGTTTAAACATTATATTATTATAATAAGTTCTTTAATTATTTTGGTCGACTTTTTGCATTCCAGAAAATAAAATACATTATTTTTAGCGATAATATTGATAGAATATATTTTTGACTATTTCAGTGACCTTAAAAATATAATGAAATATGGAAGAGTAAAACTGTCAGAACATGCTCAATTACTAACCGTTAATTAATACAAAATCTTCGATTTCATTAGCGGATTCATTAAAGCGACACTACATCGGTGAAAACGCAAATTTCTACAGAATGTAATTTCCTATTATTTGGTATAATTTCAACAAATAAACAAACGTCGTATACGCGGTTTGTTGACATAACAAAATAATGTAAATAGGGTCGACATTCATCCTGAATAACACGAGATATGGTACATATTTACCGTGATATCTCACATTTGTGACTACATATTTATTTGTAGACTAATCTCAGTTAAATTATCTGTAATCGAAAGTATCGCGTGTTTAGTATTGACTCCAATGACAAACAAACACCAATTCAGGAGCGTGGATGACCTTTATATAAAATCCTACTTTCACTTTTGAAAGTTTGTAACCACAAAAACACTGTTTATTGATTCAATGTTATGTATTCAGAAGAATTTGTAGTAGCAATGCATTTATACGCAAACAAACAAAAAATGCATTTTATTTACTTTTTGCGATGTAATGTCGCTTTAACTAGACTAAACAACTCATTTCATTACTGAGTTGCACTAAATAGCTTACAGTACATTTATTAAACAACGAAAGTATGACTAATACTGATCAAACAAATATGTTAACATGGAAGCATTTTCCATGGAGTTATCTGCGTACATTGTTATGCAAGGTATATAAAACAAGATAATTATGAAGAGCAATAAATAGGTATGGCACATTACTGTTTCAACGGATATTCATTTGGTCAACATATACATTTAGATAGGAAATGGCTAGAAATCCGGTACCGGAGTTCGGGTACTTAAACTGTAAGCATAAAATCTAGAATTCCAGTACCCGAAATGTAGCAAAAAAATTGCTAGAATGGTTGCCCTTGATCTCTAGCTAATCCACTGTTAATTGGCTGGAGTCTCGGGAAATCCACTAAATCTATTTGAGTTTGATGTCGGTCTTTAGGTTTTTCTAGAGTTGAATAGCAGGAATTTCAACTGACCCCAAAATACACGCTCCCACACCTCATCACAGTTCAAAATGCACCATGCCCCTTTTCTGACCCACCCTGCCATTTTCTGACCCACCCTACCCTTTTTGCACAGAATAAACCATGGTCTTATTTATAGCTTTTAATATTTAAATCCATATTTGACCTTCATCACCTGTACACATACTACATACACATGGATCTGTAGTACAGTGGTAACATGCTGGACTGGTAATCCAGGGATCGCAGGTTCGATCCCCCGTCTGACCCTAATAAATTTCACATGGGACATTAAACCGAGGTCTCGTGGCGGTGCTGTACACCGTGCACACATAAAAGAACCAGAGGAAACTCTGGAATGGGTCTCTAGTCTGTATCACTGCACTATCCTCCAAAAATCTAAAATGAGTCATCTCTTAAGGAGGCGTCGCTCATATGGGCAACCGGTAGCGACGGTAAATAAACGTAAACCACACACACACATCACTACATGGTTATTACATCTACAGCCAGCTGTGATAGTGTTAATAATGTTACTCCCACATAATATAATTGAGTGCAAACTTTAATCATACAGTCAAACCTGTGTTAAACAGCCAGCAAAGGGAATCACAGAAAGTGGCTGCTTAATAGAGATTTGTTTGTTTTGGTTTTACGCCTGCATCAGCACCATTTTGGGCTATATCGCCGGCGGGCAGTTTACCTAACAACACCTTTCCTGGGCAGGCTCCAGCGGTTAACCAGTACTTAGTGCACCAACCTCCGTAAGAAACTGTCAACTTTTTCATATAAATGAGACACTGCCTGAGCGGGGCTCGAACCCGTGACCATCAGTGATGATAGGTTACAGTGATATACAAGTCAGCGACCGTAACCACTCGACCACAGAGGCGGACACTTAATAGAGATCTTTGAAACTGGCTGCTTAATACAGGTTGGCTGCTTATAGAGATGACCACTAACACAGGTTTAACTGTACACAATTTTATGAATGGTAAGAAACACCAGTACCGTGTTTTTTCCACTACAGTCAAACCTGTGTAAGTGGTCACCTTTATTAAGCAGCCAACCTGTATTAAGCAACCAGTTTTCAAAATTCCCAATATGTTACTTTGTTATCAATTTTGACCTCTATTAAGCAGCCACATATGCTAAGCAGCCACTTTCTGAGATTTCCGTGGTTGGCTGCTTAACACAGGTTTGACTGTAATTAATAACTGTCAGACGACAAGTGATGTAATACAGAGTTATAAATAGAGTTCTAGTAAATCCACAGTGAATTGGTTTTAGTTGCGGTACCGGAACTCTCAGCAATAGGTCTCGACTCGAGTCGCTTCCGCAATAGGTCTAGATACAAGTCACTTCCACAATAGGTCTAGACACGAGTCGCTTCCGCAATAGGTCTCGACTCGAGTCGCTTCCGCAATAGGTCTCGACACGAGTCGCTTCCGCAATAGGTCTAGACACAAGTCACTTCCACAATAGGTCTAGACACGAGTCACTTCCGCACTAGGTCTAGACTCGAGTCACTTCCGCAATAGGTCTCGACACGAGTCACTTCCGCACTAGGTCTAGACTCTAGTCACTTCCGCAATAGGTCTAGACTAGTCACTTCTGCACTAGGTCTAGACTCGAGTCACTTCGGCAATAGGTCTAGTCTCGAGTCACTTCGGCAATAGGTCTAGACTCGAGTCACTTCCGTTCACATATTAATCAATAGATCAAACGTAGCTAATTCTGTACAGTAAATACCCCTCTAATCCAGAATCCCATCCAAACCAGACTTATAATCCGGTCCCAAATTTACCCCTTCTATTTTCATTATAATAAAAACACCTATAATTTAGAATCCCTCTATTTTCAACACAAAATGACATCTCTAAACCAGATGTGGCAATATTCATCCGGTTTCCGGAATAGAGGGTTTTTTGTTACAAAGAAAATAGAAGGGAAATTTTCGGGACCAGAGAAAAAAATCCAGTTTGAAGGGGATTCCAGATTAGAGGGATTCCGGATTAGAGGGGGGTTCAGATTAGATAGGGTTTACTGTACTCAAATAAAAGTATGAAAAACAGCAACAAAACAAGGTATTAGAAGCCGAAAGCATTTTTCTTATCAAACTTTTCAAAGATTCATAAATTCTGGGGAAACATAAAATCATGTTTGCAAGATGTTTATAAGGTTATTCACATGCACCACGTTTCAACATCCCAGCTGCAATGCAGTTTGTAAATAAGAGGATATTCCAAGAAAAAACATCTATAGATACGAATAAACCTATCAAGGGTGGCGACATAGAATCAATGTGTATCGAGTGGTTTAACACGGACTGTGAATCCAGGGATTGCAGGTTCAATCCCTCATGGTCTCCCAATAGATCAACAGTCTTATAGATGGGACTATTATATTAACCAGGGCTCATTCTAGAGGGCGGCATGGGCGAAGTAGTCGCCCTAGGGACCCTCACTTCGCCCACTGGGGGCTCCACTTCTCCCTAAAAAAAATGTTTAAATACATTTTTTTTTTACAATTTTCAGACAAAATATGGTCCACGGCCACTGTAAAGCACATTCCTCTATTCAAATATTGTATGTAATGGTTATATTGTGTATTTTAACCCTATTATGTTGATCACTTCTAGTTTGAGCCCTGTAAACCAAGGTCTTATGTATCTGTGCGATATATCGGGCATGTAATAGAACAAGTGATACTTTTTCTCTTGCAACATCCTCCAAATAATATACATCTGTAGGCATCGTCCCGATTAACCAAGGGCATCAATAAAGATACATATCGCAAACGACATATAGAATGAAAATAAAAAATGTATTTATAGAAGTTTCAACAAACTCCACCCATCACCCAAATACAATACACACACGTTTCTAACGACGGGGATTTTAATACAATAAATAAACAGGGATTAGCAAACCCAAATAAAAAACTAATATTCCATACCATATTTACTCGACAATAAGATGCCACCCAACTTTGGTCTTAAATCAGTGGTATTTTGCATAGACCCGCGTATAAGACGTGTTGAGAAAATGGAAACCACTCAGAAGAAAAGACCAATCAAATTGTACTGTAAAAGCACTGTAAATTATGTCAAAATCATCAAAATCATCAAAATAATCACTGAAGCACACCAATAAATTTGATGGGCTAAAAAATACTATTGACAAGTTCAGTTTACAGATAGAGCTGTGAAAGTCTATGATTTTGTTACACACTTTCAGTTATTATGAATGTCATCAATTATTGAGTTGGAACTTTTTTTAAAAAATGCTTTTATAATTTTTATAACTCGCATATAAGATAGATAAACTCCGCCATAAATGGTCCCAAGCCCGGAGGGTTCGTAGGGCCAGCACTCCCACCATGTAAAACAACCCAAAACGCTACAGAAACTAACACTACAAAAACTGTAGTAGCCGCCCTATGTCACACACGCTGACGAAGAGGATTAAATAAAACAATAAGATGGGAAGGAAGCCACTTTGAGACAATAATCTGGTGATAAAAATCGCGTCTTATAAGCTAGTAAGTACGGTACACGAAGATGGAAAAAACACACACAAAAAACAAAAACAAAACACTGCACAATGCCATGGTTACCGAGCCATGGTTACCGGGTTTATACTGAACAAACAAATAACACAAATTGCATTGAAATTAATATGCGCACACATCTATTGACTAAGCATCAAATAGTCCCAAAAATAACAAGAATGGGAAACCACTAGAATTTCTATAGAATTGACACATCAATCAAAATGGCGTAATATACCAATTCCTTTATTATAATTATTTTGGCATGGGTAGGTGTGTAGACCATGGTTAGGTGCATAGACCATGGGTAGGTGTTATAGACCATGGGTAGGTGTGTATAGACCATGGGTAGGTGTGTATAGACCATGGGTATGTGTGTTATAGACCATGGGTAGGTGTGTAGACCATGGGTAGGTGTGTGTAGACCATGGGTAGATGTGTAGACCATGGGTAGATGTATAGACCATGGGTAGATGTATATACCATGGGTAGGTGTATAGTCCATGGGTAGGTGGGACCAAGTAGAAGCTTAGTCCACGGGTAGGTGGGCCCAAGTAAACGATTAACAACATTACCACTGTCCGTTTTTGATTGCTCAACAAATTTGAGAAGGCGGTGCCACAGCGCTGGGGGCGGGGTGGGAAGAACATTATATATCCTACACCAATGCTCACTACATACATATCTGGTATGACCCGAGGTATTTAGAAGACTTTTTCTAAACTCTGCATGCTAGCGGCAAATACAATCACTCTTGCAAAAAGCATAGAGCCAGATCAGACGGCACAGAACATTCTGTGCCATCTGATCAATGTTCTGTGCCGTCTGATCAGGCTCCATGCTGTTTGTTATTAAGATAGTGGAGCTAAACCAATTGGCTGAATAGCAAACAACATAGATCATGATCAGACGTGACGCAATACCGCGGCTGATCTCAGTCTATGTTGTTTGCACATTCCGTCCAATTTATTCGGCAGGTTAAGGGTTAAAAATATCCAGTGTTTGATTAGATGCGTTGCGGCTGATCTAGATCTATATTGTTTGCAAATGTGATTTTATTTACCCAGCAGGCAGTACGTGTATTTTGACACCTGTGACTGTGGGAAGTATGTGTATTTTGACACCTGTGACTGTATGTGTATTTTGACACCTATGACGGTGGGAAGTACGTGTATGTTGACACCTGTGACTGTGGGAAGTACGTGTATTTTGACACCTGTGACTGTGGGAAGTATGTGTATTTTGACACCTGTGACTGTGGGAAGTACGTGTATTTTGACACCTGTGACTGTGGGAAGTACGTGTATTTTGACACCTGTGACTGTGGGAAGTATGTGTATTTTGACACCTGTGGGAAGTACGTGTATTTTGACACCTGTGACTGTGGGAAGTATGTGTATTTTGACACATGTGACTGTGGGAAGTATGTGTATTTTGACACCTGTGACTGTGTGAAGTACGTGTATTTTGACACCTGTGACTGTGGGAAGTACGTGTATTTTGACACC
Organism: Archivesica marissinica; assembly: GCA_014843695.1. Taxonomy (NCBI): domain Eukaryota; kingdom Metazoa; phylum Mollusca; class Bivalvia; order Venerida; family Vesicomyidae; genus Archivesica; species Archivesica marissinica. Next base: position 17,078,491 of record CM026386.1, on the reverse strand, counting down.
TGTGACTGTGGGAAGTACATGTATTTTGACACCAGTGACTGTGGGAAGTACGTGTATTTTGACACATGTGACTGTGGGAAGTATGTGTATTTTGACACCAGTGACTGTGGGAAGTACGTGTATTTTGACACCTGTGACTGTGGGAAGTACATGTATTTTGACACCAGTGACTGTGGGAAGTACGTGTATTTTGACACCTGTGACTGTGGGAAGTATGTGTATTTTGACACATGTGACTGTGGGAAGTATGTGTATTTTGACACCTGTGACTGTGGGAAGTACGTGTATTTTGACACCTATGATGGTGGGAAGTATGTGTATGTTGACACCTGTTGGAAGTATGTGTATTTTGACACATGTGACTGTGGGAAGTATGTGTATGTTGACACATGTGGCAAGTATGTGTATTTTGACACATGTGACTGTGGGAAGTATGTGTATTTTGACACCTATGATGGTGGGAAGTATGTGTATTTTGACACATGTGACTGTGGGAAGTATGTGTATGTTGACACATGTGGGAAGTATGTGTATTTTGACACATGTGACTGTGGGAAGTATGTGTATTTTGACACATGTGACTGTGGGAAGTATGTGTATTTTGACACCTATGATGGTGGGAAGTATGTGTATTTTGACACCTGTGGGAAGTATGTGTATTTTGACACATGTGACTGTGGGAAGTATGTGTATTTTGACACCTATGATGGTGGGAAGTATGTGTATTTTGACACATGTGACTGTGGGAAGTATGTGTATGTTGACGCATGTGGGAAGTATGTGTATTTTGACACATGTGACTGTGGGAAGTATGTGTATTTTGACACTGTGCTGTGGGAAGTATGTGTATTTTGACACCTGTGACTGTGGGAAGTACGTGTATTTTGACACCTATGATGGTGGGAAGTATGTGTATGTTGACACCTGTTGGAAGTATGTGTATTTTGACACATGTGACTGTGGGAAGTATGTGTATGTTGACTGTGGAAGTATGTGTATTTTGACACATGTGACTGTGGGAAGTATGTGTATTTTGACACCTATGATGGTGGGAAGTATGTGTATTTTGACACATGTGACTGTGGGAAGTATGTGTATTTTGACACATGTGGGAAGTATGTGTATTTTGACACCTGTGACTGTGGGAAGTACGTGTATTTTGACACATGTGACTGTGGGAAGTATGTGTATTTTGACACCTGTGACTGTGGGAAGTACGTGTATTTTGACACCTGTTGGAAGTACGTGTATTTTGACACATGTGACTGTGGGAAGTATGTGTATTTTGACACCTGTGACGTATGTGTATTTTGACACCTGTGACTGTGGGTGGGAAGTACGTGTATGTTGACACATGTGACTGTGGGAAGTACGTGTATTTTGACACCTGTGACTGTGGGAGGTGCATGTATTTTGACACATGTGACTGTGGGAAGTACGTGTATTTTGACACCTGTGACTGTATGTGTATTTTGACACCTATGACGGTGGGAAGTACGTGTATGTTGACACATGTGACTGTGGGAAGTACGTGTATTTTGACACCTGTGACTGTGGGAGGTGCATGTATTTTGACACATGTGACTGTGGGAAGTACGTGTATTTTGACACCTGTGACTGTATGTGTATTTTGACACCTATGACGGTGGGAAGTACGTGTATGTTGACACATGTGACTGTGGGAAGTACGTGTATTTTGACACCTGTGACTGTGGGAGGTGCATGTATTTTGACACATGTGACTGTGGGAAGTACGTGTATTTTGACACATGTGACTGTGGGAAGTGCATGTATTTTGACACCTGTGACTGTGGGAAGTACGTGTATTTTGACACCTGTGACTGTGGGAAGTGCGTGTATTTTGACACCTGTGACTGTGGGAAGTACGTGTATTTTGGCACATGTGACTGTGGGAAGTATGTGTATTTTGACACCTGTGACTGTGGGAAGTACGTGTATTTTGACACATGTGACTGTGGGAAGTGCATGTATTTTGACACCTGTGACTGTGGGAAGTACGTGTATTTTGACACATGTGACTGTGGGAAGTACGTGTATGTTGACACCTGTGACTGTGGAAAGTACGTGTATTTTGACACCTGTGACTGTGGGAAGTACGTGTATGTTGACATATGTGACTGTGGGAAGTACGTGTATTTTGACACCTGTGACTGTGGGAAGTATGTGTATTTTGACACATGTGACTGTGGGAAGTACGTGTATGTTGACACATGTGACTGTGGGAAGTACGTGTATGTTGACACCTGTGACTGTGGGAAGTACGTGTATTTTGACACCTGTGACTGTGGGAAGTACGTGTATTTTGACACCTGTGACTGTGAGAAGTACGTGTATTTTGATCAAATCTGGCCGGGGATTGAATCAACGACATTTAGGTCGGTAGTCTAGATTGCTTACAATAACACTCATACTTTGCCTAAATCACCGGGTTTATATAATATTAAACTATGCAACATGCATAATGACACACCCTGTATCAAATATTGATACAACACATACAATACATTCCTTCATATCAAATCTAACAATTGTCATACCCTAGTACAGGGTGTGCAGATTCTGACTAGTGAAATTTTAATGCTGGTTAATTATTACAGAATGCTTATAATAAAACAGCTACTTGAATACTTAGTAGCCTAGGATGTCCGATTAGCGCAATGGTTAGCACGCTCTCTTCTCACCAATGCAACCCGGGTTCGAGCTGAGGATAGTGGAGCTAAAGCGCTTGTCTGAATAGCAAACAACATAGATCATGATCAGAAGTGGCAATACGTCGCAGCTGATCTGGGTCTATGTTGTTTGCACATTCAGTCCAATTTATTCGGCAGGTTACGGGTTAACAATATCCAGTGTTTAATTTTATACAAAAAAAATTTAAAGCTCGATTGCGAAACAAGTTCGTACAACTTATATTAAATGGAATTAGATGGAATCCATCGCCATGAGGGAGAGAAAAGGCAACGTGGAAATTAAATGCCTTGCCTAAGGGCACAATCGTAACGGCTCCAGCAGAGCTCAAACTCCGAACCTTTCGCACCTGAAGCGAACGCGCATCCACTACGCTATCACGACATCCAGTGTTTGATTAGATGTTAGACCAGATGGTACATTAGTAAAGTCAACGATGACATCCGATTCACATAAACTCATCCTCATCGTAAAAGCACACATTAAAATTCCGGTATTTGAAACAATTATAAATGATAACATTACATGACTAACATTAATGAATGTATATGTATGCTATCATATTAATATGTATTATCACAAAAAGACAAATTAGTTTCGCTCTTTGCCAATATCGCTTCTTAGCTTGTATATCGTTGCTTTAAATAACACGATGTCAACCTATCATTAATGTAATTTGTGTATATTACATTTTGTTTCTCATGCCATGTATACTATTATGCATGTATATTGTATTGCCAAAGGCACAGTTATTGCCGATTTTGCAATAAAACATATTCTAATCTATTCTATACAAATCATAAAAGCACCACTATTTTTTAGTCAAGGCCTACTTCCAAGATTGCACTGTACAATGCAACACTGATAGATATGTATTTCAATCAAAGCCCCTTTTTGATTAACTTACATCTACGATTAGGAGCGGTTAGCAATCTTCATTGCTGTCACATATTCAGGGTTCCCGCTGTCGGTCGCCAATGGCGCCAAGATGCAAATACCGGCGCTAAATTTTTGAATTGGCGAAAATATGTGGCGCAACTTTTTTTCTTCTTTTTTTTTTGTCGCCACATGTTTTGTCAAATACATGGCTTCAAATATTTATCTGTGAACTATATGGTTCTTAGTTGGCGCAGACAAAACAGACAGACAGCGGGAACCCTGCATATTTAACTTTTGTTCAGAATAGAATATCTGTCCACATATGAACTGGGTTGTTTATTATTATTATAATATAATTATTGTTATAATATAATTATAATATTATTATTATTTTCATTATAATCATCATTTGTAAATCAATATCCCACTATCGATATTATTTGCCAAAAAAAAAACACTCAATTAAATGCCGAATTACAAATATATCAACATTAGGGTAACTTGGCTTCTCAATAAAACTGTGGGTAAAGCCACAAGACGGGTGCCCACGGGAAAGCCACTAGACGGGTGCCCACGGGAAAGCCACTAGACGGGCATCTGAGGGAAAGCCACTAGACGGGCATCTGAGGGAAAGCCACTAGATGGCTTTCCGAGGGTAAAGTCACAAGATGGGTTCCCAAGGGAAAGCCACTAAATGGCTGCCCACGGGAAAGCCACTAGACGGGCATCTGAGAGAAAGCCACTAGATGGGTTTCCGAGGGTAAAGTCACAAGATGGGTTCCCAAGCGTAAAGTCACTAAATGGCTGCCCACGGGAAAGCCACAAGACGGGTGCCCACGGGAAAGCCACAAGACGGGTGCCCACGGGAAAGCCACTAGACGGGCATCTGAGGGAAAGCCACAAGATGGGTTCCTGAGGCAAAGCCACAAGATGGGTGCCCACGGGAAAGCCACTAGACGGGCATCTGAGGGAAAGCCACTAGATGGGTTTCCGAGGGTAAAGTCACAAGATGGGTTCCCGAGGGTAAAGTCACCAAGATGGGTTCCCAAGGGTAAAGTCACAAGATGGGTTCCCGAGGGTAGTCACAAGATGGGTTCCCAAGGGTAAAGTCACAAGATGGGTTCCCAAGGGTAAAGTCACAAGATGGGTTCCCAAGGGTAAAGTCACAAGATGGGTTCCCGAGGGTAAAGTCACAAGATGGGTTCCCAAGGGTAAAGTCACAAGATGGGTTCCCAAGGGAAAGCCACTATGACATGTCTACCAAGGCTAGTAAAAATAAGATCAGGACTGGAGGTTATAAAACTTTTCTCAAATCTCAAAACTCAGTCTCAATCATTCAGCTGACAGTAACACTCAGAATCAACCAATCACTACAATCAGATCACTTGAGTTCGAGATCTGAGAAGTGTTATACCCTCGGGGGCCAGGCTAGAATAAGACAGACATATACCTACATCTAGACTGGCTTTCTATTGAATCACAAAGTAATAAGTTGTCATATGAAAGATTCAAAGATGTTCAGCAAAATAATTTTTCATTCTTCTGGCTAGTAAATTGTGCCCGGCTGCACTAAAACGCCAACAAATCTGGCTAGTAAATTGTGCCCGGCTGGACTAAAGCGCCAAAAAATATCAATGTCATAGACGTATACGTTCATACTATGCATAATCTCTACCCCCACACATTGTTCCTCTCCGCCCACTCTTTACATTATATTATTAACCCATTCAACACCAAGTAACTAACATGGACTGGTCCACGATATTTTCAGACCAATAAATTAATCAGAAAATTACATTATGACCAGTACATTTATCAAGATGGGTAATTTTGTCTACAAATAGTAACATTACTGGCAAAAAGTGCAGATCCTGATGAGACAAGCCGGCTCATCTGGATATACACTTTTTGTAAGCTTATTTAGAGCTCTGTTGAAAGGGTTAAGAGACCGTCTGTCCTTGTCTCCATTTATCTGTTGTCCAGGCCAGGCATGCTGTATGTCGATGCAAACGTCTCCACCCGAGATTTCAACTCCTTTATCTTTGTAGTGTCATCGTTATCCTCGCGTACGTAGGCTCGGAACTCCTTCAGATTTTCTGCAAGGAAATTAGAGCACAACCCTTAGTTCTTCTCTACAGTCAAACCTGTGTTAGTGGTCACCTCTATTATATACAGTCAAACCTGTGTTATATATACAGTCAAACCTGTGTTAGTGGTCACCTCTATTAAACAGCAAACCTGTGTTATATATACAGTCAAACCTGTGTTAGTGGTCACCTCGATTATATACAGTCAAACCTGTGTTATATATACAGTCAAACCTGTGTTAGTGGTCACCTCTATTAAGCAGCAAACCTGTATTAGGCAGCCAGTTCCCAGATTGCTATGTTATTATACAGTTGACCTCTATTAAGCAGCCACCTGTGCTAAGCAGCCACTTTCTGTGATTCCCCTGGCTGGCTGCTTAACACAGGTTTAATTGTACTTCTCTTATATACCAATGCCAACAATAGGTGAATATATGGGGCTGTTTTTCATTGGGCGCTAGATTTGGCTCACATTGTTTGTTCGGGTTTTACGCACCATTTTGGGCTCCATCGCCGTTGGGCTGTTTACCTTACAAAACCGTTCCTGTGCAGGCTCCAGCGGTTAACCAGTACTTGGTGCACTAATCTCCGTAAGAAACTGCCAACTTTTTCATATAAACCGACACAGCCTGAGCGGGGCTCGAACCAGTGACAATCAGCCATGATAGATTACAGTGGTATACAAGTCAGCGACCGTAACCACTCGACCACGGAGACGGTCTATTGTCTCATTGGATGCTAGATTGGTTCTCATGTATTACTACAAGCAGGGATTTTCTCCTCACACTGATTATAGTGTCACCCCTATTTAAAGGGCCAGCCATTTCTGACTTATTAAAACTCTTTTTATGAACATCAGTACTTCCCGAATCCTATGCTTTAAGCCAGGCGGCAGGCTGGTAGGCAATCGGTAACCATTATTAAACTAGCTGGCGGCTCGCCAACCGGCCATATCAGAACGAACCCCTGACGAGATTCGAACCTTCGACCTTCCGCTCAGCATGCGGACGCCTTAACCACTAGGCCATGGAGACGGTATAGGATATATAAGTTGCTGTACTTACTTGTTTTCTTTTGGATATTTACAGCAAGTTGAATTCCTTGGTGGAGAAATTCAGCAACTTTAGTAAATTCTGCCTCCTTCATTCCACGCGAGGTGAGTGCAGGAGAACCTAAGCCAGAGAAAAGACAGATGTGTATAGCAATGCTCAGCGATGACAACTCATAGAACAGTATCCACACTAAGCTAAAGAAAGACAACTCATGTAACATTATCCACAATAGGTTAAAGAAAGACAACTCATGTAACATTATCCACAACAAGTTAAAGGAAGACAACTCATGTAACATTATCCACAATAGGTTAAAGAAAGACAACTCATGTAACATTATCCACAATAAGCTAAAGGAAGACAACTCATGTAACATTATCCACAACAAGCTAAAGGAAGACAACTCATGTAACATTATCCACAACAAGCTAAAGAAAGACAACTCATGTAACATTATCCACAACAAGCTAAAGAAAGACAACTCATGTAACATTATCCACAACAAGCTAAAGAAAGACAACTCATGTAACATTATCCACAACAAGCTAAAGAAAGACAACTCATGTAACATTATCCACAACAAGCTAAAGAAAGACAACTCATGTAACATTATCCACAACAAGCTAAAGAAAGACAACTCATGTAACATTATCCACAACAAGCTAAAGAAAGACAACTCATGTAACATTATCCACAACAAGTTAAAGAAAGACAACTCATGTAACATTATCCACAACAAGCTAAAGAAAGACAACTCATGTAACATTATCCACAACAAGTTAAAGAAAGACAACTCATGCAACATTATCCACAACAAGTTAAAGAAAGACAACTCATGGAACATTATCCACAATAAGTTAAAGAAAGACAACTCATGTAACATTATCCACAACAAGTTAAAGGAAGACAACTCATGGAACATTATCCACAACAAGTTAAAGAAAGACAACTCATGTAACATTATCCACAACAAGTTAAAGGAAGACAACTCATGGAACATTATCCACAACAAGTTAAAGGAAGACAACTCATGTAACATTATCCACAACAAGCTAAAGGAAGACAACTCATGTAACATTATCCACAACAAGCTAAAGAAAGACAACTCATGGAACATTATCCACAACAAGTTAAAGAAAGACAACTCATGTAACATTATCCACAACAAGTTAAAGAAAGACAACTCATGTAACATTATCCACAACAAGTTAAAGAAAGACAACTCATGTAACATTATCCACAACAAGTTAAAGAAAGACAACTCATGTAACATTATCCACAACAAGTTAAAGAAAGACAACTCATGTAACATTATCCACAACAAGTTAAAGAAAGACAACTCATGTAACATTATCCACAATAGGTTAAAGAAAGACAACTCATGCAACATTATCCACAACAAGTTAAAGAAAGACAACTCATGTAACATTATCCACAACAAGTTAAAGAAAGACAACTCATGTAACATTATCCACAATAGGTTAAAGGAAGACAACTCATGTAACATTATCCACAACAAGTTAAAGAAAGACAACTCATGTAACATTATCCACAACAAGTTAAAGAAAGACAACTCATGTAACATTATCCACAACAAGTTAAAGAAAGACAACTCATGGAACATTATCCACAACAGGTTAAAGGAAGACAACTCATGCAACATTATCCACAACAAGTTAAAGAAAGACAACTCATGCAACATTATCCACAACAAGTTAAAGACAACTCATGTAACATTATCCACAACAAGTTAAAGAAAGACAACTCATGTAACATTATCCACAACAAGTTAAAGAAAGACAACTCATGCAACATTATCCACAACAAGTTAAAGAAAGACAACTCATGCAACATTATCCACAACAAGTTAAAGAAAGACAACTCATGCAACATTATCCACAACAAGTTAAAGAAAGACAACTCATGCAACATTATCCACAACAAGTTAAAGAAAGACAACTCATGCAACATTATCCACAACAAGTTAAAGAAAGACAACTCATGGAACATTATCCACAATAAGTTAAAGAAAGACAACTCATGGAACATTATCCACAACAAGTTAAAGAAAGACAACTCATGGAACATTATCCACAATAAGTTAAAGAAAGACAACTCATGTAACATTATCCACAACAAGCTAAAGAAAGACAACTCATGGAACATTATCCACAACAAGTTAAAGAAAGACAACTCATGTAACATTATCCACAACAAGCTAAAGAAAGACAACTCATGGAACATTATCCACAACAAGTTAAAGAAAGACAACTCATGCAACATTATCCACAACAAGTTAAAGAAAGACAACTCATGTAACATTATCCACAACAAGTTAAAGAAAGACAACTCATGTAACATTATCCACAACAAGTTAAAGAAAGACAACTCATGTAACATTATCCACAACAAGTTAAAGAAAGACAACTCATGCAACATTATCCACAACAAGTTAAAGAAAGACAACTCATGTAACATTATCCACAACAAGTTAAAGAAAGACAACTCATGTAACATTATCCACAACAAGTTAAAGAAAGACAACTCATGTAACATTATCCACAACAAGTTAAAGAAAGACAACTCATGTAACATTATCCACAACAAGTTAAAGAAAGACAACTCATGTAACATTATCCACAACAAGTTAAAGAAAGACAACTCATGAACATTATCCACAACAAGTAAAGAAGACAATTGAACATTATCCACAACAAGTTAAAGAAGACAACTCATGTACATTATCCACAACAAGTTAAAGAAAGACAACTCATGTAACATTATCCACAACAAGTTAAAGAAAGACAACTCATGCAACATTATCCACAACAAGTTAAAGAAAGACAACTCATGCAACATTATCCACAACAAGTTAAAGAAAGACAACTCATGCAACATTATCCACAACAAGTTAAAGAAAGACAACTCATGTAACATTATCCACAACAAGTTAAAGAAAGACAACTCATGTAACATTATCCACAACAAGTTAAAGAAAGACAACTCATGTAACATTATCCACAACAAGTTAAAGAAAGACAACTCATGTAACATTATCCACAACAAGTTAAAGAAAGACAACTCATGTAACATTATCCACAACAAGTTAAAGAAAGACAACTCATGTAACATTATCCACAACAAGTTAAAGAAAGACAACTCATGCAACATTATCCACAACAAGTTAAAGAAAGACAACTCATGGAACATTATCCACAATAAGTTAAAGAAAGACAACTCATGCAACATTATCCACAACAAGTTAAAGGAAGACAACTCATGGAACATTATCCACAACAAGTTAAAGAAAGACAACTCATGTAACATTATCCACAACAAGTTAAAGGAAGACAACTCATGGAACATTATCCACAACAAGTTAAAGGAAGACAACTCATGTAACATTATCCACAACAAGCTAAAGGAAGACAACTCATGTAACATTATCCACAACAAGCTAAAGAAAGACAACTCATGGAACATTATCCACAACAAGTTAAAGAAAGACAACTCATGTAACATTATCCACAACAAGTTAAAGAAAGACAACTCATGTAACATTATCCACAACAAGTTAAAGAAAGACAACTCATGTAACATTATCCACAACAAGTTAAAGAAAGACAACTCATGCAACATTATCCACAACAAGTTAAAGAAAGACAACTCATGAACATTATCCACAACAAGTTAAAGAAAGACAACTCATGCAACATTATCCACAACAAGTTAAAGAAAGACAACTCATGTAACATTATCCACAACAAGTTAAAGAAAGACAACTCATGTAACATTATCCACAACAAGTTAAAGAAAGACAACTCATGTAACATTATCCACAACAAGTTAAAGAAAGACAACTCATGTAACATTATCCACAACAAGTTAAAGAAAGACAACTCATGTAACATTATCCACAACAAGTTAAAGAAAGACAACTCATGCAACATTATCCACAACAAGTTAAAGAAAGACAACTCATGCAACATTATCCACAACAAGTTAAAGAAAGACAACTCATGCAACATTATCCACAACAAGTTAAAGAAAGACAACTCATGCAACATTATCCACAACAAGTTAAAGAAAGACAACTCATGTAACATTATCCACAACAAGTAAAGAAAGACAACTCATGAACATTATCCACAACAAGTAAAGAAAGACAACTCATGTAACATTATCCACAACAAGTTAAAGAAAGACAACTCATGCAACATTATCCACAACAAGTTAAAGAAAGACAACTCATGTAACATTATCCACAACAAGTTAAAGAAAGACAACTCATGCAACATTATTAACTATATACCGGCTGAAACTGTTGCTTTGTTTGTTTGTTCAGGTTTTATGCCTGTATCAGCACCATTTTGGGCTATATCGCCAGACGGGCAGTTTACATAACAACACCTTTCCTGGGCTGGCTCGAGCAGGTAACAAGTACTTGTCGACCAGCCTCCGTAAGAAACTGCCATCTTTTTCGTATAAATGAGACATGGCCAGAGAGGGGTCGGAACCCGTAACCATCGGTGATGACAGTGAATTGTCAGAAACTGTTGCTGTATAAGAAAGAATGTATGTGTACAGTCTAGCACCGCAACCTTACCAAGTCTCAGACCACCGGGCGTGAAAGCCTGTGTATCTCCGGATGTCGTGTTCTTGTTCACGGACATCGAGGCCAGTTCCAGTACCAGCTCAGCACGTGTTCCATCCGTGCCGTTAGGCCGGAGATCCATCAGTATGAGATGATTGTCGGTGCCACCTACAACGAACAACTAAATAAGGTAAAGCCGATTCACTTTGAAAAATATCAGGAAGGCTGAAAACGAAGAACAATGCATTATGGGGATGACAAGATTCGCTATACTAGAGTTGTACACATTTTACTCATTAGTAATGTGTTAGGAGCTTGGTATGCTAAATGTCTATTTATAAAATTACCACTTCTTGCAATAACAGGTTTTTGATTGGCTGATTTAACCCATGTGATCGCCATTCATAACCCAATGAATTGCAAAATTATTCTATTCTCATTAATATTCATAGCGGACTACTTGTTGTATGGTGTGACAAATCCAAAAGACAACTTGTTTTGTAATTTGTAAATTATTAGTTACAGACGGATCTGTAGTCCAGTGGTAACACGCTGGACTGGTAATCCAGGGATCGCAGGTTCGATCCCCCGTCTGACCATAATAATATTAACAGTCTTTCAGATGGGACGTTAAACCGAGGTCTCGTGTCGGTGCTGTACACCGTGCACGTAAAAGAACCATTGCACTATCCTCCAAAATCTAAAATGACTAATCTCTTCAGGAGGCGTCGCTCATATGGGCAACCGGTAGCGATGATAAATAAACGTAAAACACTCACAAAATTATTAGTTGTAATGATAACAATGGATTGTTCTTTTTCTGGGTTTCAGAGGTATGAAATGACACCTAATTTGCATAAAATCCGAAATCCTCTGGTGGTCAAGCCAGCATGATGGGTGTGGTGTGTGTGTGTCTTACCTGAGATTACAGTACATCCCCTCTTGACTGGCTCCTCCCCTAGGAGATGGGTGTGTCTTACCTGAGATTACAGTACATCCACTCTTGATGGCTCCTCCCCTAGGAGATGGGTGTGTCTTACCTGAGATTACAGTACATCCACTCTTGACTGGCTCCTCCCCTAGTAGATGGGTGTGTCTTACCTGAGATTACAGTACATCCACTCTTGACTGGCTCCTCTTCTAGGAGATGGGTGTGTCTTACCTGAGATTACAGTACATCCACTCTTGACTGGCTCCTCCCCTAGTAGATGGGTGTGTCTTACCTGAGATTACAGTATATCCACTCTTGACTGGCTCCTCTTCTAGGAGATGGGTGTATCTTACCTGAGATTACATCATAGCTCCTCTTGACTGGCTCCTCCCCTAGTAGATGGGTGTGTCTTACCTGAGATTACAGTACATCCACTCTTGACTGGCTCCTCCCCTAGTAGATGGGTGTGTCTTACCTGAGATTACAGTACATCCACTCTTGACTGGCTCCTCTTCTAGGAGATGGGTGTATCTTACCTGAGATTACATCATAGCTCCTCTTGACTGGCTCCTCCCCTAGTAGATGGGTGTGTCTTACCTGAGATTACATCATAGCTCCTCTTGATTGGCTCCTCCCCTAGTAGATGGGTGTGTCTTACCTGAGATTACATCATAGCTCCTCTTGACTGGCTCCTCCCCTAGTAGATGGGTGTGTCTTACCTGAGATTACATCATAGCTCCTCTTGACTGGCTCCTCCCCTAGTAGATGGGTGTGTCTTACCTGAGATTACATCATAGCTCCTCTTGATTGGCTCCTCACCTAGTAGATGGGTGTATCTTACCTGATATTACATCATAGCCCCTCTTCACTAGCTCCTCCCCAAGAATACGGGCGTTCTTTAATACTTGTACTTGGTATTCTTTGAAATCTGGTGATTGGGCCTACAATGAAATTGTGCATAAATAGAACTATGAATATTTAGCAGTAGCTGTAAGTGTGTACTGTGTTTGTCGAGGTATATTGTAGGTGTGTTTGTCGAGGTATATTGCAGGTGTATTGCAGGTGTGTTTGTCGAGGTATATTGCAGGTGTATTGCAGGTGTGTTTGTCAAGGTATATTGCAGGTGTATTTGTGAAGGTATATTGCAGGTGTATTGCAGGTGTGTTTGTCGAGGTATATTGCAGGTGTGTTTGTGAAGGTATATTACAGGTGTATTGCAGGTGTGTTTGTCGAGGTATATTGCAGGTGTGTTTGTCGAGGTATATTGCAGGTGTATTTGTGAAGGTATATTGCAGGTGTATTGCAGGTGTGTTTGTGAAGGTATATTGCAGGTGTATTGCAGGTGTGTTTGTCGAGGTATATTGCAGGTGTGTTTGTGAAGGTATATTGCAGGTGTATTGCAGGTGTGTTTGACGAGGTATACTGCAGGTATATTGCAGGTGTGTTTGTCGAGGTGTATTGCAGGTGTGTTTGTCGAGGTATATTGCAGGTGTGTTTGTCGAGGTGTATTGCAGGTGTGTTTGTCGAGGTATATTGCAGGTGTGTTTGTCGAGGTATATTGCAGGTGTGTTTGTCGAGGTATATTGCAGGTGTGTTTGTCGAGGTGTATTGCAGGTGTGTTTGTCGAGGTATATTGCAGGTGTGTTTGTCGAGGTATATTGCAGGTATATTGCAGGTGTGTTTGTCGAGGTATATTGCAGGACTGATCTCTAAGCCAGGCGTCGCATAACAGGAACACTGACCTGTCTCATCGCGACGGCTATAGCTGCAATCTGGTGCTGATGAGGGCCGCCCTGCAGTGACGGGAATACCGCTCCATTAATCTTCTTTTCGTAGTCGTACAGTATATCTTTGCCAGTTTTCTTGTCCTGACCTTTCACCCCCTTTCGATAAAATATAATGCCAGCCCTGTAGATAACGAAATAAATCTGTTTATTAATGACAACAGGATTTAACTCGGTGTATATCATATTTGCTCCCCTCAGTGGCCCCACTAGATATATAGTACATATCATATTTGCTCCCCTCAGAGGCCCCATTAGATATATAGTACATATATTCTCCCCTTGGAGGCCTCACTAGATAAATAGTACATAGTTTTTCCTCTCAGAGGCCCCATTAGATATATAGTACATATATTCTCCCCTCGGAGGCCCCACTAGATATATAATACATATCATATTTGCTCCCCTCGGAGGCCTCACTAGATATATAATACATATCATATTTGCTCCCCTTGGAGGCCCCACTAGATATATAGTACACATATTTGTTCCCCTCGGAGGCCCCACTAGATATATAATACATATCATATTTGCTCCCCTCGGAGGCCCCACTAGATATATAGTACATATCACATTTGCTCCCCTCGGAGGCCCCACAATATAGTTACATCGTACATATCCTACCTTGGTCCCCTCGGAGGCCCCACAATAGGTTGTAGTTACATCGTACATATCCTACCTTGGTCCCCTCGGAGGCCCCACAATAGAGTTACATCGTACATATCCTACCTTGGTCACCTCGGAGGCCCCACAATATAGTTTTTTTTTTTCATTTTGAGGCCCCTAGCGGGTAACCCCTTTTATTTCCAGTTATAGACATATAATGTACAACATACATATAAGTCATATGGCTATATATATACAATTGACATGAATAGTTATACATTCACATGTTTGATGCAAGGTCATTTCTTTTACAGTATTATTATGATAACTTGTTTATATCATGCATATTCACATTTTATGTTTATAATAGGTATTGTTTTGTTTTGGAGAGTGATGTAGAAATGGGGAAAAGAGAGAACTGAAATGGGGGGGGGGGGTTGATCGTTTCCATCTGAAAGATTCATTTGTAACAGTTGTCTTAGCAAACAATATGTTCAAATAAATCTAGACCACTTTATGTTGTGTTTTTCTAATTTATCATTCATTAGTGCGATTTCCCTTTCTAAAGTTATTCTTAAGCTTAAATACTTATAAAAATGTACAATACAGGGTGTTAAATTTCTGTATTTCATTCGTATAATATAAAATTTGCTTAAAATTATTATGAAATTTGTTACAATGGTATCATTTCCTTTTCTATCTATTTTAGCAAAACATATATCTTTAAAATTGAACTCGACACAATCCTTTTGATTTTAATAGATCACTTAGTCTTTTCCAAAAATGTTGTATAGGTGGGCATTCCCAGAAAATATGCTCAATACTTTCAACATGCATATTACAAAAGTCGCACAGGTTTGTAGTACTTAACTTGCATTTATACAAATATTTGTTTGTTGGCATCAACCGCATTAAAAATTTATATTGAAAACATCTTAGCGTTGTATCTATAGTTGCCGCGAGTGGAACACTATAGATATTTTTCCATGGGAGATTTCGCTCATGTAGGAGCATTGACCATTTGTCTTCAGATTTTAATGTTTCACTATTCATATTATCCATTTGTATTTTGTATAGTAATTGGTTTGTGTTCTTAGAGTTTTTTACTTTTTGAACAAGTGTTTTTTTTCTGTTTTGCATTAGCATATATTTGTTTAAATTCGATTTTATGTTAGATGGTATATTGCTTATGACCTGGTGGTATTTTAGAAAGTCACGCTCCTCCATATTAAATATATTTTTTGCTTCATTGAAGATACATATCCTACCTTGGTCACCTCGGAGGCCCCACAATATAGTTACATCGTACATATCCTACCTTGGTCCCCCCGTAGGCCCCACAATATAGTTACATCGTACATATCCTACCTTGGTCCCCTCGTAAGCCCCACAATATAGTTACATCGTACATATCCTACCTTGGTCCCCTCGGAGGCCCCACAATATAGTTACATCGTACATATCCTACCTTGGTCCCCTCGGAGGCCCCACAATATAGTTACATCGTACATATCCTACCTTGGTCCCCGAAGAGTTTTATGAGTAGTTGATGAAACAATGTCGGAGTATTCAAACGGTGATGGTATGAGATCTGCAGCGACAAGACCTGATATATGAGACATGTCGGACATCATTACTGCATTTACTTCATCGCAGATCTAAAGAACACAAAGAAAAGAAATACAAAACAAGAATTCTGTGCAACACAAAGATAACATATAAACCCCAGGAAATATATATAATCTACACATACAAGGAACACCAGCAGTAAGACACCGAGCTGTACAGACGGATCTGTAGTCCAGTGGTAACACGGACTGGTAATCCAGGGATCGCAGGTTCGATCCACCATCTGACCCTAATAAAATTATCAGTCTTTTAAATGGGACTTTTAAACCGAGGTCTCCTGTCGGTGCTTTACACTGTGCAGGTAAAAGAACGAGAGGAGATTCTGGAATGGGTCTCTGTCTGTATCATTGCACTATCATCCAAAAATCTAAAATGACTCATCTTTTCAGGAGGCATCTCTCATATGGGCAACCGGTAGCGACGATAAATAAACGTAAAACACACACACACACTGAGCTGTATTAGATTTATTCAGTAAACTACAGTAATACAGGGGTGATTAACATATCTCTTGTATTCCAATGAAATATAGAAATTTATCAGTGAAATAAAAACGTGTTCTTCCACGTAGTGGAATAACAAACTTTCTTTTATGCTAATTGATGAAATACAGTGTTCTATCAGTGACATATAATCCATATCACTCACTGTATTTTGCCGAACTACTTTTTTTATTATCTCCCTTCCCAATACACTATTCTTGCACTATTTCTCTCCCTTTAAATGCTTAGAAAATAATAGCATATGTGGAAGTCGTGATAGCGCAGTGGATGCGCGTTCGCTTCAGGTGCGAAAGGTCCGGAGTTTGAGCCCCGCTGGAGCCGTTACGATTGTGCCCTTAGGCAAGGCATTTAAATCCCACATTGCATCTTCTCTCCTTCATGGCGATGAATTCCATCAGGAATGAGGTCTCGAGAGTGATTAATATAAGTTGAAAGAACTTGTTTCGCAATCGAGCTAAAATAAATTTGTATAAACTAAGCTAACACATTTTATTTCTCACTGTTTTGCATTTTATTTCTCACATGTTTGCTGTAAACGCGAACGTTTTCGGACTCAAGCTGTCAGTGAAGTCATTAATGACATCTTTTATGACGTCATGTATGGTCATCTCAACTCGACATTATAGCGCATTTAGCGCACGGTTGCATTGTTTAATATATAAACATTAAATAACTGAACGATAAATATTATTTCTTAAATGCAACCATGGTGGTGTAATGGAAACTGTGTACTGAGGGATTGTGAATTCGAACCAAGAGGTGGTATTCTTAGGCAAGATGCTAAATACACATCGCCGCTTCTCTCCCAGCTGCATGTGAAAATGCTGTAAACCAGATGCTAAATACACCACGAGGGAGAGAAGCGGCGATGGATTCCACCAAGGTCTCGAGAGATATTAATCTAATGTTATCAGAATATAGAGAAGATCGAAATAGTATTCGGTTAAGCTCCTGAACAACCCGAATAGCTAATCGAGTCGGGCCGATCTTCCGGGAGGTGGCGCCATCTATCGGATGATTGGTAGTGAATACTTTTACTGCTTTTGTCGTACAGTGAACATCGAAGACACCAAGTATCTTTATACTAACAAGACATAGAAGTAAGTATCCATTCTGCTTATATACACTTTAAGAACTTGTTTCACAATTGAACTACGGTAAATTTGGATAAACGATATCATCTTTAGTGAACTTACTTCTCTAAACGCTTTGTAATCAAGCAGTCTGGAGTATGCTGTGGTACCTGCGATGATCAACTTGGGACGGAAAAGCTTGGCGTTCTCTCTTAGTTTGTCGTAGTTTATAAGATCCGTATTGGGCTGTAAAATACAACAACAGGTTGAAGCTAATTGACAAGATTTAGGCCAAGGCGATGTATTGTTTGATTTGTCATGAGTAACTGTATAATATGAATTTATTTATAGTGCCATATTTAATCTGACATCTGGTATACATGTGCTAATGCTATTAAACAAGTTGTGTACGTGTACTACTGTTAATTACTTGTACTTCTGCTGTAGCTGTCTACATGTGCTAATGCTAAACAAGTTGTGTACTATTGTTAATTACTTGTACTTCTGCTGTAGCTGTCTACATGTGCTAATGCTAAACAAGTTGTGTACGTGTACTACTGTTAATTACTTGTACTTCTGCTGTAGCTGTCTACATGTACTAATGAATAAATAAATACTGCTTAATAATTAATAATAAATTTCCCGACATATGACATACTTATATCTGTATCATCTGAACACTTTTCGTTGTACATAATTGTAACAAGTAAGCATCTTGTCGATGAACAAGTACTCGGTGATCACGTACATTTTATCCACACAGAAAGGTCCATATATAAAAAACGCATTCAATGATTCTCATTGCGTCTCTGGCCAAGAACGCAAGAAACGCACTCAGGAGAAAACACGGAGACTGTCTTATTTAACCCTTTCCTTCAAAGAGATTTAGGTTAATATACTATTATATCTCCATACAAACGACAGCCATTTAGCTATCATGCAGTGGATAAGTAGTCGCCATATCTATCCCATCTCCATAGATATTACTGGGACTACATAGAGATTTAGGTTAATATACTATTATATCTCCATACAAACGCCAGCCATTTAGCTATCATGCAGTGGATAAATAGTCGCCATATCTATCCCACCTCCATAGATATTACTGGGACTACATAGAGATTTAGGTTAACATACTATTATATCTCCATACAAACGACAGCCATTTAGCTATCATGCAGTGGATAAGTAGTCGCCATATCTATCCCACCACGGTCCACCTCCATAGATATTACTGGGACTACATAGAGATTAAGGTTAACATACTATTATATCTCCATACAAACGACAGCCATTTAGCTATCATGCAGTGGATAAGTAGTCGCCATATCTATCCCACCTCCATAGATATTACTGGGACTACACGAGATTCTGTCCTTTATTATGAACATTGGTTTGGCTACTACATTGACATGTATGTCGTATTGGTAATGACGTCAAGAGGTGCTTCTATGAGGGAAAGGGTTAATCCACATGATTAGTGCACTTGTGAGTCATTATTAGTCCAAACTAATCAGCATGTGAATTAGCAGATACATCCAAAGTTTGCTTGTGTCCATACAGTTTATCACGGACAAAATAACTCAAGAGCTAATATGTGTATAGAAATAAATGATATGCAACTTACATCTAGCCTGTACGGCATGGATTCAAAGAATATTGATGTTGCCGAGATTCTCTTGGTATCCGTCATAAATCCATGGGTCAAACTGAAACAGAAGAGAAGGTTACAGGTCACAAACTGGACTGCTGTCAAAAGGCCAGACAGAGTATTATATTTAAATCCTACGCGTGCATGTTCGAAATTAACAATTTTAATTAGTACGATCTTGTTATATAAGTGTGTGTTTTAAGTAGAATAGAAGCCTCAAACGAATCCAATACATGGTTCCCACAGTAGTCAAAAACACTGATAAAATCTTATCTTGGCAGCCATTTTGATTGGCAAGTTTTATTGACGGCAATTTCATGATTTTACTAGTAATTCTTTAATTGCAATAACTTTATTAATTTTGGTTTCTTAATATAAAATTTGGTATGATTTTAAAGGTATTGAAATGTACTTTTTAAAAAAAAAAATTTGACAATGATGTATGGATTATAAATTATAAGAACTTAACTTGCACCTATTTTTGAAAGTCTATTTTCACAGTTGAAATATAAATATACAGGTAAATTATTATGTATTCGTTATTGATACAAAATGTGTGAAATGATACAAAAATATGTCCATTCATATTGAGAGCTTTCCAACAACGTATGAACCATGGTGATGGGATGAAAAATAAATATTTTATGAAGAAAACAAAATTACGCTATTATATATTATATATAATATCTGATCAACTTTGCCATTCAAAATGGCAGCCACAGTAGGAATGATGTCACACGGGAACTTGTATATGTAAAATATTGGTAGTCTTCGGTGCCAAATCGTTTTCGGCCTATATCCTATACTTAACAAAACGCTTTCATCGACAGACAACAGCAAGTGACATATCCATCGACAGACAACAGCAAGTGACATATCCATCGACAGACAACCGCAAGTGACATATCCATCGACAGACAACCGCAAGTGACATATCCATCGACAGACAACAGCAAGTGACATATCCATCGACAGACAACAGCAAGTGACATATCCATCGACAGACAACAGCAAGTGACATATCCATCGACAGACAACCGCAAGTATCCATCGACAGACAACCGCAAGTATCCATCGACAGACAACCGCAAGTATCCATCGACAGACAACTGCAAGTATCCATCGACAGACAACCGCAAGTATCCATCGACAGACAACAGCAAGTATCCATCGACAGACAACAGCAAGTATCCATCGACAGACAACAGCAAGTATCCATCGACAGACAACCGCAAGTATCCATCGACAGACAACAGCAAGTATCCATCGACAGACAACCGCAAGTATCCATCGACAGACAACCACAAGTATCCATCGACAGACAACCACAAGTATCCATCGACAGACAACCGCAAGTATCCATCGACAGACAACCGCAAGTATCCATCGACAGACAACAGCAAGTGACATATCCATCGACAGACAACCGCAAGTATCCATCGACAGACAACCGCAAGTATCCATCGACAGACAACAGCAAGTATCCATCGACAGACAACAGCAAGTGACATATCCATCGACAGACAACCGCAAGTATCCATCGACAGACAACCGCAAGTATCCATCGACAGACAACCGCAAGTATCCATCGACAGACAACCGCAAGTATCCATCGACAGACAACCGCAAGTATCCATCGACAGACAACAGCAAGTATCCATCGACAGACAACAGCAAGTATCCATCGACAGACAACAGCAAGTATCCATCGACAGACAACAGCAAGTATCCATCGACAGACAACCGCAAGTATCCATCGACAGACAACCGCAAGTATCCATCGACAGACAACCGCAAGTATCCATCGACAGACAACCACAAGTATCCATCGACAGACAACCGCAAGTATCCATCGACAGACAACCGCAAGTATCCATCGACAGACAACAGCAAGTATCCATCGACAGACAACCGCAAGTATCCATCGACAGACAACCGCAAGTATCCATCGACAGACAACAGCAAGTATCCATCGACAGACAACAGCAAGTGACATATCCATCGACAGACAACCGCAAGTATCCATCGACAGACAACCGCAAGTATCCATCGACAGACAACCGCAAGTATCCATCGACAGACAACTGCAAGTGTCCATCGACAGACAACCGCAAGTGTCCATCGACAGACAACCGCAAGTGTCCATCGACAGACAACCGCAAGTGTCCATCGACAGACAACCGCAAGTGTCCATCGACAGACAACAGCAAGTATCCATCGACAGACAACAGCAAGTATCCATCGACAGACAACAGCAAGTATCCATCGACAGACAACAGCAAGTATCCATCGACAGACAACAGCAAGTATCCATCGACAGACAACAGCAAGTATCCATCGACAGACAACAGCAAGTATCCATCGACAGACAACAGCAAGTATCCATCGACAGACAACAGCAAGTATCCATCGACAGACAACAGCAAGTATCCATCGACAGACAACAGCAAGTATCCATCGACAGACAACAGCAAGTATCCATCGACAGACAACAGCAAGTATCCATCGACAGACAACAGCAAGTATCCATCGACAGACAACAGCAAGTATCCATCGACAGACAACAGCAAGTATCCATCGACAGACAACAGCAAGTATCCATCGACAGACAACAGCAAGTATCCATCGACAGACAACAGCAAGTATCCATCGACAGACAACAGCAAGTATCCATCGACAGACAACCGCAAGTATCCATCGACAGACAACCGCAATTGTCCATCGACAGACAACCGCAAGTGTCCATCGACAGACAACCGCAAGTTTACATCGACAGACAACCGCAAGTGTCCATCGACAGACAACTGCAAGTATCCATCGACAGACAACCGCAAGTATCCATCGACAGACAACTGCAAGTATCCATCGACAGACAACCGCAAGTATCCATCGACAGACAATCGCAAGTATCCATCGACAGACAACAGCAAGTATCCATCGACAGACAACAGCAAGTATCCATCGACAGACAACAGCAAGTATCCATCGACAGACAACCGCAAGTATCCATCGACAGACAACAGCAAGTATCCATCGACAGACAACCGCAAGTATCCATCGACAGACAACCACAAGTATCCATCGACAGACAACCGCAAGTATCCATCGACAGACAACCGCAAGTATCCATCGACAGACAACCGCAAGTATCCATCGACAGACAACAGCAAGTGACATATCCATCGACAGACAACCGCAAGTATCCATCGACAGACAACCGCAAGTATCCATCGACAGACAACCGCAAGTATCCATCGACAGACAACAGCAAGTGACATATCCATCGACAGACAACCGCAAGTATCCATCGACAGACAACAACAAGTATCCATCGACAGACAACAGCAAGTATCCATCGACAGACAACCGCAAGTATCCATCGACAGACAACCGCAAGTGTCCATCGACAGGCAACCGCAAGTGTCCATCGACAGACAACCGCAAGTGTCCATCGACAGACAACCGCAAGTGTCCATCGACAGACAACCGCAAATGTCCATCGACAGACAACCGCAAGTGTCCATGACAGACAACCGCAAGTGTCCATCGACAGACAACCGCAAGTATCCATCGACAGACAACAGCAAGTATCCATCGACAGACAACAGCAAGTATCCATCGACAGACAACAGCAAGTATCCATCGACAGACAACAGCAAGTATCCATCGACAGACAACAGCAAGTATCCATCGACAGACAACAGCAAGTATCCATCGACAGACAACAGCAAGTATCCATCGACAGACAACAGCAAGTATCCATCGACAGACAACAGCAAGTATCCATCGACAGACAACAGCAAGTATCCATCGACAGACAACAGCAAGTGACATATCCATCGACTGTGATTTGTTTGATTGTTTTTTGTGGCTTAATGTCGCACCAACAGCTTCGGCAATATGGCGACTTTACGGGTATTATTAGTAGAGGAAGACACCGGGTGCTCCTCCGTGCAGTATTGCAGAAACAGACAGGCACCCATGTAGAACCACTGACCTACCGCAAGCTGAATGGCTCCCTCCCCTAGTGGCATTCATTCAAACCTGCGATGAGGGGGCAAGTGAACTGCAGTCAGCGATGTTAACAACCTGGCCGCGGCAGACCCGAAACTGTGAGTTTGCAATCTAGTTAAATCCTCTTGTTTCATAGACATGGTCAGGTCATCTTTAAACTTTATTTATTTCACAACGATTGCAAAGCAAGTTCTAACAACTTATATTAATCACTCTCGTTGGCGCGGATGAAAGCGTATATGTGGTCATTCGTGTGGGAGGAAACTGGAGTACCCGGAGAAAACCCACCTGTCCAATCTGGCGACCACCGTACCATCTCACATACTTCCCGGTCCGAGGATCGAACCCGGGTTGCATTGGTGAGAAACGAGCGCGCTAACCACTGCACTAATCGGACAGCCTGAATCAACCATCTGTTTGTTATGCCCTTCTGGTAATACTTACTGCCCGCCGTCAGGTAAATCAAGTCCCATAATTCGGTCATGAGGCTTGAGAAGGCCCGTAAATACTTCAAAGTTAGCCGGAGAGCCCGAGTATGGCTGAACGTTCACACCCCATTTCGTCGGGTCCAAGCGGTAGGCATCTAGGGACCGTTTCTGGCAGAGTCGTTCTACCTCATCTATGAACTCATTTCCTCCGTAATATCTGAAACACATGTGAGAACCAGTCATTTTTTCTATAATATCTGAAACACATGTGAGAACCAGTCATTTCCTCCGTAATATCTGAAACACATGTGAGAACCAGTCATTTCCTCCGTAATACCTGAAACACATGTGAGAACCAGTCATTTCCTCCGTAATATCTGAAACACATGTGAGAACCAGTCATTTCCTCCGTAATACCTGAAACACATGTGAGAACCAGTCATTTTCTCCGTAATATCTGAAACACATGTGAGAGCCAGTCATTTCCTCCGTAATATCTGAAACACATGTGAGAACCAGTCATTTCCTCCGTACTATCGGAGAACAGGTCTATATTTTCAACACAATTCCTATCCTTGGACAATATCTCAAAGTATGAAACTTATAGACTGAATTGAACACACATACATTGTATCTTGATGGGTTAATATTCAGCAAATCAAAGGGCCATAACTCTGTGATGAAAGTTACTAGTCAGAAACATGGTAAGACAGCTGCTACCTATGAACCTGTATCCAATAGGCACTCTGTACTAGCCAGAAGCGTTGGGGACATGGTAAGATAGCTACTTATGGACCTGTTCTGTACTAGCCAGAAGCGTTGGGGACATGGTAAGATAGCTACCTATGGACCTGTTCTGTACTAGCCAGAAGCTTTGGGTACATGGAAAGATAGCTACCTATGGACCTATTCTGTACTAGCCAGAAGCTTTGGGTACATGGAAAGATAGCTACCTATGGACCTATTCTGTACTAGCCAGAAGCGTTGGGGACATGGTAAGATAGCTACCTATGGACCTATTCTGTACTAGCCAGAAGCGTTGGGTACATGGTAAGATAGCTACCTATGGACCTGTTCTGTACTAGCCAGAAGCGTTGGGTACATGGTAAGATAGCTACCTATGGACCTATTCTGTACTAGCCAGAAGCGTTGGGTACATGGTAAGATAGCTACCTATGGACCTGTATCCATTGACAACAAGCACCCTGTAACCTCACTGACAACACCTGTCGCTATGCCACACCAGAAAAACTCTTACCTATGACCCGGGTAACCTTCGGAGTATTTGTTAGTGAGACACGAACCCAATGCTTCATGCACAGCACGGCTGGTGAAGTTCTGCAAATAGTTAAAACATGTTTTAACATTCTAACAAGGATTGGGCGGGTTCTCTACAGGATTGGGCGGGTTCTCTACAGGATTGGGCGGGTTCTCTACAGGATTGGGCGGGTTCTCTACAGGATTGGGTAGGTTCTCTACAGGATTGGGTGGGTTCTCTCCAGGATTGGGTGGGATTCTCTCCAGGATTGGGCGGGTTCTCTCCAGGATTGGGCGGGTTCTCTCCAGGTTCTCTAGGATTGGGTAGGTTCTCTCCAGGATTGGGTGGGTTCTCTCCAGGATTGGGCGGGTTTCTCTCCAGGATTGGGCAGGATTGAGTGGGTTCTCTACAGGATTGGGCGGGTTCTCTCCAGGATTGGGTAGGTTCTCTACAGGATTGGGTAGGTTCTCTACAGGATTGGGTAGGTTCTCTACAGGATTGGGCGAGGATTGGATTGGGTTCTCTACAGGATTGGGCGGGAGATTGAGTGCGAGTTCTCTCCAGGATTGGGTGGGTTCTCTACAGGATTGGGCGGGAGATTGAGTGCGAGTTCTCTCCAGGATTGAGTGGGTTCTCTCCAGGATTGGGCGGGTTCTCTACAGGATTGGGCGGGTTCTCTACAGGATTGGGTGAGGTTCTCTCCAGGATTGGGTGGGTTCTCTACAGGATTGGGCGGGTTCTCTACAGGATTGGGCGGGTTCTCTACAGGATTGGGCGGGTTCTCTCCAGGATTGGGCGGGTTCTCTACAGGATTGGGTGGGTTCTCTCCAGGATTGGGCAGGTTCTCTACAGGATTGGGCTGGCTCTCTACAGGATTGGGCGGATTCTCTACAGGATTGGGCGGATTCTCTACAGGATTGGGCGGATTCTCTCCAGGACGATTTGCTTTATTTGTTTGTCTTGGGGGTTTAGTTCATACAGCGACTCTCCAACTATTATTGGTGGAGAAAGACCCAGGGTACCCCTCCAAGCAATATTTCAAGCAACTTAGATAGCTTCTGCTCATGAAAGAATTTTGAACGTACTGTGGTGAGGAATAAGTAATTTGAAGTGAAGACAACCACTCGACAACTGACCCCCCCCCCCTTGTTCAGAAGACGAAATTGCATTGTATGCAAAAAAAGTGTTCCATTCTTATACCAACAATATAATATTTATTTATTTATTTATATTTCGGGTTTTACGCCTGCATCAGCACCATTTTGGGCTATATCGCCGGCGGGCAGTTTACCTAACAACACCTTTCCTGGGCAGGCTCCAACGGTTAACCAGTACTTGGGTGCACCAACCTCTGTAAGAAACTGCCAACTTTTTCATATAAATGAGACACGAACTGAGCGGGGCTCGAACCTGTGACCATCAGTGATGAACCAACAATATAATAATAGTAATTACATGCTAACTCTGATTTATGAATATACATTTCTTTGCCATTATGATTTGTTAAAGAGATGAAACTGGATACAAATGTGTGTCAACTTCAAATTTAGAAAACAATACCATAGTAGTCACAATAGGATTATATATCTTTTAAATTACTCCTGTAGCTTTCAATTCAATCCACTTGTCTTGATAGTTGTATTGTATGGATGTCATATGTACCGATGTTATATGTCATGTTTATCTTGATAAATAAAATATGTTTAAACCAAATTACACTGAATATGTCTATGGTTGGATCTCATTACCGAAACTTCGTTAATATTAGTTTCCTAGCAAGTAATTGAAAGTCGTGATAGCGCAGTGGTAGTGCGTTCGCTTCAGCTGCGATAGGCATGGAGTTCGAGCCCAGTTGTAACGGTTATGCTCGTGACCATAGGGAAGGCATATAAATTTCACATTGCCTCATCTCTCCCTTGTGGCGATGGATTCCGTCAGGAATGAGGTCTCGAGAGCGATTAATATAGGTTGTATGAACTTGTTTCGCAACAGTTAAAATAAATTTGTATAAAAAATTGAAAAGTTGAAATATAACATTGCCTAGTTGTTAAGGCGTCCGTCCGCCTACGGAGTGGGATGTCGAAGGTTCGAACACCGCCGATTCATTCTGATATGGCTGGTTGGTGAGCTGCCAGCTAGTTAAATAATGGTTACGGATTGCTTATCAGCAAGGCGACTGGCCTTCAAGGATAGGATTCAGGGGCGACACAATAGCAAAATAATCACATTTCCTACCCCCTAGTTCAATAACTTACACCTTGGCGTGCCATATGTGTACATACTAAAACTACGCTTTATGTGATAAGCACCTCCCCTGTGATGGACCACGAGTCCATGACAACTGTAGAATAGTGATCACAGAGTCGCACGTTGTCAGGGTGAGAGATAAGCACCTCCCCTGTGACAGACCACGAGTCCATGACAACTGTAGAATAGTGATCACAGAGTCGCACATTGTCAGGGTGAGAGATAAGCACCTCCCCTGTGACAGACCACGAGTCCATGACAACAGTAGAATAGTGATCACAGAGTCGCATGTTGTCAGGGTGAGAGATAAGCACCTCCCCTGTGATGGACCACGAGTCCATGACAACTGTAGAATAGTGATCACAGAGTCGCACGTTGTCAGGGTGAGAGATAAGCACCTCCCCTGTGACAGACCACGAGTCCATGACAACTGTAGAATAGTGATCACAGAGTTGCACGTTGTCAGGGTGAGAGATAAGCACCTCCCCTGTGACGGACCACGAGTCCATGACAACTGTAGAATAGTGATCACAGAGTCGCATGTTGTCAGGGTGAGAGATAAGCACCTCCCCTGTGACGGACCACGAGTCCATGACAACTGTAGAATAGTGATCACAGAGTCGCACGTTGTCAGGGTGAGAGATAAGCACCTCCCCTGTGACAGACCAAGAGTCCATGACAACAGTAGAATAGTAATCACAGAGTCGCACATTGTCAGGGTGAGAGATAAGCACCTCCCCTGTGACGGACCACGAGTCCATGACAACTGTAGAATAGTGATCACAGAGTCGCACATTGTCAGGGTGAGAGATAAGCACCTCCCCGGGACGGACCACGAGTCCATGACAACTGTGTCTACCTGTTACCTCTGCTGCAATGAGCTCTATATACATATAACTTTGTGTCTACCTGTTACCTCTGCTGCAATGAGCTCTATACATATAAGATTGTGTCTACCCGTTACCTCTGCTGCAATGAGCTCTATATACATATAAGATTGTGTCTACCCGTTACCTCTGCTGCAATGAGCTCTATATACATATAAGATTGTGTCTACCCGTTACCTCTGATGCAATGAGCTCTATATACATATAAGATTGTGTCTACCCGTTACCTCTGATGCAATGAGCTCTATATACATATAAGATTGTGTCTACCCGTTACCTCTGCTGCAATGAGCTCTATATACATATAACTTTGTGTCTACCCATTACCTCTGATGCAATGAGCTCTAGACCATAAATCTGTCTGTTCTTCTCTTTGCAAATTATGCTCGATATTTCCGGGTCGTCTTCCGCCAGAGGTAAACGCCCATCCCAGATACTGCGGGTGGCTAGCCTCCTCACAGGTGCCAGCAGTAACTGTAACATATAATATGAAATATAGATTAATGCGACATCACTGGCATTTCAATTACCTCCCTTGGCAGATAAAGTCCGATTTATCACGAAATGTATATCAGTGATTTTAATTGGAACCCTTTGTTTTTACTGTTGTTTTTAAACTTGTTTGGAATGGAGTAAAAAAAATTATGTATAGTGTCAAGCCTAGTGTATTATAGAGTAGTGTCAAGCCTAGTGTATTATAGAGTGGTGGAACCTATGATCGACGTATTCCTATGCTCCACCGAAACTGATATGGTGGTAGCTATCCTAATTTTAAAAATCTATACCATTTCTGATTAAGACCAATAAGTGTTTTTATTCAATGATGTACTATATCAAAAATAAGATATTCAACAAGTTATGGTAATTAAATAAAAAAATAACAAGTTTGCCGTGCATAGGTGCCCTGAAGTATTGAGTATCCCATATAAATGGGTGCCGACCCGACACTGTTGCGATAGTGTATTGAGCAGCAAGGTCACGTGATAAAGCTTCCAAGCTTTTGTCTTATTTAGAATCATATTATCGTCAACATCCCTGATATCGGCCGTCTCCTGTTTTCGGCCTTTGTTTATTCACGTGATTTTTGTTTACTTTCAGCATGCAAATGACATCATTGCTCTAAAATACAGATGCTTTGGTATTTATGGGGTTCACATATTACCTATGAAAGAGTTAATTGCGCGTAAAGCAGATAAATATTCACATTTTATTTGAAGTATGCAAATGTTGATGTTTTCATTAATCCCATTATGTGTAGCCTAAAAATCCCTTAAACAGACTTACAGAGGTAAATATAAAGAAATGTGTTTGTTTTTGTAAAATGAGAAATTTCATAGTCTGCTCAGGTAGGTCATGTGATAGTTATGCGTCAATGTCATAATGAGCATTTTACAGGTCAATTCAAATATAGTGTTCCACTTACAGCTTTTTAACATTTTTTCGTCAAAAATACTATTGTCCAAGATATTTACTAATTATGCTAATTCAGTTTTGTCCATTTTTTTCATAATCGTCCTGGCGTCACTATTTACCAAGTACAATGACAAATGCATATCAGGCTGTTAGAGACATGGGTTTGCCAGTAAAATTGGCAGCAAGACAGTATGGTGTACCACTCTCCACATTAAGTCATAAGTGACATTTCTCTCAATGTCACAACCTCATATTGAAGAGTAATCATAATTTGCTGGGTGTTAAATTCCTCCGTTTTCGAGTAACAATTATTACTATGCCCAATGTTAATTAGCTGTTTAGAACTTAACTGTAATCAACATTTCTGCTACATGCATTTTCAAGGTCAGCCGAAAATAGGTACTTTTTCGACGCTGTGTTGAAATCACTTGTGTAAGCGAGTGAAGGTGCATTTTATTTTGAACATTTGTTATGCAATCTCAGTTTAGACAATTGCATTAAATGCAGAAATGATCACTTTACTTAGTAATATTATTTCATCTGCTGTAAAACAGACTGATGACAAGAAGCCATTCACCGAAAAGCCTTAGACGGTCGGTTACCGGTACGCCAATGTCATACAGTGTTGTATAACAATGTATAACGTCGATGCTCTTAGCCCAGTTAGTGGAAACTGGGTCAGTAGTCTGAGGACATAAGTCATAGATTAGTAAAGGTGACATGCATATGCTGAACTAACTACTACTCTTCCTAAACACGATGCTTACATGTGCATGTACTTACCCTTTTCAGCATCATTTGTCTCAGACTCATGGCACTGACCAATATTTTCAGAACGACTCTTTTCCATCCGTGGAATGCCTCTTTTCCATCCCTAGGTGGGAACAGTATGCTTACCGGTGATATGGTAAAACATAACACAAGTTTTGGAGATTCGTGTCCACTAAGGGCACCCAGTTCGATCCTGGTTAACTCCACTTACGTTGTTGTTTTGTTTTTTCAATCTTTTATCGGTTTTTCTTATTCATTTGTGTAATTACCTTCACTCTTCAATATGCATTGAGTTGGTATCTAATCTACTCAATATATATATATATATACCTATAACCGTCAATTCGGTGAAATATAATTCTATCATAGGCCTACACTGACACTTGCTATATTTTATGTATTTCACCGAATTGACGACGTAGCCCAGCCTGCATATATGTATTGAGGGTTCTCTGTGGTGTTGCCAAGTGAACCAGTAAACAACAACTCCTGAAAGTGATATAAATATCATAGATATTTATTATAATTTATATTACCAATATATATCTGTAACTAGACGCTACAATGTCCAGATACCAAGTGCAACAAGGCATTACACAAGATACACGAATGTTAAAACAATATAAAACAGTATGCTTCATTATACTCCAGGCTGAATATATACATGTATACTATAGTGTCGTGTGTACATGTTCGACAATAAGTTATTTAAAAGGTAATTAACACAAGGTTCTTACAGAAATATTTTATAAACATTAACAATATGACAAACATGTAACTAACCTGAAAGTGATGAACATTGAAAGCATTATTATCAAGCATATTTTCCAATGATAAACTTCTGTATTTCAGTGGAAGGCATAAAATAACAGAATTTCTTATTCTTTCTCCTCATATAATAGGTAAAAATTGTTACATTTATATATTTACTTAAAATGTTATCAATTACAATTCCCTTTTACAGGTGATTAAACGACGATATACATTGTAAATGTTACTGCGTGCACGAGAACAGACTTGAGGCCTCCCAATGTAGATTCATCTTATTCGTATTCGTCCCTCCTTCGAACCATCGATGTAGTTTGAATCCCAAATTATTTCAATGTGAGGAAGCTATCCTGCTGGTGTGTGAAGGGTCGGTGATTCTACCTTGTAATATTGCTCGGAGGACACCAATAACAACTTAATCCACCAATAACAACTGGAGGGTCCTACAATTATCACTGGTCATCTTGTATTTACTGCGACCGTCTATAAATAGTGAATAGCAGCAACATAGATACGAAGTACGAGCGCCGCTGTCTAGCTCGTGTTTACTGCGATATATACGAATGACAGTATATATAGTCACTATTTATCTTGTATATACTGCGGCTGTCTATGAGCAGACGTGGGGTTAATTACTTTAAAATATAATTAATTAAATTACAAGCACACACATTTTTGAATGGAAATTCATGAAATTACACGTATTTTAATTATTTTGCACTTACATTTTTGATTGTGAAAAATAATATTTACACATTTATATGCCAAATGTATAACATGTAAATGATATTGTATAGGCTCATATTAATCCGTAGGTGTAGAATAGCCTGAATAGGCGTCCTTTTTGGAAGTGCATTAGAGCGAAAATTATTTTTCTACATCTAAGAATAACGAATTTTACTGATACTGAAAATAAAGAAAGATTGACTATAATCTGGCAATTATTCGATTGAAATTGTTTCAGAAATCAAAAACATGTAACAAAAAGCATTTTAGCCAAATATGAAACATGCACTATCTTGGTTATTAGGCGTTTGAGTGGAACTCAGATGCACAACCGCATAGTTGCATGTTACAAGATAGTATATACAATATAATTAACATACAAGAAACTGTGTGTGTTTTACGTTTATTTATCATTGCTACCGGCTTCCCATATGAGCCAAGCCTCCTGAAGAGATTAGCCATTTTAGATTTTTGGAAGATAGTGCAATGATACAGACAGAAACCCATTCCAGAGTCTCATCTGGTTATTTTACGTGCACGGTGTAAAACACCAACACGAGACCTCGGTTTAACGTCCCATCTGAAAAACTATTAATATTATTAGAGTCAGACAGGTGACTGAACCTGCGATCCCTGAATTCGCAGTCCAACTTGTTAACAACTGGATGTCTGTAGCTGGAAACTTTATTATGAGTTGGACATATATATATATAGCAAGTACAATATTAGCTTTAAGCTATTCCCCAGCTAAAACAAGGTATACTATTAACAATACAAACAATCACCTGTAAATTGAGTTACATGGATTAAATGTATAACGTTATAACCCTAACATTAAACATATGACTTTAGAGTGGCACAGAAATGACACATTATAAAATCTAGATTTTAAATTACAGCATAGCACACAAACAATAAAATAAACATATAGTACATGTACTAAGATGGGATCTTTTAATACAATGTAATTGATGACTAATAAACTGCTGTTCTAGACTGGTCTACTAAAATGTAATAAAACAAAAGTAAAAATAAGATACTAAAAAGAGAAAAGGACACTTAATGTGTATATTAAGTGTTTGCTATTCCGAACAGCTAATTGGAATTGGAATTGATCAGCAATTGGCTCGCAGGTAGGCGTACAATATTTAAAGAGTATGGTTAATGTACATAACAGAACATTAACAGTCTTTCAGATGGGACGTTAAACCGAGGTCTCGTGTCGGTGCTTTACATCGTGCACGTAAAAGAACCAGAGGAGACTCTGTAATGGGTCTCTTTCTGTATCATTGCACTATCGTCCACAAATCTAAAATGACTAATCTCTTCAGGAGGCGTCGCTCATATGGATAACCGGTAGCGACGATAAATAAACGTAAACAACAAACAAAACTACATAATAGACGGTCAGTAGTCTAGTGGCTAACACGTTGGACTACCAATTCAATGGTCGCAGGTTCGATCCCCGTATATCCCTAATAATATTAACAGTCGTTCAGATGGTACTTTAAACAGAGGTCTCATGTGGATGTTTTTACACAGTGCACGTAAAAGAACTAGAAGATATTCTGGAATTGGTCTCTGTATGTCCTCCAAGATTTTAAATGACTAATCTCTTCACGAGGTGTTGATCATATTGACCTCCTGTAGCGACGATATATAACGTAAAATACACACACCGTGTACCTACTGATAAATGTTTTAAATATTGATATTATGAACCATCTTAGCGAGATAAATTACTTCAAAGTGATTAAATATAGGCCATATTTAGCTTAGTTTAAGCATAGTTTATTTCAAACAATGATACAACATATACAAATGTACAATTTACACAAGTATTTACATACAAAAAAAGGATTAGAACCGAAAACTATAGCTTATAGAGGTCTTCTCCTATAATTAGATGCATATTGTAATTACAGTATGACAGCGTTTTAATCGTATCTGAACTATTAATTGCAATTTGAAAAGGATAAGTATAAAATTATATTAACCATGAACTGTAAACTATAATCTCAATAATATAATGAGATTATTAAGGTGATAGAAATACACTTAGTAATTAAATTATTAAGTTGAAAATAACACTCAGAAGATAGGCAAAAGGATAGAAGATGGAGGAACATGATGTATTAATTCCGATAGTTCAATGGGAGAAGCAAAACTTGCTACATTTAGTGAACAGATGCTCATGAAAATCGTCTGCTTTCCTGGATGTAGGTTTGGACTGCTTCAAATATGTGTGCATTGAGATCATCGCTAAGGTTCCGGTCTGCATGTAATAGAGTGCATAGTGTTATGGTACAATATTTAGAAGTAGTTGCTAAGATACCAATTCTGATGTCATTGTAGTAGATACAATCAAAGAAGAAATGATGATTACTCTCAGGAAGACCACCATATTTAGCTTGCATTGCTGCGTTATAATAAACAGAGCAAGCTCCAAATGAATGGTTCAAACTTTAATATGATGACTTTGCGTCACACTATTTAATATGTTCACATGTCATATGTGCCGGGACGTTGGTGGAGGTGTTAGTGGGGGTAACTGTTCATATGTTGATTTGTGTCATATGTCATGATCCTATTTCTACAGGGCATTAGCGTACAGCGTCAGTCTGTTGTGACTGAGAAAACAGATAGAAACCAGTACTCAATTCTTCAACCGATGGCATGTGATCTATGTTATGCTTATTCTCGCCTTCACTTTCCCCAACTTTCTAGTATTAGTACACCCTAATTCAGTAATGAGGCACACATGGGTGTTCCAGGGTACTCAGTAATTCCTATAAGCACCAAGTGATATATTCTGATTTCCACACGTAGCTCACAAGTACTGGAGAACGGCACATCGGCAACAAGGCATGCTGTATACATGGCAAGTGTTCGTACTTAACCATCAAATTTAGTAAAGTATTTGCTTACATTTTGCTTTTAGCTACTCATCCTTTTAACTTCTTTGCGGTTCGATGTAGCCACCAATGCCTGTTACCAGGTAGGCGTCAGTGGTCCAGTGCGAGAGCGTCGGATTTGGAATCGAACGGTCCCTGGTTCGATACTCGGTCAGGCCACGTATGTAGTGTCATTGAGCAAGGCACCTCACACACATTGCTTAGTACTGGTTAACCACTTAGGTCGGCTAAGCCTGCCCAGGAAAACATGTCAAGGTCCCAGCAAGGGGTTTGACATTAATGGAACATACATACAGGTTACATCTACATGTTACTCCCACCACTCAGTACTGACGTTTGTCAGGGACAGTAGTTAAATATCTCATTAATTGAGACAGCGAGTATGACTCGCAACATATCTTGATTTTATACACAACTAGAATTGTCAGACTCGGTTCGTGCATTTAATTATTTCGAGAGCTTACTAGTTAGTTAATCATATAGGCTCATGACCAATCTGCGCAGACGGATATAAACTGGCGGAAAGAAAATCACAGGTGGAAGAGAGCATGCGTTTAGACGCAGGGAACCATACACACAATATGTAAAATGTTTTTCCATTGGATTATGGTAGACATACCAGGATCGAGAAAGAAAGCATCGTTTTCATTGGATGACTTTATGGCAGTGTCATTTGGCAGCCATTTTACTCGCCGGACACCATCTATAATTTTATACAGCAAAAATACTTAACTACGCCCTATTTATCCAGTTTTTTGTCCTAATAATTTAAATAATATCCAAAGGTAAGTCCATTTAGTGTGTGTGTATGAAAATGACGCGCATACTATATAACCTCCGAAAAAACGTGTAAACATTGTGGGTGTTTGACAGTCGTCTGCTTGTCAAAAATGACACTAAACATTTGCTCTTATTCAGTTATTGTTTGTTATTTGTTCTTGTTCTCAATGTCCGGCATGATGATGTCAGGTCATGTAGATGTTACTTAACGTGTTCTAATTTAGCTTTATGTCGTCACTAACATGCAGATTTTAGCGATAAACCGAAACGGCAATGGACCAAAGTGCATGAAATGTATAAATCGCATGGCAGAAAACGAAAGGAGAAGCTTCACGTTGAGACAGCATCATGGCCTGCTTGGTTGAATTACAGGGAATGGCTATTCAAGCATGAAACAGCATACCGTTTCAATTGTCATCATGAAAGGTAATTACCGTAATACAATTCTTCTATTTTTAATTTTTTGGCAATTTATCACCCTTGCTCATGGATTTGGATGTTTTATGTGGCTCAGTGGTAGAGCATCAGATTTTGGAATCCAAGGGTCTCGGGTTTGATACTCGGTTAGTGACTAGTGCACGTATGTAGTGCCCTTGAGCAAGGCACATCAACACACTTGTTAGATCGAGTAAGCCTTACCAGGAAAACATGTCCAGGTCCCCAAAACGGGTTTGACATAAAAACCAAAAACATTTTAAACTAATATTAATTTTGCCCCAAATCCATTTCAAATGATTTCATAAAATAATTAGATCTATGACCATCCCTGTTCAATTTTTACAAATCATGAAATCAGAAATGTGACCAGTCATCTTGTCTATTATTGTCTCCTACTACATATACTTTATCTGTAAAAGAATTGGCTATATATACATGTGTGTGTGTAGCTTACCATTCTAGGCAAGTCATATTCTAGTTGCACCAGTAACCTATTATACTGTAAGAATTTATTATAATCATTGGGTGATGGGTTTTAAAACATATATCCCCTGTGTATAACAATTGGCCTCATAATTGAGGAGGCCTGGGTTCTGTAAGTCAAGGCTGTAATGACCTATATATGTACTTTTCCTGACATTGCTTAGTACATACATGTATACATGTGATGTTGGATAAAAGGGTTTAGCTTGAATTTTGAAGTGGTGAATGGGTTTGGGGTGGCGTACAGAAATATATGTTACATATATTTTAAGTTCTGCATTATGGTGAATTTACTGTCTTGTTTTGTACATTTAGTTTCATTAAATCATTAAGAGCTTTTGTTTTACATTTTGCAAAAGTAAACACTGGTTTAATTTCTATCCAGCAGAAAGATAATGTGATCGAATCTTGGTTTAGGCAAAAAACGTGTACTGTTTCATACAAAAGAAAATACGGTCGGTCGGTCGGTCGGTTGGGGAGTTATTATTTTTATGTTTTACCATACTATTGGGCACAGCAAAATCTGAAAACAAAATTTCATAAAAAATTTGGTGGGGGGGGGGAAACTGGTTGGTCACAAAATCGTAACCACGGGTATTTTTTTTTACTTACACTTGCAACCTAGACATATAATTGTATTGCATTTAGAAGTCCAGTTTGTAACCACTACATACTAGACCCACATGTCCATGATAATGTCCTGATCTGTACCGGATATAATGGTTAACTGTTTCTTCAGGCTACATTATACATTACTGATCATGATTGAAGTAGAATAGTTGTGTCTCGTATCATTTGATTATATTTAAATATTTGATGATGACTAATGTGCTATGTGCACTTACTAACTTCTAACATTGTTGAAGCGCATGTGTGGTGTATGTTGATGCAGTTAAGTGTCTGTTGGCTTATTGATGGCTTTATTCATTGCTGTGGTTAAGAAAATGAGTGTTGCTATGTTTTATAAACGCAGATGATCATGATTGTGTCCAGCATTGTAAAATGCATTAATACTTCAGTTTTGTGTACAGATTAGGGGTTGAATGAAATAAATTGGCCATAATTTACAATTTTACGTAGAAACCTTGCTGTTGCATCATTAACACAAGTCATGTGAAAGCCTGGGTGTGGGGGGGGTCTATTTTTATGTTCCAAAATACACACTTTTCTAGTTTTGCTTGGTATCAGTATTATTGACCCCCTCTGTGTACCATCATGCACCAGTTAGTATCAGTATTATTTACCCCCTCAATGCACCTTCATGGACAAGTTAATATCAGTATTATTGACCCACTCAATATACCTTCATGGACAAGTTAGTATCAGTATTATTGACCCACTCTTATTTCTTTCATATTGTCAGAAATTGCTCTGGTTCCATGTGCCTGTTGAATCTGAGTTGACAAAAAGCAATGGCTTATGTTAGAAAGCTATCCAGCTGACTTGTGGAAGACCAGTGGTTCTACCTGGGTGCCCGTCTATGCATGAAATACTGCTTGTAGGGACATCCCGGGTCTTCCTCCACCAATAATAGGCTGAAGAGTCACCGTATGACCTAAGCGGTTTGTGCAATTTAAACCCACAAACAGCTGCTAGTATAGTATATAACGTCATGGGATACATAACCCTGTACACTCTAGCGGCAGATAACATCACTTTTGTATACAGCATAGAGTCAGATCAGACGAAATTATGTGCCGTCTATTCTGTGCTGTCTGATCAGGCTCTATGCTGTTTGCTATTCGGATAGTGGAGCTAAAACACTTGGCTGAATAACAAGTAACATAGATCCTGATCAGACATAGCGTTACACTGTGGCTGATCTGGATCTATGTTGTTTGCAAAAGTGATTTTTATTTACTCAGCAGGTAAAGGGTTAAACAGGGTTTGCTCTTTCATTTTTATGTCTTATCACAATCTCTGTGTGATCATGCATCTCCAGGTCTATTTTCTGTCAATTTATTCTTTATGAATGGAACTTATTAATAATTTATCCTCGAGCCCCGCTCAGGCCGTGTCTGTTTATATGAAAAAGTTGGCAGTTTCTTACGGAGATTGGTGCAACAAGTACTGGTTACCGCTGGAGCCTGCCCAGGAAAGGTGGTGTTAGGTAAACTGCCAGTCGGTGATATACATGTAGACCAAAATAGTGCTGATGAAGGCGTAAAACCCAAACAAACAATCAAGATGCAGGATGCAGGATTTGAGGTAGTTAACCCTTTCAACACCACAGACCTCTAAATAGGCTTACAAAAAGTGTAGATCCAGATGAGCCGCCTCGTGACGAGCCGTCTCATCAGGATCTGCACTTTTTGTCAGTGATATGACTATTTTTAGACATAATTACCCATTTTGATAAATGAACTTGACCAAACGTGATTTTCTGATTCATTTATTGGTTTATGAATATCATGGACCAGTCCATGTGAGTTACTTGGTGTTGAATGGGTTAATAGTAAAAACATAGAAAATGTTTTAGATAAAGAATTTTAATTATATAAATAAATTATTCCGCTGATTTTGTTATATCAGCAAAACCTATTCTTTGACATTAAATAACAAGCACTTTAGGGAACTGTATGGAATAGTTTAGCATGATTCTTCTCTATTATTACATTTCAAAGAATTTCATGAATTCCATGAAGATTTTATCAGTCCTGTAGCAAGTGCTAAGATAAAGAAGCGGAGATCTTATTTCTGTTAGCTCTTAGAAGTTAATTAAGCCTTCAGTCTATGGTATTTCTCTGTAAAGATCAATTCTGTTCTTCTTCTAGGTAGCTGTAGGCATGGTTTTGAACACTTCAAAGTTATGGTCTTTCATGAACATATTGTTTTTATTTCAAGTAATCTCGCTGCAACATTATTTAATTTTCAATTGAGGGAAATATTTTTAAATTATGTTTCATGCAATGTGTTTGAACCATATCACTATTAATTACGCAGTATAACTATAAATAAACAAGAAATAAGAGTTACCTGTGTCTAGGGAACATCTATTCTGTTAAGACTCAAATTCTAGTGCCAAATTTTGTTGGCACATGTTTGGTCAAATACATGGTTTCAAATATTTATCTGTGAACTATATGGCTCTTAGTTAGTGCGCTTCCTTCTCACCAATGCAACCCGGGTTCGATCCTCGGACCGGGAAGTATGTGAGATGGTACGGTTGTCGCCAGATCGGACAGGTGGGTTTTCTCTGGGTACTGCGGTTTCCTCCCACACGAAATACTACATTTACGCTTTCATCTGCACCAACAAGAGTGATTAATATAAGTTGTTTAAACTTGCTTCGCAATCGTTGTAAAATAAATCAAGTTTAAACTTTTAACGTTCGCTCCAAGTTTTTCAAATTAGTTCCAGTTTTTTTCAATTGGCGTCGAAGTGGCGCAGACAAAAATTCAGCAGACAGGGGGAACCCCTAAAAATGGCGATTTATGATGTAGCTTCACAATTAGAGCATTACTAGTCTTCTCAAAATCCGTAGGTCAGCGTGACATGTAGGACATCGTGACATGTGTAGATCAGTATGACATGTAGGACATCGTGACATGTAGGACAGCGTGACATGTAGGACAGCGTGACATGTAGGACAGCGTGACATGTAGGTCAGCGTTACATGTAGGACAGCATGACATGTAGGTCAGCGTTACATGTAGGACAGCGTTACATGTGTGACATGTAGGTCAGCATGACATGTAGGTCAGTGTGACATGTAGGACAGCGTGACATGTAGGTCAGCGGACATGTATGTTTTCAATATTATTTGTCGGACTGGTGTCAGACATACTTTGGCCAAGTTTCGTGAAGGCTTCATTAGTTTATAGTTGATACAAATTATTTTAGTTCGATTGCGAAACAAGTTCTTACAACTCACTCTCGAGACCTCATTCCTGATGGAATCCATCGCCATGGGTGAGAGAGAAGAGGTGATTAATATAAGTTGAAAGAACTTGTTTCGCAATCGAGCTAACATAAATTTGTATAATACTATCTTTTAGTTATATTATGAAGATAAAGACCAGGTTTTGCATTCATGTAGCCTAGGCACAGTATTAGGCAGAGAGCCGTCGGGCCGTCTTCGACGGCCTATCACCTAATAAGACGGTCAATTATATTGGCGACGGTTACCGACGGCCAGTTAAAAAAATGGCTGATAACAGTTTTTTTTTTTTTTCTTTTCTCCGAGACCTCACTAGGTTTGTTAACATATATATGCAGCTGTAAAACAATGACAAGAACTGGACCCTATAATAGGCTAATATTGTTCGCAATTCCTTTTTGGAGAGGCTTTCCCACCCGGGCTTTCCCAGTTTCTGCCGCATTTCGATCATGTCAGTTCACCGTTCTCACATCGAGTCCGTGCGGCAATTTCCGTCATCATTCGGGTCCCGCTCTGGGGCTGGACTTATTTTTTTAGACTCCCATTTGGATATTTCTGCCTAATACTATGAACCTAGGTGAAGCAGACTTTATTAGAACGCTCTAGTTTTTTTACTTGGAACCTGTGCACCAGGAGTGTCGCTGTGAATATTAGAACGTGATAGACTGAATGCCTGCACTCTATCTATCATCCTCTGAATGGTACTTATTAATGACAAGTTGTGTACCTGGTACTACTGTACCAGATAACATGACAATGAATCATATTAAGCCAAGGTATTTGGAATGCTTCCATCTTTGAATGTTTCCACCTGTGGCGCTACACAATAGCAACCCCCCTCGTAGAGTAATTATCAAGGAGTCAATTAACTTTTGACAAGCTTAGCTAGGTTTTATAGTTGTCGAATCCTGTCCTAATAGATCTTAAACTTTATATTAATTATTTGGATGAAATTTTATGTCAGTGACACGACTGAACGACATGTAAATAAAGTACTCCTGTCATATCGGGGTGGGGGGGGGGTGTACTTGTGGATGTCTGTGATGGTTGTCAAACTCTCTATATGTTGAAAGAACTTGTTTTGCAATCGAGCCTAAATAAATTTGTATAAAATAAACTCCAGCCAGTGTGTTCCAATTACTGATAACGACAGTATTTAATACTTTGCATTCCGCCTCCGTGGTTGAGTGGTTACAGTCGCTGACTTGTATACCACTGTAACCTATCATCACTGATGGCCACGGGTTCGAGCCCGCTCAGACCGTGTCTCATTTATATGAAAAAGTTGGCAGTTTCTTACGGAGGTTGGTGCACCCAAGTACTGGTTAACCGCTGGAGCCTGCCCAGGAAAGGTGTTGTTAGGTAAACTGCCCGCCGACGATATAGCCCAAAATGGTGCTGATGCAGGCGTAAAACCCGAACTATAACGTACGGTATAACTGCAAACTGAAAATATGTCGTGTAATTACATTATAATGAAATTGCATGTCGTATTTGACGATTATTTTCACTGCTAGCCTCCAAATCATGCTATCTTCTGCATTAGAACAGCACTGGTTCGTATCATACCAGTTAATTTCTCTCGTGAATAGTTGAATACAGGGATACATGTATATATTGACTCTTGATTTTATTAATGATGAAGTTATGAGGAAAGTAATGTAGATTGATCAGATTCCGGCTGATCCTTGGATTGTCTACACTAATTTCACTCCGGCTGTTATCTCTCATTCATCACAGTACTTAATCTTGTGTGAGGGGAGATTACCCACAATGGCGGGCAAGGTGGGGAGGTTACTTGGTACGAATAGATGTAGCCACTCCACTTGTGTGCGTACATGTAGTGTTTCCCCCAGACTGAAAAATGGGCAGGGCGCATGTAGAAAAAAGGGCATTTTTATTGTTGCCTGACAAGGTCTTATTTATGTTATTATGAGTATGAAACATTTCGCTGACTAATCAATTTGCAACCTGTTGCGTATTACAATTCAAAATATATTAAAGTTTGTGACGATGGTGTCGTTTCCGAGATATTTATCTAAACAAAAATGTAAGCCAGAAAATTACAACAATAATGTATGTATTAGCCGATGGCTACAAATGTATGGGACCCATCTTATAATGTTGTCTACCTTATCTGTGTGATGAGCTGTGATGAGCGGACATGTCCTTTGTATGAGAGGGAAAATATACATGTACCATGGAGGGCCTCTGTGGTCGGGGTCGTTTACTTCAAAACAGTTGCCGCCCACCACTGTAGGTTGGAATCCCACTGGGGGTGTTGTTAGTGCACCCAAGTACTGGTTAACCGCTGGAGCCTGCCCAGGAAAGGTGTTGTTAAGTAAACTGCCGCCGGCGATATAGCCCAAAATGGTGCTGATGCAGGCGTTAAACCCGAAATATAACTAAACTAAACTTACCTACTTTTCTATTGTCTTTATTATTTGCACAATTGAACTGGAGACTGGTGGGTTGTTATACCGAAAGAACAGTCGGGGATGGATATCTGTTGGAATCATTCCTGTTTACTATGTTATTCACTCTCCCACCCCTTTACCGT
Organism: Archivesica marissinica; assembly: GCA_014843695.1. Taxonomy (NCBI): domain Eukaryota; kingdom Metazoa; phylum Mollusca; class Bivalvia; order Venerida; family Vesicomyidae; genus Archivesica; species Archivesica marissinica. Next base: position 17,035,425 of record CM026386.1, on the reverse strand, counting down.
AGAACCAACCAACACACCATGACATATTGCATATATATTGTAGTTGGACAATGAAATCCTGACTGTCTTGTTCCTACATTCCTGGTAAATATACTTAACTTCCGACAGTCTGTGTCATTGTGACATTCCTGGTAAATATACTTAACTTCCGACAGTCTGTGTCATTGTGACATTCCTGGTAAATATACTTAACTTCCGACAGTCTGTGTCAATGTGGCATTCCTGGTAAATATACTTCACTTCCGACAGTCTGTGTCATTGTGACATTCCTGGTAAATATATTTAATTTCCGACAGTCTGTGTCAATGTGACATTCCTGGTAAATATACTTAACTTCTGACAGTCTGTGTCAATGTGACATTCCTGGTAAATATATTTAATTTCCGACAGTCTGTGTCAATGTGACATTCCTGGTAAATATTCTTAATTTTCGACAGTCTGTGTCATTGTGACATTCCTGGTAAATATTCTTAATTTTCGACAGTCTGTGTCATTGTGACATTCGGATTTCCTGGTAAATAAATATACTTAATTTCCGACAGTCTGTGTCAATGTGGAATGTGGATTAAGGGAATAAAGTTGGAGCCCTGTGGAAGGTTCAGTTGGAAATTCTGTTGGATCATGTCTTTGATATGTGCGCATCATAAATATGAGGTTTGTTGGAATTTGGCTGGAGAGTGGAGATGACAGGGTTGTAATTTGGAACCCGGTTGGAACCTGGGATTGTATAAGTTGGAAGTTGTCTATAGATGAGAGAGTTGTAATTTGGAATTTGGCTTGAGATTGGAAAGTTATATGTTGGAATTTGGCTTGATTGGAAAGTTATATGTTGGAATTTGGCTTGATTGGAAAGTTATATGTTGGAATTTGGCTTGATTGGAAGGTTATATGTTGGAATTTGGCTTGATTGGAAAGTTATATGTTGGAATTTGGCTTGATTGGAAGGTTATATGTTGGAATTTGGCTTGATTGGAAAGTTATATGTTGGAATTTGGCTTGATTGGAAGGTTATATGTTGGAATTTGGCTTGATTGGAAGGTTATATGTTGGAATTTGGCTTGATTGGAAGGTTATATGTTGGAATTTGGTTTGATTGGAAGGTTATGTGTTGGAATTTGGCTTGATTGGAAGGTTATGTGTTGGAATCTGGCTTGACATTGGAAGGTTATGTGTTGGAATCTGGCTTGACATTGGAAGGTTATGTGTTGGAATCTGGCTAGATATGAGAGGGTTGTAAATTGGAGTCCTGTTTGAACATTGGAGGTGTGAGAACTGAATATTGGTAGCCTGGAGGTTATAACACTTTCTCCAAACTCACTACAGACGCGTCAGTTGTCCAGTGGTAAACACGTTGGACTGCGAATCCAGGGATAGCATGTTCGATCCCCCCATCTGACCCTAATTATATTAAGTCTTCAGATGGGTCTTCAAACTGAGGTCTAATGTCGGTCCTATACACCTTTGCACATAAAAGAACCAGCGGAGACTGTATCTGTATCATTGCACAATCCTCCAAAATCTAGAATGACAAATCTCTCCAGGGGGCATCCATCACTCATGTGGCAACTGGTAATAAACGTAAAACACACACATCATGTCACTTAGATTGGGGGAAAGTTTTATAACATAAAGTCTTGGTATTTTAGAACCAAATAAACGTAAAACACACACATGTCACTTAGATTGGGGAAAAGTTTTATAACCTCAAGTCTTGGTATTTTAGAACCAAATAAACGTAAACCACACACATCATGTCACTTAGTTTGGGGAAAAGTTTTATAACATAAAGTCTTGGTATTTTAGAACCAAATAAACGTAAAACACACACACATCATGTCACTTAGATTGGGGAAAAGTTTTATAGCCTCAAGTCTTGGTATTTTAGAACCAAATAAAGTCCAAACTGAATCATTTCTAGTCTACACACACAGTAAATGTTGTTGTACCCAGTAATCACACTTATAAATATTTCAATACACTTATTTATTGTACTGTAAGTGTTTGTTTAGCGAACACTCGAATTACTAGACTTACATACATTTTGGATTTCATTTGGTCTGGAATGGGTAGATAGATAGTTTTATTCTGGTAAAATAGAATTTAAAAAAATTATGTCATAAAACAAATACAAAATCAATGTCAACATATAGTACCTGTGAGCATTAACGTGCAGAGTAGATGACATATAATCAATGTCAACATAGTACCTGTGAGCATTAACGTGCAGAGTAGATGACATATAATCAATGTCAACATAGTACCTGTGAGCATTAACGTGCAGAGTAGATGACATATAATCAATGTCAACATAGTACATGTGAGCATTAACGTGCAGAGTAGATGACATATAATCAATGTCAACATAGTACATGTGAGCATTAACGTGCAGAGTAGATGACATATAATCAATGTCAACATAGTACATGTGAGCATTAACGTGCAGAGTAGATGACATATAATCAATGTCAACATAGTACATGTGAGCATTAACGTGCAGAGTAGATGACATATAATCAATGTCAACATAGTACATGTGAGCATTAACGTGCAGAGTAGATGACATATAATCAATGTCAACATAGTACATGTGAGCATTAACGTGCAGAGTAGATGACATATAATCAATGTCAACATAGTACATGTGAGCATTAACGTGCAGAGTAGATGACATATAATCAATGTCAACATAGTACATGTGAGCATTAACGTGCAGAGTAGATGACATATAATCAATGTCAACATAGTACCTGTGAGCATTAACGTGCAGAGTAGATGACATATAATCAATGTCAACATAGTACCTGTGAGCATTAACGTGCAGAGTAGATGACATATAATCAATACCAAGGATAACACAAAAAGAGAGCAACAAAGCTCTCTTATTTCCATTGTGGTCCTTAGAATTAATCATATGACATCGGAAACGCAAATTAGTCATATCAAATTATTGCACATAGTGAATTACAATAACATAGCACATTGTGTGGATGGAGGGGTGGGTAAACAATTTCATGACACTGTAGTGGCGTTGGCGTCGTGGCCTGAGGTAAACACAGACATGTCGAAAGTTCGTGGAGAACTGTTAACTTCGGCCAATTTATTTTGAACATGTTTGAAGCATAACTTTGGCCAATTTATTTTGAACATGTTTGAAGCATAACTTTGGCCAATTTATTTTGAACATGTTTGAAGCATAACTTTGGCCAATTTATTTTGAACATGTTTGAAGAAGCCCTGCCTGAAACGATACCATATTATTACTGAATAAGACGTGCAGTCCATTCCTTGGGTGGAGTATGGTAGTTGGTGTATTTGAAAATGTATGTATTATTGAAAGAAATGCATGCAGAATATGCTATCGTGCAGATTAACCCTTTCAACCCCAAGTAACTGACATGGACTGGTGCATGCTATTTTTAGACCAATAAATTAATAAGAAAATTACATTTGGACCAGTTCATTTATCAAAATGGGTAATTTTATCTAAAAATAGTAATAATTATTACTGGCAAAAAAGTGCAGATCCTGATGAGACGGCTCGTTACGAGCCGGCTCATCTGGATCTACACTTTTCATAAGCCTATTTAGAGGCCTGTGGGGTTGAAAGGGTTTTAAGTTATAAACCAGTCTTGTTTTTTTTGGCTGAGAATCATTTTTACTACAGTATACCAAGAAAACTTATCTTTACTACATTACAAGCTTGGAATGCATGCCATTGGGTCCTGACTGGTATTTTCCCCCACTCAGATCTGCTATAAATATCACAACAATTTTCCTGATAGCATTTAGATAGTGAACCTGGTAGTTTACCTGAGCAAGAACTTGCTTATCATGATGTTTTTATCTGAGAGGGCTGGCTGTAAACTCAATCCGTTTTGTTGGCGCTGTGTTTTACGTTTATTTATAGTCGCTATCGGTTGCCCATATGAGTGACGCCTCCTGACAAGATTTTAGTCATTTTAGATTTTGGAGTAGAGTGCAATGATACAGACAGAGACCCATTACAGAGTCTCCTCTGGTTCTTTTACGTGCACGGTGTAACGCACCGACACGAGACCTCGGTTTAATGTCCCGTCTGAAAGACTGTTAATTTTATTAGGGTCAGACGGGGGATCGAACCTGCGATCCCTGGATTACCAGCCCAACGTGTTAGCGCTGTCTGTTTTCATGCAGGTTTTAACACAGGGTGCTATCCCCCCCCCCCCAGCTGTCATATAATGGTAGAATAGGAAAGATCTGTGTCGGTCCGAATCCTGTGTGTGGAATTTTAAGATGACTTGACCCATGTCCGGTCATTACTCATGGTCCACCCCATACCCCTTGTAGTTATAATTAACCCTTTCCTTCATAGAGATTTAGGTTAATATAATATATCTCCATACAAACGACAGCCAGCCATTGAGCTATCATGCAGTGGATAAGTAGTCACCATATCTATCCCAACTCCATATATATTACTAGGACTACATGTGATTCTGGCCTTTATTATCCATACCCCTTGTAGTTATAATTAACTGAAGCTGGTTCCCAGAATGTGATTATCACCTGTTTAACTATTTTATGATGCAGGTACAGCACTTTGTCATTGATAAATTTCACAGGGTCTTGTTGTGTTGTCATTGATAAATTTCACAGGGTCTTGTTGTGTTGTCATTGATAAATTTCACAGGGTCTTGTGTTGTCATTGATAAATTTCACAGGGTCTTGTTGTGTTGTCATTGATAACTTTCACAGGGTCTTGTTGTGTTGTCATTGATAAATTTCACAGGGTCTTGTTGTGTTGTCATTGATAAATTTCACAGGGTCTTGTGTTGTCATTGATAAATTTCACAGGGTCTTATTGTGTTGTCATGATACATTTAGGTCTTGTTTGTTGGGTTTGTCATTGTAATTCACAGGGTTTGTGTTGTGATTGATAAATTCCAGGGTCTTGTTGTGTTGCATGATAATTTCACAGGGTCTTGTTGTGTTGTCATGGGTCTTGTCATTGATAAATTTCACAGGGTCTTGTGTTGTGATTGATAAATTTCACAGGGTCTTGTTGTGTTGTCATTGATTAATTTCACAGGGTCTTGTTGTGTTGTCATTGATTAATTTCACAGGGTCTTGTTGTGTTGCGAGATTGGTTTTGTCATTGATAAATTTCACAGGGTCTTGTGTTGTCATTGATAAATTTCACAGGGTCTTGTTGTGTTGTCATTGATAAATTTCACAGGGTCTTGTTGTGTTGTCATTGATAAATTTCACAGGGTCTTGTTGTGTTGTCATTGATTAATTTCACAGGGTCTTGTTGTGTTGTCATTGATTAATTTCACAGGGTCTTGTTGTGTTGCGAGATTGGTTTTATCTTATGGGGTAGTTGTTTATTTAGTAGAGTTTATGAGATGATTTGGAATTTAAACTTTCACACAGCAAAACCATGTTAGTCGCCACATGCAGGGAATTAAATTCGAAAACAATAAAATGGAAGGAAATGTGCAAACAGAACTTTCCACACAATGGGAGACATTATTGAGTTTTCGATTATCTCCCTTGACAGATAAAGTCCGATTTAACCCGAAATATGGATTGGTCCTTTTTAGTTGAAGGCCTTTGTTTTTATTGGTGTTCCCTAACCAGATGTTGCGGTATGATAAATTTATAAATGTGATTTTATCAAAAGCATGTTAATTAATTTATAATCAATTTCAATTTCGACAGTAAAGTATCCATTGGATATGCTGTAGGATATCTGTCGAGATTTAGTAATTTAATAATTATAAGATAGGAAAACTAATGAAAACAGATATCACATGGTGCAAAGGAAACAACGATAACGACAGAGGAAGCCATTTAACCCTTTCAACACCACAGACCTCTAAATAGGCTTACAAAAAGTGTAGATCCAGATGAGCCGGCTCGTAACGAGCCGTCTTATCAGGATCTGCACTTTTTGCCAGTAATATTACTATTTTAATAAAACAAATTACCCATTTTGATAAATGAACTGATCCAAATGTAATTTTCTTATTCATTTTATTGGTCTAAAAATATCATGGACCAGTCCATGTCAGTTACTTGGTGTCGAATGGGTTAAGAGGACCAATCTACTGTCATGAGTATTCAGGGGAAGTAACTGACTAATGTCTCTCATTGCAATTGTATTTTAGTATGAGTCCGCCTCCGTGGTCGAGTGGTTAAGATCGCTGACTTGTATACCACTGTAACCTATCATCACTGATGGTCACGGGTTCGAGCCCCGCTCAGGCCGTGTCTCATTTATATGAAAAAGTTGGCAGTTTCTTACGGAGGTTTGGTGCACCCAAGTACTGGTTAACCGCTGGAGCCTGACCAGGAAAGGTAAAGTAAGGTTAAGTAAACTGCCCGCCCAGCGATATAGCCCAAAATGGTGCTGATGCAGGCGTAAAACCCGAAATATAACGTATAACTTAATTTTAGTATGAAAGCGGCTAACCACAAACATATCCCGTGTTTACGGTACAAGCTGTCTGGGAGTATAGTTCCTTGTTTTCTTTGCATTCTTGAATGTTGAAAACACACCTTGTGATGTTTGGTAAAATAGAATGCATGTGTAACTTGGGAATTATTGAATGCCTCATTAACATAATTATATACTTACTACAAGCACTTTGTGAATGAATGCAACTGCCTTTGACTTGCCTAGAATGTTGTTTAACTAAAATATCTTGTACCTGTGATTAGTTCAAGAGTAAACAACAGATGGAATATAATATGAAACATTTCTTATAAAAACAAAAATCAGCAAGGATACACTAGAGCAACAGACTAAAGTTACATTTCCTGGAAATTTGAGGTTAAACATATTTTATGTAGCATTAATAAATTACTGGTTGCTTACTGGTTGTTAATTCAATTTTATACATATATATGTTTTACCGTATTGTTGATTTAATATGCCACCTATACAACCCAATACATCAAATACATTATCTTTCTTAACTCTTTGCATGCTGGGTAAAAAAAAGCTATAAATAGTTTTGATAATTGTAACAGACGGCAATTCATTAATATACTTTTCTGCTTTGTAATTGAAAACTCTGGAATTGTTACTTACATGCTTATACTTCAAATGCATAGATACGCCTCATGCAGCTCTGACATATATACATGTACTCGATCAACCCGTAACCTAGTTAACTCGGCCTCGTCTTACGCCGTAGTACCCCTGGCCGTTGTACGCAGCGATTTTTGATTTTAATGAATGACCCGCACTTCACTGTGATCAAATATCAACAAACTTTACAATAAAAGCCTTGTTTTAAAAATGATATAAAAAAAACGTCGATTGTACTATAGAAATATACACGGTATTGCAACAGCCATCTTTATCTGGAATGGAAGTGACGTTTTTCGCCGAAATGGCTGCCTATGATTTGTACCTATCCATTCCAGCTCCACATAATTTTATTATATACATGTATAATTTGAGCCCTCTTTCCTGTTTCTCAGGTATCTACCATGAGTTGGCAAGTGTACGTAGCCGACCAATTGATGGCACCTGGAGAGATGTGTAGCGCCGGGATATACGGTATGGATGGCGGAGAGTGGGCAGGAGATGGCTGTATACGGCCGCAACCCCATGAGGTCACAAGAATTATAAATATAGTAAATGGAAAGGACTCGGACTTTAACGGAATCAAAATTGCTGGGATCAGTTTTCTATACGTTACCCATGATCCTCAGGAAGGGTCAATTATCTTGAATCGTATCGGCGCTCCGTGTGATCAAGAAAAGTATGTCTGTTGTGGGTATTTGGCCAAAGGCTGTTTTGTCTTTGGTGTGGTCGTTGGCAATTACAGAATGGGCAACTGTAGTAAGGTTGCATGCAGGCTTAGGGACTACCTGAAGCAGGTCGGATACTAACATTTTCCAAGTACAACAACATCCTCATTTAATTAGGTGCTATTAAAAAATCTTGTTTCATTAAATTCATTTGGACTGGAAGGTCATAATGATAATATATGCAAAGGACAAGGTCATGTTGGCTGTATACTGTGTAGACTGTACACCTCCAAACTCAACTATTGTTTACACTGTACAAAGGGAAACAACTACTAAGTGTTACTTGTGTAATTAATATGCTTTATTTTGTTATATTCTTTCGCCTGCTTTTGTGTATTTTTGAAAGTAAATGACATTTTAGTAAAGTGATATTTTTACAGTCAGGCTTTGTTGAACAAAGGCCAGCCTTTAGAGATTTCGAGACGAGACGGCAATTTGTAAACAGATGCACCTTAGTCTTTATTCCTAGATTCGGCTATCCAATTAGTGCAGTGGTTAGCACACTCGCTACTCACCAATGCCGGGGTTTGATCCTCGGACCGGGAAGTACGGTTGTCGGATATGTTGGTCTTTTTCTGGAAACTCCAGTTTCCTCGCACACAACAACTACATATACGCTTTCACCCACGCCAACAAGGTTGATCAATACAAGTTGTTAAAAAGCTTTCTTCGCAATCGTTGTAAGTTAAATACAAGTTTAAAGTTTAAAGTTTTAACTTAAATATAAGTTTAAAGATTATACTTTTCAAGATCCAAGTGGGTGGGTCCTTATTTTACTTTGTTTGGATGTAACCTAGATGGTTTGAGAATATTGTGCGACTTACATTTAGAAAATTTCTTACACATAATGTTGGAAACGGTGTATTGGATACAGGCTCAGCTAATATGTTATGTTGTTTATATTGATTTGTTTATGTGTGTAGTTAGATGATTGAATTGTATTTATAAATGAAAAAAGCTCCTGGGATACACTGCTTTTGTGTTATATTTGTTTGTTAGATTGTATATACGGTTTATTCTAGAGTGGAAAAAAGGGCAGGGTGGGTCAGAAAAGGGGCAGGGTTGGTCAGAAAAGAGACAGTGCTCATATTGAGGTGCAGGAGGGGTAATTTTGGGATAGCCCCTAGAAAATATTGGTGAAATGGGCAGACGAGTAAGTTGTACAGTTCTGCCCACCCAAAGACACCTTGTATAAAAATTTTTTAAAAAAACATTAAATTTTGTTTATAAAAAAAGGCAAAAGGGCGGGGTTAATAAGGGCAGGGTGGCGGCCTATCATTCCGCTCTACAAAAGACTCTAGTATAATAATGCAATGGGAGTCGTGCATATAAATGTAATTATTTATATAATTACACTAATTTACAGGAAGCTTGTTGTGTGAATGTCGTATATGTGTCCTCAACGCTTCCATGAGTCGTGTATTTAGGCAGTGCTTTCCTGCAGATACAAGTATCGTTTTGCTGTCTTAAAACTTTGTAATTAAGAAATAAGAATAGAAACTCGTCTAGGAAACGTGATCTACAACTGTGGATCACTAACTGAATACAGCAAGTCATTTACCGGAAGAACGCAAATTGCTTGTTAGTCTTACAGACAATCCAATGTTTCAGAAATGCGACTGCAAATGAATATTAATGGACCGTGTATTGTTCTGGAGAAAATGTACATTTTAACCAATTCTGCACCAAGTGTAGCTGCTGTATGTGTTCGTTAAATAACAAGATAAAATTTTGAATTTTTCAAAAATGTTCTAAGAATCGGTGTTTTATTTCCAGAACACCAACCGACTATAGAAATAAGAGACACTGTTCTCTCCGTTTTGGAATTCACTCAGTATTTGCAGTATTCATTCATTTGCAAGTAGAAATTGTTCAATGCCTTTATTCTATATCATTTATAAATCCATATTCACAATAGTAGCTCAGTGAAACTACAATTTGGAAGCAAATAAATGTATGTAAATTTAACCAGGTCCAGGTTTATTACAGGGAATTATTGCGGTTGTGGGTGTACCTGGTTCCCCCCTCCCTTTCTAAAATTGCCAATAAACCAGTGCACTAGATGCTATTTCTCGACATTATGCTCTCCGAAGCCCTCCATCTACGTGGCCAACCCCCAACTCAAAAGTCATGGACCCGGCCCTGATGTAGAACAGAATTGATGAAACACATGCTATTGGTCGTGTTGGCAGAATTCCGGCTTGTTTGTATATTTCATGATCTTGATATCTTGATATGTCGAGTATATGTTGAGGCTTTTTGCTTTCTTTGCCAGACTACGTAGCATACTAGTCAACTATTTTACCAAAATGTGCCAAAACTATTGACGTAGACTTAGTGATATTGAAATTAATGGGTCTACAGCATTTTACTGCAGACTAAATGTTACTGCAAACACACTAAATGTTACTGCAAACACACTAAATATTGCTGCAGACACAATGAATGTTGCTGCAGATCTACTAAATGATACTGCTGATGCACTAAATGATACTGCAGAAGCACTAAATGTTGCTGCAGAAGCACTAAATGTTGCTGCAGATGTACTAACTGATGCTGCAGACATACTAAATGATGCTGCAGATGCACTAAATGATGCTGTAGACACATTAATTTCGCAGTAATTATAATGACGTGCATTGTGAATTGTGTCATTATTTTCTAGAAATGCAATAAATTATAAAATGAAACTGATGTTGTTTACATTCTAAATAATTTCCCATCCATTCTGTTTCAAATCATTTATATGAAATGTGCATTTAGTCCTATTTCTTGTAACCCAAAATCGTGGGGTTTATATATATCTGGGGATTTAACCCATTCAACGAAGTAACTGACATGGACTGGTGCATGATATTTTCAGACCAATAAATTAATAAGAAAATTACACTTTTTGTAAGCCTATTGAGAGGCTTGTTGTGTTGAAAGGGTTAAACCAAATAATTTTACAAATTTAAGTGTACTAGTATATCGTGTTTCAATCAATGAGCAACATTGCTGGTTACCTCCCTTGGCAGATAAAGTCTTGATTTATTCTCAGATACAAAATGGAATGATGGCTATTTATTATCATAAAGACATAGTTTGCAATTATTCCTAAAATATGGAATTACACGTTATAAATGACCACACATCTATATCAAAGCCATCGACGTCTACATGTTGTGGACAATTATAATTATGTGGAAAATGATGCTGTGTCATGGTTAAAGGGAACAAGTACCCTTTTATGCTTTTGTCATGGGGAACAAGTACCCTTTTATGCTTTATATAGATCTTTTAAAAGGGTATATTTGAGTCACACTAGGAAATGCATCATAATGAACATAGTCAAACCCGTGTTAGTGGTCACCTCCAGTAAGCAGCCAACCTGTATTAAGCAGCCACTTTCCAGATTCCCAACTGGATGTTTTATTATATATTTGACCTCTGTTAAGCAGCCACCTGTGCTAAGCAGCCACTTTCCAGATTCCCAATTGGTTGTTTTATTATATATTTGACCTCTGTTAAGCAGCCACTTTCTCTGACTCCCTTGTCTGGCTGCTTAAGACAGGTTTGACTGTATAAGCACATGACATGTGCACAGGTAGTGATGTTACTGTGGTATCAAACTCCAGGAAAAGTGTTGTTAGGTAAACTGCCCGCCGGCGATATAGCCCAAAATGCTGCTGATGCAGGCGTAAAACCCGAAATATAATAATAATATCAAACTCGACAATATTATCGTGACCTTATAATTATTATTAATATTGGACTGCTTTCAAAAAGCCAGAGTATTATATTAAATCCTAAATGCGTAAATGTACGAAATTAACAATTTTAATTAGTAAGGTATTGTTATAAGTAAGTAAGTAAGTAAAGACTTTATTTAACGAGGGTAACACATTTAACAAGAGTTAATCTTCCATGTGGCCCTCCACATGAATATACAAAATATTTACAAGGACAAACAGCCAGACCTGCCAGAACTATTCATGAATAAATGTAGATATAGGTACACCAAAATATTGTGTCTAAATTATGTGTGTGAATGACAACATTAAGCTTAATTAAAGCTTAACAATTATTCATAAATCCAGAGGTTTGGCAGGCCTGTCACAAACAAGTTACATGTACATGTATCAACAATCAACATGTATACATACAGTCATATATAAATATATACACAGGTAGACCAAAATCATATATTGACTCACAGATCATGTGGTGATCATATAAGGGTGTGTTTTAACCCTTTCCCTCATAGAAGCATCTCTTGACGCCATTCCTAATACGACATACATTGACAATGTGGTAGTCAAACCAATGTTCATAATAAAGGCCAGAATCTCATGTAGCCCCAGTAATATCTATGGAGGTGGGATAGATATGGCGACTACTTATCCACTGCATGATAGCTAAATGGCTGTCGTTTATATGGAAAGGGTTAAGTAAGATATAAGCCTTAAACGGTATATGTAAAATATTGGCACTGTGTTAGGTGCTACTGGCCTCAAACAGTCCAATATGTAACAATATTTTACATATTAAAATCTTGTTGCAATGTATATAAGTGTGTGTTTTAATTAAGATATAAGCCTCAAACGGATCCGATCCAATATGTAAAATATTGGCATAGTGTTCGGTGTTACGAGCCTTGCACAGTGCAATATTTTACATATTGGATTGTTATTGGTTTATATCCGACATATATACTACCAAGTAACAAAACACATGTGTTGTATTTAGTTTGCATTAATCACATGTGCAGCTATTCAAACGGTTTTGTTTGTCATTTTGTGCGCTTATGTTGGTTTCCTTCAGAACAACTCATTTGTACATTAGTCGATGTTGTTCATAATTATGTATTTGAAATGTTTTATAATAGAACAAATAAATGTTGATATTGAACACAGGCATGGAAACGGTTAGTGAAGTTTGTGGTCGGAAGATATAAAAATTACATCTGGGTATAATATATTGAAACTATATAGTTTATACAAATTTATTTTAGCTCCATTGCGAAACAAGTTCTTACAACTTATATTAATCACTCTCGAGACCTCATTCCTGATGGAATCCATCGCCACGAAGGAGAGAGAAGAGGCAACATGGAATTTAAATGCCACTCACCTAAGGGCACAATCGTAACGGCTCCAGCGGGGCTCTAACTCCGGGCCATTCGCACCTGAAGCGAACGCGCATCCACTGCGCTATCACGACTTCCACAAACTATATATTCTGATATTACCTCAGTTTGTGCACAATTGACATAATAAGTGTGCATAATAAATAATATGTCTATTTTCAATCGGACATTATTTGGCTATTTTCAACTACATGTATTTTTCATGGGTACATTAATCAATTTTGGCTATTTCAATAACATTTGGGTATTTTCGGTTGTACATTAATTATGACTTCTGTATTTTTACATTTGACTATTTTCAAAATCCACTGATCTTTTCTTGTCTGTGTTATAGACAATACAAAGTGTATTTTAATTTAAATTGTATTGTTTAACCCTTTCAACACCACAGACCTCTAAATAGGCTTACAAAAAGTGTAGATCCAGATGAGCCGGCTGGTGACGAGCCGTCTCATCGGGATCTGCACTTTTTGCCAGTGATATGACTATTTTTAGACATAATTACCCATTTTGATAAATGAACTTGTCCAAATGTGATTTTCTGATTCATTTATTGGTTTATGAATATCAAGGACCAGTCCATGTGAGTTACTTGGTGTTGAATGGGTTAATAGGTCACCAACCATGATGTTACATTGTACGTTATTATTAATTAATTTAGTCAAACCTGTGTTAGTGGTCACCTCTATTATATACAGTCAAACCTGTGTTAGTGGTCACCTCTATTATATACAGTCAAACCTGTGTTAGTGGTCACCTCTATTATATACAGTCAAACCTGTGTTAGTGGTCACCTCTATTATATACAGTCAAACCTGTGTTAGTGGTCACCTCTATTATATACAGTCAAACCTGTGTTAGTGGTCACCTCCATTATATACAGTCAAACCTGTGTTAGTGGTCACCTCCATTAAGCAGCCATCCTGCATTAAGCAGCCAGTTTCCAGATTCACAATATATTGTTTTATTATACATTTGACATCCATTGAGCAGCCACTTTCTATGATTCTCTTGGATGGCTGTTTAAGACAGGTTTCACTGTACTCTATACTTTGATGTCTTTGGTTAGCAAAAGGAAAGTGCAGCTTTTACTATACAGTAACGGATATCAGGCCCGTAGCCACACTGAGGCACACCGAGGCAGCTGCCTCGGTTAAAATTTCCAAAGCAACCAAAAAATAAATGAAAAATTAAATAAATAAAATGCAAAAAATATCCCTTTTCTGTATAAAATGTTGACTGCTAGAGAGCTGAATGGTCGGTACATAATTATACGTCTAAGCTCATTAAATCAGAAAACGCAGCAAATCGCTTCTATGCCCCAACTATTTTAAGGGGGAACATGCCCCCGGAACCCCTAGATTGCCCAGATTGAAATGTGCCTCTGGCTTACGGGCTGGATGTACAAGTGCACTATGGGGACTCGTGTCCTAGAACGAGCCAGAAGAAGACTGAAAAGCTTGCTCACGTCTCTGCAAATTTTGACATCAGAAATGTGCACAATAACTGATGCTTTGATGAACATTTAATCCAATAGTTTTGTAATAAGACATAAAATGATTATATTAGTGTGTAAGGCTATCCAGCATAGACTAGAAGACTTACCCACATCACATGTCGACGATGCAGATGACTCGGGGGGCCAGCTGGAGATCGTGGGCATCACATCAAGATGGAGATCTCGTGCGTCGGACCCAGCACGAGATCTTGTGCAGTGATAGGTAACTTGGCATGTGTAACGGGTGTGGTTATGGTTTGTTGTAATACTGCTCTTTGTATGCTAACTTCTCTCAAACCAGGGCTGTGAGTCTTGTTTAACCCATAACCTGCCAATCACAACTAAAGTTGCTTTTGCAAACAGCATAGAGCCAGATCAGACGACACAGAATGTGGCGTCTGATCAGGCTCTATGCTATTTGGATAGTGGAGCTAAATCACTTGTCTGAATAGTAAACAACATAGATCCTGATGTGGCGTAATGCTGCAGTTGATCTGGATCTATGTTGTTTGCACATTCCGTCAATTTAATTGGCAGGTTACGGGTTAACAAGTATAGTCAGATTACTACCATCCATTGTTGCCTATAAGGCGATCTTGCCTATAAGACGACCCCACCTACTCTGTCCTAAAATCTGTGGGGTTTTGGCATGCATTCGCATATAAGACTGGTTGATAAAATGGACTCCAGACCCTGTATAAATTGCATGTTTGGCCAGTGCAAGTAGTTGAAGAAATTTTGAGTGCTACCTTTTCTAAAATGTATTTATGGATACAAATTATAAAAATCTTAATACCACTCAATTATGAGACTGGAAGCCACTTTGAGGCCATAATCTGGTGGTTAAAAAATCGTCTTGTAGGCTGGTATGTACGGTATTTGGATTCACAGCCTTGTTCAATTTAGGACTCTCAATTTCTGTTAATGTAAACCATGTGTCTATGTTTCATAAAACTGTTTTCAAGTATTTTCTATCTACCCATCTATCTTCCAATAATGTTGATTCAGTGTGGGGATGTAGTCACTTTGTGTGTCAAACCGCAGAGATATTTGAAGGATCAAAATGTAAAAGTTTATAGTAAAAAACAGGAGGGAAATGCAATATGTTCTATCCCGAAGAGTTAATGGATTTGTAATGAATTATCAATTAGTTATTGGGAATCCTGGGAAGACTTTGTGCTGTTTTCCAGATTATGTACAGGAATGCGATGAACCTTTGATTGCCCGAGATGTCTTGTAGATCTGTGATTGATTTGAAGAATAACAAACTTGGCAAATAAAGATGTTCCGACATTATCTGCCATCTGATCGGGTTCTATGCTCTCTGATCTGGATCTACTTGGTCCGATCTGGATCTACACTGTCTGATTCTGATCTGGATCTACACTTTCTGATTCTGATCTGGATCTACAATGTCTGATCTGGATCTACACTGTCTGATTCTGATCTGAATCTACACTTTCTGATTCTGATCTGGATCTACAATGTCTGATCTGGATCTACACGGTCTGATCTGGATCTACACTGTCTGATCTGGATCTACAATGTCTGATCTGGATCTACACAGTCTGATCTGGATCTACACTCTGATCTGGATCTACAGTCTGATCTGGATCTACACAGTCTGATCTGGATCTACATGGGTTGATCTGGATCTACACTGTCTGATCTGGATCTACACTGTCTGATCTGGATCTACACTGTCTGATCTGGATCTACATGGTCTGATCTGGATCTACATGGTCTGATCTGGATCTACACAGTCTGATCTGGATCTACACTGTCTGATCTGGATCTACACTGTCTGATCTGGATCTACAGTCTGATCTGGATCTACACTGTCTGATCTGGATCTACACTGTCTGATCTGGATCTACAGTCTGATCTGGATCTACACTGTCTGATCTGGATCTACATGGGTTGATCTGGATCTACATGGTCTGATCTGGATCTACATGGGTTGATCTGGATCTACACTTTCTGATTCTGATCTGGATCTACACTGTCTGATTCTGATCTGGATCTACACTGTCTGATTCTGATCTGGATCTACACTGTTTGGATCTGGATCTACACTGTCTGAGCTGGATCTACACTGTCTGATCTGGATGAATACTACAGATGTAACTTCAAGCATCTACTTGTAATTTTTCGGTACCGATATGTGCATGTATGCTTAATGCTATCTTTGAAATGAGAGTCCATTCTTACTACCTATTACTTTCTAAATAGATTAGTCTAGCGCCAGACATGGAAGTTATATCAGTTTGCTCTGATCTCAAGTACAAGTGATTTGTTGGAGTATGAGGTTTTCTACCAATCACAATGCTTGCGTCTTAATTCGAGCTAGAAGTTCCACGCCTGACATGTGTTTTTAACCTTTATTCTTCATCATTTTATTTTACTCTCGTTCTCATGTGGAACTGCTTGGTCAGGGTGGTGTCAGTCTATATATAGCTTATTCTCTAACTGCTCGTCTCTCAATTAGTTCCATCTCGGTTTGATTGTGCTCGTATGTCCGTATTTCTGTATGTATGTCCGTCGCCACATTATCGTGTCCAGGCTGCAACTTTGTCATGCATGGAGGATTTTCAAATAACTGCACACAAATGTTCGCCACATGAAGATACTGTGTCGCATCACAGACTTGTTACCCGACCTTAAAGGTGGAGGTCATACTGAGGTTAAAGGTCAAATACATGTATTGGTATAATTCATGTCAGGGCTGTAACATTGTCGTGAATAGGGGTATTTTCAAATAACTATGTACAAATGGTCGCCACATCTAAACGATGTGTCGCATCCAAGACCAGGGTCCCTATCTCGAAGAAAGAGGTCATGTTTAAAGGTCAAATTTTTGTATAATATATCGGGTCAGCTCTGTAGCCATGTGGATGAGGCGATTCTGAAATAATGTGTGACAAATGTTCCCCATAGCTTCATGCATTAAGGGATTTTTAAATGTGACTGTGTACACACAAATGTTCGCCATATGAAGATGACATTTCGTTTCCAAGACCCATGACCCGACCTCAAAGGTCAAGGTCACACTTAGAGGTTAATGGTCAAATATTGGTATAATATAATTATTGTGTCTGCTCTGTAACTTTGTCATTGATGAGGTTATTCTGAAATTATGTGGCACAAATATTATCCATATGAACATGTGTCGCGTCCCTACAGGTCAAGGTCACACTTTGCGGTTACAGGTCATATATTCTTATATTTTGTGTTCGGGTTGTAGCTGTCGTGCTTTGGGAGATTTTCAAATAAATACGCACAAATGTTCGCCATAACAAGATGACGTGTCGCGTCCAAGATCCGTGACCCTACCGCAAAGGTCAAGGTCACACTTAGAGAATATTTGTATAATATATCTTGCCCAATCTGTAACTTTGTCATTCATAAGGAGATAGTGAAATAATATGGCACTAATGTTCCTCATGAAGATCACATGTCAAGTCTAAGACCCTAGTACCTACCTTCAAAGGTCAAGATCACACTCAGTGGTTAACGGTCAACAGTACAACAGTGAGTGTGGCGACATATGTTTTTTCAAAAACATTTTCTTGTTTTATCCTCCATTCTGTTGATATACAATAGGCGCAGTATATTACATACCAAATCGCTATCTATTTGCATAGGCACGGTGTGGAACGGCAACTATGTGGGGGAAGCAATAAAGGCGTTATATGCCGTCCATGTGGAGTAATGGGTTAATATTGTGGTGGGGTAATACGTTATATATAATCTAATATGCTTTTGCTGAATCTGTCGGCCTCACGACCTCTGGGCGACTTACAATATGGCTTAGCTACTACAGGGTAGTTGTTTTGAAACTGCTGCCTAAATGATGTCGTTGGTAACGGTGTAGTGAGGGCACAGTAAACCTGTAGATGAGTTGTGCCATGGGATAACAAACATTAGTCAGGAAGGCAATTTAACTTGTGAATCGCTAAAGATTTTGCACATAAAGTCTCGTTTCATACAGCTTTCTTTTAGCTATATGCGAAACAAGTTCTTAACAATTAGTTTTATTCGCTCTCGTAACGTCATTCCTGAGAGAGAGAGAGAGAGAGAGAGAGGAGAGAGAGAGAGAGAGAGAGAGAGAGCAATTTAACTTGTGAATCGCTAAAGATTTTGCACATAAAGTTCGTTTCATACAGCTTTCTTTTAGCTATATGCGAAACAAGTTCTTAACAATTAGTTTATTCGCTCTCGTAACGTCATTCCTGAGAGAGAGAGAGAGGGAGAGAGAGAGAGGAGAAGAGAGAGAGAGAGAGAGAGAGAGAGAGAGAGAGAGATGAGAGAGCGATAAAGAGAGAGAGAGAGAAAGAGAGAGAGGGAGAGAGAAGATAGAGAGAGGGAGATGAAAGAGAAGAGAGGAGAGAGATAGAGAGAGAGAGGGAGAGAGAGAGAGAGAGAGAGAGAGAGAGAGAGAGGAGGGGAGAGAGAGAGGGAGAGAGAGAGAGAGAAGGAGAGAGGGAGAAGAGAGGGAGAGAGGAGAGAGAGAGAGAGAGAGATAGGAGAGATGAGAGAGAGAGAGAAGAGAGAAGAGGAGAGAGGAGAGAGAGGAGAGAAGAGAGAGAGAGAAGAGAGAGAGAGAGAGAGAGAGAGAGAGTAGCCAATGTGGATTTGTTTGTGTTGCCCAGGCACCACCAATGCGACGGACGGATCTGTAGTCCATGCTGGACTTGTAATCCAGGGATCGCAGGTTCAACCCTAATAAAATGAACAGTATTTCAGATGGGACTTTAATCCAAGGTCTTGTGCAGTGCTTTACACCGTGCACGTTAAAGAACCGGAGGAGACTCTGGAATGGGTCTCTGTCTATCATTTCACTGTCCTCCAAAAATCGAAAATGACTAATCTCTTCAGGAGGCGTTGCTCACATGGGCAACCGGTAGCGACCATAAATAAACGTAAAACGCACACACACCACCAACGCATTTCTGGTTGGATTAATTTCACAACCACATGATTACGAGACGAATCCAACATCTCTTACGTCACATAGTCATCACTACGGGGTTATTTTACATTACTTTCATGACAGCTTATGTTAGTTTTCCCTCGGCACAAGCTTATTTTACTACGCCTTGTCTCACTTTTTCACTAGCATGCTTACATGTGTTGATGTATGTGTATCCCTTTATATCTACTTTTGGTACTTACATATGGCAGTGTGTTACCTAGATATGTACACATGTAACCGTATCTCACTTTTTCACTAACATGCTTACATGTGTTGATGCATGTATATCGTTTTATATCTACTTTTGGTACTTACATATCACAATGTGTTACCTAGATAGCAATGTACACATGTAACCGTATCTTTACTGATCTGATGCGACACAATCGCTGTAATCTCAGGGTCAAGATACAAGTTACAGTGTACATGACCGTGATGTTGAAATGAAAGTTAAATTGTGTGATGAATTACGATCACTGACTGTGTATCAATTATTGTAATATAAGCAAATAGCTCGTGATATAATAGGATAACTGAAAACATTTACATGTTCATTCATTACTGTAATATTACCATTTGTTTGTACAGATTTGTTAGTTGAAAGGAATTATTTCATTATACATTTTGTAAGTTTTAATGTTGTTTGTTATAAACATTGAATACTTTACTACGTTATAATACAAGGGGAGTCCGCCTCTGTGGTCGAGTGGTTATGGTCGCTGACTTGTATACCACTGTAACCTATCATCACTGATGGTCACCGGTTCGAGCCCCGCTCAGGCCGTGTCTCATTTATATGAAAAAGTTGGCAGTTTCTTACGGAGGTTGGTTGGAAGTACTGGTTAACTGCTGGAGCCTGCCCAGTAAAGGTGTTGTTAAGTAAACTGCCCGCCGGCGATATAGCCCGAAATGGTGCTGATGCAGGCGTAAAACCCGAAATATAACATAATATAAGGGGCATTCCGTACATATGCCATTCCAAACGTTACACGCTTTTTTGATACAACATGGATAATTAATTATAAACAATGAAGCTGCACTGGAGATATAATTAACATGTTTCTTTTTGAAGTTCTTGCACGTTGAAATGTTTATGCAGTGCATAGAATGTGCTTTTGTGTGAATTCCAGCAATACGTTTGTAGATGGGTGCTAGATAGTTCACTGCTTCAATATTGTTTAATTCTTACTGTGTTGGAAAACATGTATTCATTTTTGCAAACAGCATACAGCCAGATCAGATTGCACAGAATGTAGATGTCTGATCTGGCTCTGTTGTTTGCAAAAGCGACTTTAGTCGTGATTGGCAGGTTACGGTTTAATGGATTCAATTATATGATACATCTTTTAGATATTGTTGCGGCCATTTTTAACAAGATATGACTGCCCAGTAACTTTTATAAACTACAACATGGTCTATTCTACCAGTGTCACGCCCTAACCAATATAGTTCCATTTCGGAACATATGCAATTGATTATATCGAGGCGCATTTTATGCTCTACAAAACTTAGACATTCCTAGAAGAAAATAAAAGAAACTACGTCCGCCTCCGTGGTCGAGTGGTTACGGTCGCTGACTTGTATACCACTGTAACCTATCATCACTGATGGTCACTGGTTCGAGCCCCGCTCAGGCCGTGTCTCATTTATATGAAAAAGTTGGCAGTTTCTTACGGAGGTTGGTGCACCCAAGTACTGGTTAACCGCTGGAGTCTGCCCAGGAAAGTTGTTGTTAGGTAAACTGCCCGCCGGCGATATAGCCCAAAATGGTGCTGATGCAGGCGTAAAACCCGAAATATAACATAACATAAAAGAAACTACCCTAACTTTGTAACAGTCTAATTTCACAATTCTAAGAATTTCAAATATATTTCAATTATTTTCAGTAATACTTCAAAATGGGCTGGGAAGCACATGTCAACAGTCTGATGGCTGGGCCGGGGATGAAAATGGCAGGACTGTTCGGGATTGATGGAAACCCGTGGGCAACTTCCGCAGCATTTAACCCAACCGTGGCGGAAGTCTGTCGTCTGGTGAAGCTAGTTCAAGGAAAGGATATTGGTGGAGAGAGCATTACGATATGTGGTGCAAAATACATGTTCCGCAGCCCAGCAGATGACGGACTTTTAACAATTCTGTCGCTAGGAGACGGAGAGAAATATGTGTGTAATGTGTGTCAGACGACGCGCGGGGTAATAGTGGGGGTAGCACAGGCGTCGGGGGCAGGCGCGTCTCGGGAATATGTAGACAAATACAAAAACTATCTGAAAGGACAGGGATACTAGTCAATATTGTGAATCTTATTGCATGATGCACCTTTTAGATGTTGTGACAGCCATTTTGAACATCACTGTCTAGTTATAAACTACAAAATTGTCCATTTTACCAGTGTCATGCCCTAGCCAATATAGATTCATTTCAGAACCAGGGTTCCCACTGGCGGTCGCCAATTCCGACAAATAACAAATATTGGCGCTAAATTTTGTGAATTGGCGAACATATTTTGTGCAACTTTTTAAAAAAAAAAAGGTGTACATGTTTTGTCAAATATATGGCTTCATATATTTATTTTGTGAACTATTGGCTCTTAGTTGGCTCCAAGTCTTTTCAATTGGCGACAGAAGTGGCACAGACAAACATTCAGACAGAGGGAACCCTGAGAACATATGGTATTGGATTACATCAAGGCCCATTTTATGCTCGACAAAACTTAAAAACTTACACATTCCTAGAAGAAAATGAAAGAAACTGATAATAGATGCCTGCTAACATTACATGCATGTTGAACAAAATCCCAGAAACTGTCCCAATAATATATTTTGATACCAAGGTCCCAAAGGTACACCAGTTTCATCCCCCAAAAATACACCAGAGGTGGTACACCTAATGCAACACATTTTTTTTCTTTACTTTGAAAAAGTGGCTGGAGTAGAAGCTGTATGTTTGATTGAAAGTCGAATAGGTTTTGCATTTGTTTCAATAAATTGCCATGAACAAACACACAATCGGGGGCACATCTCGCAGCAGCAGCAGCCTGTGGATCTTCAGCGTGTCATACTCTCTAACTGCGCTCTAATCAATTTTTTTAATGTGTTAAATGTTGTCCATAATTATGTTGAGAAAAGAAAGCACTCGGACACTGAAACATTTCTTCCAACTTCACTGGCCAGGCATGCAATTTATACATTTTATCAACCCGTTTTATATGCGAGTGCATGCCAAAAACCCAGATTTCAGGACCAAAGTAGAGGGTCGTCTTATAGGCGAGTATGGACGGTAGGTGGTGGCGAGTATAGATTCAAGAATACAACAACAAATTATGTGATACGGCACTCTACTCCGACTTTGGCTTTTCAAAAGAATGTGTTTTGTCAACTTTTGTGTTTCTTTGGTTGAAATATTATATTTTAAAATGTTGTTTTCTGTGCTTAGCTTTCTTAACCTGTTGCCTGCTGAGTAAATGAAATCACATTTACAAACAGCATATATCTGATCAGGATGTTGTTTGCTATTCAGCCAAGTGTCTTTGCTCCACTAACCGAATAGCAAACAGCATAGAGCCTGATCATACGGCACGGTTATGTTGTTTGCTATTCAGCCAAGTGTCTTGCTCCACTAACCGAATAGCAAACAGCATAGAGCCTGATCAGACGGCTCGCACGTTCTGTGCCGGTGCCATATGATCTGGCTCTACACTGTTTGCAAAAGTGATTTTATCTGCCGCTAGCGTGCAAAGTATTAATTAAATACAGGTGTATAGACACCCTTTATTGTCGCGATAGTTCAGTTTCACTTTTTGTATGGAATTATTCGATTTCTCACAGACTGTTGACTAGTTTACCAACCTCGATTTTTTATGGCATTTTCTGACTTCTAGACTTTGTATAATTTGTAGATCTGCGTATTCTGCGCAACAATTTGTAGATCTGCGTATTCTGCGCAACAATTTGTAGATCTGCGTATTCTGCGCAACAATTTGTAGATCTGCGTATTCTGCGCAACAATTTGTAGATCTGCGTATTCTGCGCAACAATTTGTAGATCTGCGTATTCTGCGCAACAATTTGTAGATCTGCGTATTCTGCGCAACAATTTGTAGATCTGCGTATTCTGCGCAACAATTTGTAGATCTGCGTATTCTGCGCAACAATTTGTAGATCTGCGTATTCTGCGCAACAATTTGTAGATCTGCGTATTCTGCGCAACAATTTGTAGATCTGCGTATTCTGCGCAACAATTTGTAGATCTGCGTATTCTGCGCAACAATTTGTGGATCTGCGTATTCTGCGCAACAATTTGTAGATCTGCATATTCTGCGCAACAATTTGTAGATCTGCGTATTCTGCGCAACAATTTGTGGATCTGCATATTCTGCGCAACAATTTGTGGATCTGCATATTCTGCGCAACAATTTGTGGATCTGCATATTCTGCGCAACAATTTGTAGATCTGCATATTCTGCGCAACAATTTGTAGATCTGCGTATTCTGCGCAACAATTTGTGGATCTGCATATTCTGCGCAACAATTTGTGGATCTGCATATTCTGCGCAACAATTTGTGGATCTGCATATTCTGCGCAACAATTTGTGGATCTGCATATTCTGCGCAACGGGTCTGTCGATCTTGACACAATGCTGCTCATCATTGGTCTACTCGACACGTACACAGAAATGCTATTGACAAGGAGCTTTTATCATAGATAAGAACTTGTATGAAATCACTTTACTACGTATATGTTGACAGATTAAGCAATATTCCCGCACAATACCCTTGGTAATGGCTGTCACTTCACAATTGCATTTAATCTACAGCGTCCACTTTTCCCTTACCAAGCTCCGTGGTCGAGTGGTTACGGTCGCTTAGTTGTATACCACTGTAACCTATCATCACTGATGGTCACAGGTGGTTTGAGCCTTGCTCAGGTCGCGTTTCATTTATATGAAAAAGTTGGCAGTTTGTTCGGCGGTTGGTGCACCAAGTACTGGTTAACAGCTGGAGCCTGCCCAGGAAAAGTGTTAGGTAAGCTTCCCGCTGGCAATATAGCCCAAAATGATGCTGATGCAGGCGTAAAACCTGAACAAACAAACAAACTTACCAAAATCAGAAACATGTAATCATCATGCTCATACCGGTAAGTACATCTCGTTAGGTTTAACTGATAACTTCAAATTACTTCCCCCTCACTGCTATATGGTTGAATCCCACGGAGGGGGGTGTCGGCTGGCTTGTGGAAGGTCAGTGGTTAGTTTATACAAATTTATTTTAGCTCGATTGTGAAACAAGTTCTTTCAACTTATATTAATCACTCTCGAGACCTCATTCCTGATGGAATCCATCGCCATGAAGGAGAGAGAAGAGGCAATGTGGAATTTAAATGCCTTACCTAAGGGCACAATCGTAACGGCTCCAGCGGGGCTCGAACTCCGGACCTTTCACACCTGAAGCGAAATCGCATCCACTGCGCTATCACGACTTCCACCAGGTCAGTGGTTATATCATGGTGCCCGTCCGCGCCCGTAATACTGCTAGGAGATGCACACAGGGTCCTCTACTAATACTAGCTGGAGAGTTGCCATGAGATCTAAGCTGTTTGTGCAACTTTAAGCCCCGTAAAACAAAGAAACATTAATGCTACACCGGTAGCGACGATAAATAAACGTAAAACACACACACATGCTACACCGGGCACCTATGAATGTGACATCGACCGCGATGTTTTCAAGATCAATTTCATATTACTTTCGTTCATATTTCAACTGAAATTTACCCCAGTAATCCAAACTGTTTCATGACTGCATATTTGTATATCAAATACAAGAAATCTTAACATACTCATTTCACACATTGGATTTTAGGCTCAAATACAGACAGAGCTACAGAGAGACAGCCGAACGGGGGAAAAAATACTGCTGTAATCAAAATAAGATTATATAGTGCTAAAGTACATTAAAGTACATTAAAAATGTGTGTGTTTATGTTTTATTTATCATCGTAGCGGGTGCCCATAATTTCAAGCGGCACCTCCTTAAGAGATTAGTCAGTTTAGATTTTGTAGGATACTCGCAGGATACCCCCCA
>CM026386.1:16863181-17008943 GCA_014843695.1 Archivesica marissinica | reverse complement strand
TCTGACCCTAATAAAATTAAGTCTTTCGATTGGGATTTTAAACCAAGGTCTTGAGTCGGTGCTTTACACTGTGACACGTAAAGAACCAGAGAGGTCTCTGTCTGTATCATTGCACTATCCTCCAAAATCTAAACTGACTAATGTCTTCAGGAGGCGTCGCTCATATGGGCAACCCGTAGTAACGATAAATAAAACGCACACACACGCAAATAAAGTATCATGTATATATCTGCCTTGTTTCTAGCTGTGCCAAGTTGAGCTTTGTTTATCCAGGAGAAATCTCCACTAAGCAGGGTTCATTCTAAGTCAGGGTCCCTAGGGCGACTATTTCGCCCACATCGCCCTCTAGAATGATCCCTGCTAAGACGAGCCATTTAAGCCTAACAAATCTCTAATTTGAACTCGTCTCCAAGTCTTTAGTTTCTGTTTCATATTGGGTTCATTCACTGTATATAGAGAAAATATTAGGTTTCCTATCGGGGTAAACTGCCAGTCGGCGATATAGCCCAAAATGGTGCTGATGAAGGCGTAAAACCCAAACAAACAATGCAATGCAATTTATTAGGTTTCTGTCTTATAAATATCAATTTATTAGACGAATTGGAGGAAAATAGACATGGCGATGCTCTGCCGATCCTTGTATTTGTTTTAGGGATGGCAACGAATGGTGATTGTGATATTCGAATATTCGAATAATCTTCCGAACGAATATTCGCAAATTTCTCCAACTTTCGATTTCCACTACAGTTAGTATCTGTAAAACAAATGCTTCTCAGTTTGTGTCCCGTCAAATAGACTGCATTAATCAATTAGTGACCCCTGTAAGGTGTGAACAACATGTCATCACCCTCCTTTGTTATTTGGAGCCAAATCGCGATGACATTTCACACCTTCGGGCACGCATTGGGTCATTCTTTGTTTTCGAAACTTAATTGATTGAAATTTAAACAAACATATATATCCTTTTAAGTTCTGATTTAACTGCAATTGATTAAAATTTGATTTGAATTTTTTTTTAATATTCGAATATGGTTTTAATATTCGGACGTTCGAACGAATATTCGAACATTCATTGCCATCCCTAATTTTTTTGAAGACGAGTTTAATGAGCCATATGAATTTATATTTATCAGTTCTATAAATACTATCCTATATTCTGATAAAAAGAAAAAGACGGATCTGTAGCCCAGTGGTAAAACGCTGGACTGGTAATCCAGGGATCGCAGGTTCGATCCCCCGTCTGACCCTAATAAAATTAAGTCTTTCAGATGGGACATTAAACCGAGGTCTCATGTCGGTGCTGTACACCGTGCACGTAAAAGAACCAGAGGAGACTCTGGAATGGGTCTCTGTCTGTATCATTGCACTATCCTCCAAAATCTAAAATGACTAATATCTTCAGGATAATATTACCAGTCCATCGTATTAACCACTGGACTACGTAATGATTTAGCAAACACGTCATTTATGTGCAGAATCATGGATCTAGATCAGAGCTCAACTTAAGGTGCTTGATGATGATTGAGCTTACCATATGTGTGAGCGAGGTGCTTATGTTGACCAAATGGTATTTATAATTCCTCCCCAAAATGGCAACTTGGCAGTTTTGGTGAAAAAATAACAAATTTTCCCTCAAATTAAGCCCCTTAACTGGACCTCTGATCCAGTATATAATATTCTAGTCAGTTCCAGTCTAGTCTCAACTAGTTTTCGAATAGTGTTCATATAAAACAAAGTAAACACCCGTTTTATTTCATGTATTATTATTCCAAAGCACTATTGCATGCTACAGCACCTCGTGGTTCAGCACCTCGTCATTCAGCACCTCGTTTTAGTACTGCCTGAAAATAAGTGTCCCACCCGCCATATTTTTTCACAAAATTTGGATGAGAATCAAAACAATAATTTTTGTGGTCCTATCCTTCTTGGACAATGCGGAAAGTGCACCGTGTAATGGTAAGTATTCTTTGATATCCATTAAAGTGATGTACGCGGATGAAACAAACAGTATATATAGCGTCAAACCTGTCTTAAGCAGCCAGCCAAGGTAATCACAAAGTGGCTGCTTAGCACAGGTGGCTGTTAAATATATAATAAACTAACATATTGGGAATCTGGAAACTGGCTGCTTAATGCAGGTTGGCTGCCTAATAGAGGTGACCACTAACACAGGTTTGACTGTAATAGAGGTGACCATTAACACAGGTTTGACTGTAATAGAGGTGACCATTAACACAGGTTTGACTGTAATAGGGGTTACCACTAACACAGGTTTGACTGTATAATAGAGGTGACCACTAACACAGGTTTGACTGTAATAGAGGTGACCACTAACATAGGTTTGACTGTATAATAGAAGTGACCATTAACAGGTTTAACTGTACTATTTATGATTGCTTTCCTCGTGCTACATGATATCGGATAAATTCACAAGTAACTGGCTATAATATTTGCATTGTATATTTTGAGGCCCTGCAGATCCATTTTATAACCTGGTAGGAATGATCGATGTACACTGCTCTTTCCAAATTGTTAAAATGGTGACCCCGATGGGGAAAAAATGGAGTCGGGTGAGCGATAAAATATTTCTCCGGACCCTCTCATCTGGTAAGAGTCCCATATTCAGATCATTGTGGAAGTCGTGATAGCGCAGTGGATGCGCGTTCGCTTCAGGTGCGAAAAGTCCGGAGTTCGAGCATAGCTGGAGCCGTTACGATTGTGCCCTTAGGCAAGGCAGTTAATTTCCACATTGCCTCTTCTCTCTCCATCGTGGCGATGGATTCCATCAGGAATGAGGTCTCGAGAGTGATTAATATAAGTTGTAAGAACTTGTTTCGCAATCGAGCTAAAATAAATTTATATGAACTAATCGGATCATATTGACTCCCCTTTATTGTTGATTTAACCCTTTCCCCCATAGAGATGTAGTTTTATTTCATACATTTGACTGTAATTTACCAATCGTACGCAATGGATAAACTGTGAACTTGCCTACTCCACCTTCATGGAGGTTGTTCCGATCTTTATTATAGCTTGTTTGACTAATGTGTCGATCTATCTCAATTGGCGTCGAGAGGCGCTACTAAGGGGGAAAGGGTTAATCTAATTTTGTCTTGGTCCGCCTCCGTGGTCGAGTGGTTACGGTCGCTGACTTGTATACCACTGTAACCTATCATCATTGATGGTCACGGGTTCGAGCCCCGCTCAGGCTGTGTCTCATTTATATGAAAAAGTTGGCAGTTTCTTACGGAGGTTGGTGCACCCAAGTACTGGTTAACCGCTGCAGCCTGCCCAGGAAAGGTGTTGTTAAGTAAACTGCCCGCCGGTGATATAGCCCGAAATGGTGCTGATGCAGGCGTAAAACCCGAAATATAACATATACCGGTAATAATTTTGTCTTGCTCTTTGATATACACATTTTTTTATTCCAGATGGCATCCTGGGATGATCATGTGAATATAATGAAAGCAGATGGTGCGGATGAAGCCATTATATGCGGCCTAGACGGAAATATATGGGCCCGGTCGGAGGGCTTCAATCCAACCCCACAAGAAGTAACAGTAATGATCAAAGTGGCCAAAAAGCAATCTCTAGAGGACTGTGAAAAACTAGATTGGGGCGGAAAACAGTTCATGATACTTGGAGAGTTGGAAGGAGAGCACGTAGGTGGTAAAGTGATCACGAAAAACGACGGTGATAAAGAATTTGGTTGTGTAGCGTTGTCCAATAACGCAGTTGTTGTTGTGTTGAAAAAAGGACCGAAACAACGTGATGCCGTACAAGTGTGTGAGAAACATGTGAAGTACTTGAAGGAATCTGGACTGTAACTGTTGAAGGGTTTATTTGTTCACTAATTGAACTTGATAATGAATTAAGTGACTTAAATAAGCTCTTTGTTAGAATGACTAAGGTTAAAACGAGAACTCACTCATTACTCTGTGATCGCTACATTCATATGCAAATTCTTAGTGTAGAGAGCTTGCATTAAGCTAACAATCTTAGTGTAGAGTGCTTGCATTAAGCTAACAATCTTAGTGTAGAGTGCTTCCACTAAACTAACAAGCTAACAATCTTGGTGTAGAGAGCTTGCACTAAACTAACAATCTTAGTGTAGAGTGCTTGCACTAACTAACAAGCTAACAATCTTAGTGTAGAGTGCTTGCATTAAGCCAGTGTAGAGTGCTTGCACTAACTAACAAGCTAACAATCTTAGTGTAGAGTGCTTGCATTAAGCCAACAATCTTAGTGTAGAGTGCTTGCACTAAGCTAACAATCTTAGTGTAGAGTGCTTGCACTAAGCTAACAATCTTAGTGTAGAGTGCTTGCACTAAACTAACAATCTTAGTGTAGAGAGCTTGCACTAAACTAACAAGCTAACAATCTTAGTGTAGAGTGCTTGCACTAAGCTAACAATCTTAGTGTAGAGTGCTTGCACTAAACTAACAATCTTAGTGTAGAGAGCTTGCACTAAACTAACAAGCTAACAATCTTAGTGTAGAGTGCTTGCACTAAGCTAACAATCTTAGTGTAGAGTGCTTGCACTAAACTAACAATCTTAGTGTAGAGAGCTTGCACTAAACTAACAAGCTAACAATCTTAGTGTAGAGTGCTTGCACTAAGCTAACAATCTTAGTGTAGAGTGCTTGCACTAAACTAACAATCTTAGTGTAGAGAGCTTGCACTAAACTAACAAGCTAACAATCTTAGTGTAGAGTGCTTGCACTAAGCTAACAATCTTAGTGTAGAGTGCTTGCACTAAACTAACAATCTTAGTGTAGAGAGCTTGCACTAAACTAACAAGCTAACAATCTTAGTGTAGAGTGCTTGCACTAAGTCTAACAATCTTAGTGTAGAGAGCTTGCACTAAGCTAACAATATAGAGTGCTTACACTAAGCTAACAATATTAGTGTAGAGAGCTTGCACTAAGCTAACAATCTTAGTGTAGAGATCTTACACTAAGCTAACAATATAGAGTGCTTGCACTAAGTCTAACAATCTTAGTGTAGAGAGCTTACACTAAGCTAACAATATAGAGTGCTTGCACTAAGTCTAACAATCTTAGTGTAGAGAGCTTGCACTAAGTCTAACAATATTAGTGTAGAGAGCTTGCACTAAGCTAACAATCTTAGTGTAGAGAGCTTACACTAAACTAATTATTTATTTACCATGTGGCCGAATGAATTGCCCAACTCCAAATTCTAGATATAGCTTGACTGCTAGTTCTTGTTACCCTCAGCATTGCTTTATTCTGGGGTATACGGTGTACAATCGCGGCGGAACAGCCATGACCACCTTGCACAACCACAAAACGACCAAGTACAACTACGCTGTTAAACAGCAACGAAGTACAACTACAACATAGAACGCCACGTAAAGCACCACGTACAACCACCATACACAACTACCACGTAAAGCACCACATACAACCACCATACACAACTGCTACGTAAAGCACCACGTACAACCACCATACACAACTGCCACTTAAAACACCACGTACAACTACCACGTAAAGCACCACGTACAACCACCATACACAACTACCACGTAAAGCACCACATACAACCACCATACACAACTGCTACGTAAAGCACCACGTACAACCACCATACACAACTGCCACTTAAAACACCACGTACAACTACCACGTAAAGCACCACGTACAACCACCATACACAACTACCACGTAAAGCACCACATACAACCACCATACACAACTGCTACGTAAAGCACCACGTACAACCACCATACACAACTGCCACTTAAAACACCACGTACAACCACCATACACAACTGCCACGTAAAGCACCATGTACAACCACCATACACAATTACCACGTAAAGCACCATGTACAACCACCATACACAACTGCCACGTAAAACACCACGTACAACCACCATACACAACTGCCACGTAAAGCACCATGTACAACCACCATACACAACTGCCACGTAAAACACCACGTACAACCACCAGTACAACCACCATACACAACTGCCACGTAAAGCACCACGTACAACCACCATACACAACTGCCACGTACAACCACCATACACAACTGCCACGTAAAGCACCACGTACAACCACCATATACAACTGCCACGTAAAGCACCACGTACAACCACCATATACAACTGCCACGTAAAGCACCACGTACAACCACCATACACAACTGCCACGTACAACCACCATACACAACTGCCACATAAAGCACCACGTACAACCACCATACACAACTGCCACATAAAGCACCACGTACAACCACCATACACAACTGCCACGTACAACCACCATACACAACTGCCACGTACAACCACCATACACAACTGCCACATAAAGCACCACGTACAACCACCATACACAACTGCCACATAAAGCACCACGTACAACCACCATATACAACTGCCACGTACAACCACCATACACAACTGCCACGTAAAGCACCACGTACAACCACCATATACAACTGCCATGTAAAGCACCACGTACAACTGCCACGTAAAGCACCACGTACAACCACCATATACAACTGCCACGTACAACCACCATACACAACTGCCACGTAAAGCACCACGTACAACCACCATATACAACTGCCACGTAAAGCACCACGTACAACCACCATACACAACCGCCACGCACAACTGCTGCGTACAGCACCATCTACATACAGCACCATACACAATTATGCCGTAAAGCACCATACACAATTATGCCATAAAGCACCATACACAATTACGCCGTAAAGCACCATACACAATTATGCCGTAAAGCACCATACACAATTACGCCGTAAAGCAGCACACACCATGTACAACCACCATATACAACTGCAACATACAGCACCATGTACAACCACCATATACAACTGCAACATACAGCACCATGTACAACTGCAACATACAGCACCATGTACAACCACCATATACAACTGCAACATACAGCACCATGTACAACTGCAACATACAGCACCATGTACAACCACCATATACAACTGCAACATACAACACCATGTACAACCACCATATACAACTGCAACATACAGCGCCATGTACAACCACATCATTTCTCCATTCAAAGTTTGAACATGTTTACATATATTTAATATTGATATCTGTATATTATTTCTTCGAAAAGATGCCAAAACTATTGTGTGTATACTATGTAACGTATGACTTCAGAATCAACTTGTAGTGCTAAGTGTTTGTGCTTTTGAAGCTTCCTGTTCTGTTACTATGACATCACGAGTGTTACTGAAATGTAGAAAATGTGTGTGTTTCATGACTACACGATATTTTGTCTCGATTTGACTCGAAAACTGACTCGTTGCCAGATTTGACAGACATGTATTTACTCGCCAATAAAACTATCTCGTTTTGGTTCCATGTCAAACTGTCATTGTCCACCCTAGACTTTAATTAACCCTTTCAACACCATAGACCTCTAAATAGGCTTACAAAAAGTGTAGATCCAGATGAGCCGGCTCATGACGAGCCGTCTCATTAGGATCTGCACTTTTTGCCAGTAATATTACTATATTTAGACATAATTACCCATTTTGATAAATGAACTTGTCCAAATGTGATTTTCTGATTCATTTATTGGTTTAAGAATATCATGGACCAGTCCATGTGAGTTACTTGGTGTTGAATGGGTTAAGAGACTTTACTTAGTGTTTGTTTATTTTGGCAACGAGCGTGATAAACACAAATTTATTTATTGAATTCCAGAACATTCGGACAATGCGCCATATTCTGTTTCACTCAGATTAAACCTTTCAACACCACAGACCTCTAAATAGGCTTACAAGAAGTGTAGATCCAGATGAGCCAACTCATCAGGATCTGCACTTTTTGCCAGTAATACTATTATTAGACAAAATGACCCATTTTGATAAATGAACTGATCCAAATGTAATTTTCTTATTAATTTATTTGTCTAAACATATCATGCACCAGTCCATGTCAGTTACTTGGTGTTGAATTGCACCAGTCCATGTCAGTTACTTGGTGTTCAATGCACCAGTCCATATCAGTTACTTGGTGTTGAATACACCAGTCCATGTCAGTTCTTGGTGTTGAATGCACCAGTCCATGTCAGTTACTTGGTGTTCAATGCACCAGTCCATGTCAGTTACTTGGTGTTGAAACGGTTAAAAGAATATTTGTTTGCATCAGTGTATGATCAAATTATATTTCTCAGATTGAACATTGAAAGCATTGAAATGACTAGCCACCGTTGATAATAATTTATGTTCATGAGTGAAATATTATCATTCACTTAAAGCGACACTACATCAATGAAAATGCAGATTTCTGCAGAATGAAATTTCCTATTATATGGTATATTTGCCTCAAAAACTGAGTATTTCAACTAATAAACAAACGTCGTATACGCGGTTTGTTTACATAGCAAAATAATGTAAATAGGGTCGACATTCATGCGTAATACGTGTGTATCCTGAATATATTGTACAGATTTATCATTATATGAAATCCTACTTTCAATTTTGAAAGTTAGTAGACCACAAAAATACTGTTTATTGATTCAATGTTAGATTTCGAAAGAATTTGTAGTATCAATGCATTTATACGTGAAAAAATGCATTTGATTTGCTTTTTGCAATGTAATGTCGCTTTAAACAAACAAATATTCTTTTTATTTAATTGCTGTTATGATTGATCCGTCCATGTTATACGTGCATATAGATGATATAGTGCTACTGTCAGTTTTGGTTGTTTGCAATATTTATAAAGTGTGCCATACATGAATATTAGGTTACTGTCTTTATAAATTTTAATTTATTAGGCGAGTTGGAGACAATATACAAGGCAAGGCCGAGCCTTGTATTCCAAGACCGTGCGAGCCTCGTATTCCAAGGCCGAGCCTCGCATTCCAAGGCTGTGCCTCGCATTCCAAGGCCGTGCCTCGCATTCCAAGGCCGTGCCTCGCATTCCAAGGCTGTGCCTCGCATTCCAAGGCCGTGCCTCGTATTCCAAGGCCGTGCCGCGTATTCCAAGGCCGTGCCTCGTATTCCACGGCCGTGCCTCGTATTCCAAGGCCATGCCTCGTATTCCACGGCCGAGCCTCGTATTCCAAGGCCGTGCCTCGTATTCCAAGGCCGTGCCTCGTATTCCAAGGCCGTGCCTCGTATTCCAAGGCCGTGCCTCGTATTCCAAGGCCGTGCCGCGTATTCCAAGGCCGTGTCTCGTATTCCAAGGCCGTGCCTCGTATTCCAAGGCCGTGCCGCGTATTCCAAGGCCGTGCCTCGTATTCCAAGGCCGTGCCGCGTATTCTTTCGGATAACGGGCCTAATAATTTCAAGTTTATAAGACAGTTACTCCTAATATTCTATTTACCATATCTTCTGATGAGAAAGAAGTTTTAGAAAGGTTTATCATACCATCTGTGAATATAATATTATGACGTCATACACTCAGCATTATGACGTCATAAAAGGTTTATTAGGCACTGACTAATTAAGCAAATTTATTAGGCAGGCAATTTTTGAACATTATTACGCATGAAGGTAGGATAAGTGTGTGTTTATCATCAACGAAAGAAGTAGTCCGATCGGCAATTCCCAGTGAAATAGAAATATTATTAGAAATTATTACGCATACTTGTATAATGGTGTTCATCTGTTTGTGAATGAGAGACATCGGTCAGTTACTGCCTCTGAATACTGATTACTCCCTAATAGTTTGTTGTTTCCTTTGTTTTTATCGTTGTTTCCTTTGCACAACATGCTATCAATTTTCTTCCACTTTCTCATATTATAATTATTATGTTACTATATCTCGACATATATCCTACAGTATATCCAATGGGTATTCTCATATTATAATTATTATGTTACTATATCTCGACAAATATCCTACAGTATATCCAATGGGTATCAAATATGTACAATTTTATTATCAATCAATTAATATGATTTGGATAAAATCACATTTATCATAACGCAACATCTGGTTAGGGAACTACTGTAAAAACAAAGGATTCCAACTGAAAGGACCGCTATACATTTAGTGATAAATTATTTGCCAATGGAGGTAATAGAAAAGCCGGCGAGGTCCCTCATTGAATTGCACAGGTATTGAGTCATCGTAGATGACAGTTGTGCACGAGACACAATAATTTATTATACCTTCTGGTCTATCGATCTCCATTAATGTCAAACCCCTCGCGGGTCTTATACAAAAACGATTAAAATATTACCACGAAACTAAAATATCTGTTTATACAAATTATTTTAGCTCGATTGCAAAACAATTTCTTTCAACTTATATTAATCACTCTTGAGACCTCATTCCTGATGGAATCCATCGCCACGAGGGAGAGAGAAGAGGCAACGTGGAATTTAAATGACTTGCCTAAGGGTACAATCATAACGGCTCCAGCGGGTCTCGAACTCCGGACCTTTCGCACCTGAAGGTCTTATACTTAATAACATTTGTCCTTCAGTTATTTAGTGGCGAATAAAACATGGTTTGGAGTTCTGGCGTGTAGGAATTAACCGGCGCTCAGAATGACAAACCATGTTTTATTTGATTATAATAACATGAATACTAATATTACCTCGATTCTAACACGACCAAAATATATAAAAATTGCAAAAATAATTTAGTAGAAGTCGACGCCACATTTGACATCACGCGCTAGCTAACCCATGGTATATTTTATTGTCTTGTCTGCACCAATCAATGCTTCTGCTGTTGCACCAATCCATGCTTCTGCTGTTGCACCAACCAATGCTTTTGCTGTTGTACCAATCTATGCTTCTGCTGTTGCACCAATCAATGCTTCTGCTGTTGTACCAATCTATGCTTCTGCTGTTGTACCAATCCATGCTTCTGCTGTTGCACCAACCAATGCTTCTGCTGTTGCACCAATCCATGCTTCTGCTGTTGCACCAACCAATGCTTCTGCTGTTGCACCAATCTATGCTTCTGCTGTTGCACCAATCCATGCTTCTGCTGTTGCATCAATCAATGCTTCTGCTGTTGTACCAATCAATGCTTCTGCTGTTACACCAATCTATGCTTCTGCT
The DNA here is from genome assembly GCA_014843695.1 of Archivesica marissinica. Taxonomy (NCBI): domain Eukaryota; kingdom Metazoa; phylum Mollusca; class Bivalvia; order Venerida; family Vesicomyidae; genus Archivesica; species Archivesica marissinica. The sequence goes on along the minus strand of CM026386.1, from coordinate 16,997,888 downwards.
GTTGCACCAATCAATGCTTCTGCTGTTGCACCAATCTATGCTTCTGCTGTTGCATCAATCAATGCTTCTGCTGTTGTACCAATCAATGCTTCTGCTGTTACACCAATCTATGCTTCTGCTGTTGCACCAATCTATGCTTCTGCTGTTGCACCAATCAATGCTTCTGCTGTTGCACCAACCAATGCTTCTGCTGTTGCACCAACCAATGCTTCTGCTGTTGCACCAATCCATGCTTCTGCTGTTGCATCAATCAATGCTTCTGCTGTTGCATCAATCTATGCTTATGCTGTTGCACCAATCTATGCTTCTGCTGTTGCACCAATCAATGCTTCTGCTGTTGCACCAACCAATGCTTCTGCTGTTGCACCAACCAATGCTTCTGCTGTTGCACCAATCTATGCTTCCATGGTTGCACCAATCCATGCTTCCTTGATCTAATCTTTCTAGTTGAATGTTTCTAGTCAATTTATCAAAATAATACTGTACTATTTCATTATGCCAAGATCAAAACGACTGTCGTAAATTAATTCTGTTACAAATACATTTCTTATATCGTTAACACTATTTTGTTGTTGTTTTATCCCAATTTCAAACCTTATTCGTGCACATAGCTACATACACCTTATTTCAGACCCAATTAAATGTGTGGGTAGAACTGTATCAAAACTAATGCCAATCTGACCACTGACTTGTCAGTAACCCCATTAGTTTATACACATACAGGCATGTACATCCATGAATACAGGAGTGTACGGAGCATGTATATCCATGAATACAGGAGTGTACGGAGCATGTATATCCATGAATACAGGAGTGTACGGAGCATGTATATCCATGAATACAGGCATGTACGGAGCATGTATATCCATGAGTACAGGTGTATCTCCATGAATACAGGAGTGTATGGAGCATGTATATCCATGAATACAGGCGTGTATGGAGCATGTATATCCATGAATACAGGAGTGTATGGAGCATGTATATCCATGAATACAGGTGTGTACGGAGCATGTATATCCATGAATACAGGCACGTATGGAGCATGTATATCCATGGATACAGGTGTGTATGGAGCATGTATATCCATGAATACAGGAGTGTATGGAGCATGTATATCCATGAATACAGGAGTGTATGGAGCATGTATATCCATGAATACAGGTGTGTACGGAGCATGTATATCCATGAATACAGGTGTGTACGGAGCATGTATATCCATGAATACAGGTGTGTACGGAGCATGTATATCCATGAATACAGGAGTGTACAGGGCATGAATACAGGCACGTATGGAGCATGAATACAGGTGTGTATGGAGCATGTATATCCATGAATACAGGAGTGTATGGAGCATGTATATCCATGAATACAGGTGTGTATGGAGCATGTATATCCATGAATACAGGTGTGTACGTAGCATGTGTATCCATGAGTACAGGCATGTATGGAGCATGTATATCCATGTACGGAGCATGTATATCCATGAATACAGGCGTGTATGGAGCATGTATATCCATGAATACAGGTGTGTACGGAGCATGTGTATCCATGAATACAGGCATGTACGGAGCATGTATATCCATGAATACAGGTGTGTATGGAGCATGTATATCCATGAATACAGGTGTGTATGGAGCATGTACATCCATGAATACAGGCATGTACGGAGCATGTATATCCATGAATACAGGTGTGTATGGAGCATGAATACAGGAGTGTACGGAGCATGTATATCAATGAATACAGGAGTGTACGGAGCATGTATATCCATGAATACAGGTGTGTATGGAGCATGTATATCCATGAATACAGGCATGTACGGAGTATGTATATCCATGAATACAGGCATGTACGGAGCATGTATATCCATGAATACAGGTGTGTATGGAGCATGTATATCCATGAATACAGGTGTGTACGGAGCATGTATATCCATGAATACAGGCATGTATGGAGCATGTATATCCATGTACGGAGCATGTATATCCATGAATACAGGTATGTATGGAGCATGTATATCCATGTATGGAGCATGTATATCCATGTATGGAGCATGTATATCCATGAATACAGGTGTGTATGGAGCATGTATATCCATGAATACAGGTGTGTATGGAGCATGTATATCCATGTATGGAGCATGTATATCCATGAATACAGGTGTGTATGGAGCATGTATATCCATGAATACAGGTGTGTACGGAGCATGTATATCCATGAATACAGGCATGTACGTAGCATGTATATCCATGAATACAGGCATGTACGGAGTATGTATATCCATGAGTACAGGCATGTACGGAGCATGTATATCCATGAGTACGGAGCATGTATATCCATGAATACAGGCATGTACGGAGCATGTATATCCATGAATACAGGCATGTACGAAGCATGTATATCCATGAATACAGGCATGTACGGAGCATGTATATCCATGAATACAGGCATGTATATCCATGAATACAGGCATGTATGGAGCATGTATATCCATGAATACAGGAGTGTACGGAGCATGTATATCCATGAATACAGGTGTGTACGGAGCATGTATATCCATGAATACAGGTGTGTACGGAGCATGTATATCCATGAATACAGGTGTGTACGGAACATGTATATCCATGAATACAGGTGTGTACGGAGCATGTATATCCATGAATACAGGTGTGTACGGAGCATGTATATCCATGAATACAGGTGTGTACGGAGCATGTATATCCATGAATACAGGCATGTACGGAGTATGTATATCCATGAATACAGGAGTGTACGGAGCATGTATATCCATGAATACAGGCATGTACGGAGTATGTATATCCATGAATACAGGAGTGTACGGAGCATGTATATCCATGAATACAGGTGTGTACGGAGCATGTATATCCATGAATACAGGCATGTACGGAGTATGTATATCCATGAATACAGGAGTGTACGGAGCATGTATATCCATGAATACAGGTGTGTACGGAGCATGTATATCCATGAATACAGGTGTGTATGGAGCATGTATATCCATGAATACAGGTGTGTACGGAGCATGTATATCCATGAATACAGGTGTGTATGGAGCATGTATATCCATGAATACAGGCGTGTATGGAGCATGTATATCCATGAATACAGGAGTGTACGGAGCATGAATACAGGTGTGTACGGAGCATGTATATCCATGAATACAGGTGTGTACGGAGCATGTATATCCATGAATACAGGTGTGTACGGAGCATGTATATCCATGAATACAGGAGTGTACGGGGCATGAATACAGGCACGTATGGAGCATGAATACAGGTGTGTATGGAGCATGTATATACAGGAGTGTATGGAGCATGTATATCCATGAATACAGGTGTGTATGGAGCATGTATATCCATGAATACAGGTGTGTACGGAGCATGTATATCCATGAATACAGGTGTGTATGGAGCATGTATATCCATGAATACAGGTGTGTACGTAGCATGTGTATCCATGAGTACAGGCATGTATGGAGCATGTATATCCATGAATACAGGCGTGTATGGAGCATGTATATCCATGAATACAGGTGTGTACGGAGCATGTGTATCCATGAATACAGGCATGTACGGAGCATGTATATCCATGAATACAGGTGTGTATGGAGCATGTATATCCATGAATACAGGTGTGTATGGAGCATGTACATCCATGAATACAGGCATGTACGGAGCATGTATATCCATGAATACAGGTGTGTATGGAGCATGAATACAGGAGTGTACGGAGCATGTATATCAATGAATACAGGAGTGTACGGAGCATGTATATCCATGAATACAGGTGTGTATGGAGCATGTATATCCATGAATACAGGCATGTACGGAGTATGTATATCCATGAATACAGGCATGTACGGAGCATGTATATCCATGAATACAGGTGTGTATGGAGCATGTATATCCATGAATACAGGTGTGTACGGAGCATGTATATCCATGAATACAGGCATGTATGGAGCATGTATATCCATGTACGGAGCATGTATATCCATGAATACAGGTGTGTATGGAGCATGTATATCCATGAATACAGGTGTGTATGGAGCATGTATATCCATGTATGGAGCATGTATATCCATGTATGGAGCATGTATATCCATGAATACAGGTGTGTATGGAGCATGTATATCCATGTATGGAGCATGTATATCCATGAATACAGGTGTGTATGGAGCATGTATATCCATGTATGGAGCATGTATATCCATGAATACAGGTGTGTATGGAGCATGTATATCCATGAATACAGGTGTGTACGGAGCATGTATATCCATGAATACAGGCATGTACGTAGCATGTATATCCATGAATACAGGCATGTACGGAGTATGTATATCCATGAGTACAGGCATGTACGGAGCATGTATATCCATGAGTACGGAGCATGTATATCCATGAATACAGGCATGTACGGAGCATGTATATCCATGAATACAGGCATGTACGAAGCATGTATATCCATGAATACAGGCATGTACGGAGCATGTATATCCATGAATACAGGCATGTATGGAGCATGTATATCCATGAATACAGGCATGTATGGAGCATGTATATCCATGAATACAGGAGTGTACAGAGCATGTATATCCATGAATACAGGTGTGTACGGAGCATGTATATCCATGAATACAGGTGTGTACGGAGCATGTATATCCATGAATACAGGTGTGTACGGAACATGTATATCCATGAATACAGGTGTGTACGGAGCATGTATATCCATGAATACAGGTGTGTACGGAGCATGTATATCCATGAATACAGGTGTGTACGGAGCATGTATATCCATGAATACAGGCATGTACGGAGTATGTATATCCATGAATACAGGAGTGTACGGAGCATGTATATCCATGAATACAGGCATGTACGGAGTATGTATATCCATGAATACAGGAGTGTACGGAGCATGTATATCCATGAATACAGGTGTGTACGGAGCATGTATATCCATGAATACAGGCATGTACGGAGTATGTATATCCATGAATACAGGAGTGTACGGAGCATGTATATCCATGAATACAGGTGTGTACGGAGCATGTATATCCATGAATACAGGTGTGTATGGAGCATGTATATCCATGAATACAGGTGTGTACGGAGCATGTATATCCATGAATACAGGTGTGTATGGAGCATGTATATCCATGAATACAGGCGTGTATGGAGCATGTATATCCATGAATACAGGAGTGTACGGAGCATGAATACAGGTGTGTACGGAGCATGTATATCCCTGAATACAGGTGTGTACGTAGCATGTGTATCCATGAGTACAGGTGTATCTCCATGAATACAGGAGTGTACGGAGCATGTATATCCATGAATACAGTCGTGTATGGAGCATGTATATCCATGAATACAGGTGTGTACGGAGCATGTATATCCATGAATACAGGTGTGTACGGAGCATGTATATCCATGAATACGGGAGTGTACGGAACCGTCTAAGAATTCATGGGCCTGGTTGAGGAGGAAAAACAGTTAAGCATACAGACAACAACAAAACTGCATCGCATACAGGTCCAATGCACTTTTATCTTAAGGATTTCTATAATATATGGTTACTATACACAGACAACAATATTCTCATTAAATCATATAACAAAAAAACAAACAAATGAATTCACTGTCACATAAAAATCTAAATGCTGAGCATTTTCATCTTACTGTAAAATCAGCAGTTTTTGCGACTTCATTCGCGAGATCACCATTTATATGGAACTTTAATCGCCCAAAATTATGTAGCTAAAACCACAAAATAACTGATTTCACATAACTTACAGGTCCATGTGGTGTATTAAGCACTAACAACTTCTCTATTTGTTGCCATAGTAACTGTTAAATCAAGAAATGGCTTTTGGCAAATAACAGCTTTATTTTACGTGATGTCCATAAATAATTTAAAGAAATATGAAGTTAGGGTTAGCCTACCACACATCCTGTATCATGATGATTAGGTGCCCACTTCCTGCGCCATTAGGGTCATGCTTGTCTACAGAACCGTTTTGTTTAATTTTATCGACATTTCATAAATTATTTAGGAAATAATATTTGTCTTGCTGTTGTTTATTGCTAATGAAACACAGTTTGGAGTTCTGGTGTTTTGGAAGTAACGTGTTTTATTCACCGATAAACAAATATTATTTCCATTCTAACATGACCCAATATAATGCTATGAGCGAATAAATTTGAGTTATTTTGTCGGTGGAATAAAATTCAACAGCCGTAAAATAGACCGGCTCTAGCCATTGTTTATTGCAAATTTAACAACTGTAGATTTGTTCTTTGTTTATAGGAACAAAATATCAACAATTAATGTTGGATTTTAATATTATTCATGGACATCCATTATAATCTATTAAAATAGAGCGGTTATTTGAGACATTCTCTGAAAAGTAAGAATAACAATATTTACTCTTTGCATGCTGGGTAAAATAATGGTCATAAATAATTGTAGCAGACGACAATTTTATTAACATGTTTTTCTTATTTGTAACTGGAAATATATGTCATGAAATTTCATTAGAACTGTGGCGTTACGACAAATAATTATATCGTAAATGTCGGTATGACACAATTGTAATGAAATTTCGCGACATATTTGACTTGTTATTTTCACTACTAGTGTGCAAAGAGCTAACTATAATCTTTCATTTATGTACATACATGTTGGTTCAGATCGCCCTCTTGCGACCTATTATTTGCATACAATACTGCACTTTATTGATACATGAGTTACAAGATTACAGCTATAAAATGTACCCTATAATTAACCCTTAAAGGACTATATTAAGGCAAAAAGTAGGGGACACATATTATACATGGTCGGTCTGCCTTATAAGGCAAAAGTAGGGAACACATAATTATTATTATACATGTTCTATCTTAAGGCAAAGGTAGGGGACCCCGTCATATACATGGTCTATCTTAAGGCAAAAGTAGGGAACCCATCCTTAATACATGGTCTACCTTAAGGCAAAAGTAAGGGACCCGTCATATACATGGTCTACCTTAAGGCAAAGGTAGGGGACCCCGTCATATACATGGTCTATCTTAAGGCAAAAGTAGGGAACCCGTCCTTAATACATGGTCTATCTTAAGGCAAAAGTAGGGGACCCGTCATATACATGGTCTATCTTAAGGCAAAGGTAGGGGACCCGTCATATCTTAAGGCAAAGGTAGGGGACCCCGTCATATACATGGTCTATCTTAAGGCAAAGGTAGGGGACCCGTCATATACATGTTCTATCTTAAGGCAAAGGTAGGGGACCCGTCATATACATGGTTTACCTTAAGGCAAAGGTAGGGGACCCATCATATACATGTTCTATCTTAAGGCAAAGGTAGGGGACCCGTCATATACATGTTCTACCTTAAGGCAAAGGTAGGGGACCCCGTCATATACATGGTCTATCTTAAGGCAAAGGTAGGGGACCCCGTCATATACATGGTCTATCTTAAGGCAAAAGTAGGGGACCCGTCATATACATGGTCTATCTTAAGGCAAATGTAGGGGAGGGGACCCATCATATACATGGTCTACCTTAAGGCAAATGTAGGGGAGGGGACCCGTCATATACATGGTCTACCTTAAGGCAAAAGTAGGGGAGGGGACCCATCATATACATGGTCTACCTTAAGGCAAAGGTAGGGAACCCGTCCTTAATACATGGTCTATCTTAAGGCAAATGTAGGGGAGGGGACCCCGTCATATACATGGTCTACCTTAAGGCAAAGGTAGGGGACCCCGTCCTATACATGGTCTACCTTAAGGCAAAGGTAGGGAACCCGTCCTTAATACATGGTCTATCTTAAGGCAAAAGTAGGGACCCGTCATATACATGGTCTACTTAAGGCAAAGGTAGGGGACCCGTCTATACATGGTCTACTTAAGGCAAAGGTAGGGACCCGTCCTTAATACATGGTCTATCTTAAGGCAAAAGTAGGGGACCCGTCATATACATGGTCTATCTTAAGGCAAAGGTAGGGGACCCGTCATATACATGTTCTATCTTAAGGCAAAGATAGGGGACCCGTCCTTAATACATGGTCTATCTTAAGGCAAAAGTAGGGGACCCATTTTATATATGGTTGATCTGCCCAATAAGGCAAAAGTAATGGACCCATATTATACATGGTATATCTTAGGGCGGTGTAGAGGACCATGGGTCACCGTCCTATAGCGAATTAATGAATCACGTTCTTACTATAAACATCAAAATAATGCCCACTTGCTTACTCCGGCTATCACATCACACCCGGCTATCACATCACACCCGGCTATCACATCACAGCCAGCTATCACATCACACCCAGCTATCACATCACACCCGGCTATCACATCACACCCGGCTATCACATCACAACCAGCTATCACATCACAACCCGGCTATCACATCACACCCGGCTATCACATCACACCCGGCTATCACATCACACCCGGCTATCACATCACACCCGGCTATCACATCACAACCAGCTATCACATCACAACCCGGCTATCACATCACACCCGGCTATCACATCACACCCGGCTATCACATCACAACAGGCTATCACATCACACCCGGCTATCACATCACACCCGGCTATCACATCACAACCAGCTATCACATCACACCCGGCTATCACATCACAGCCGGCTATCACATCACAGCCGGCTATCACATCACACCCGGCTATCACATCACAGCTGGCTATTACATCACACCCGGCTATCACATCACACCCAGCTATCACATCACAGCCAGCTATCACATCACACCCGGCTATCACATCACAGCCGGCTATCACATCACACCCGGCTATCACATCACAGTCAGCTATTACATCACACCTGGCTATCACATCACAGCCAGCTATCACATCACACCCGGCTATCACATCACACCCAGCTATCACATCACACCCAGCTATCACATCACACCCGGCTATCACATCACCACCTACTATAACATCACAGCCAGCTATCACGTCACAACCAGCTATCACATCACAACCAGCTATCACATCACAACCAGCTATCACATCACACCCGGCTATCACATCACAGCCGGCTATCACATCACACCCAGCTATCACATCACAGTCAGCTATCACATCACAGTCAGCTATCACATCACACCCGGCTATCACATCACAGCCGGCAATCACATCACACCCAGCTATCACATCACAGTCAGCTATTACATCACACCCGGCTATCAGATCACAACCGGCTATCACATCACACCCGGCTATCACATCACAGCCAGCTATCACATCACCACCTACTATAACATCACAGCCAGCTATCACATCACAACCGGCTATCACATCACAGCTAACACATCACAGCCGTACTACAGTACAAGTCATGTAGTTATTACACCGAGAACAAACGGCATTTATCCCTGAATATGTGATGAACACACAATTTAAACCGGTTTAAACATAATGATGCCAAGATGCTGTGCCACCATAGAAATGTTGCACATAAATTCTATATACATTGTATTACAATGAGAGACATCGGTCAGTTACTGCCCCTGAATACTCCATAACAGTAGATAGGTCCTATTAAGTGTTTTCCTCTGTTTTTATCGTTGTTTCCTTTGCACAACATGCTAACAATTTTATACCACTATTACTTATGATTATTAAATTACTATATCTCGACACATCTCCTACAGTATAGGCAATGGGTACTTATTTGTAAAATAATGTGATCACTTAATTAATACGTTTTTGATAAAATCGCATTTATCTTACCGCAACATCTGCTTAGGGCACAACAGTAAAAACAAAGGATTCTAACTTAAAGGACATATTCACATATTAGAATAAATCAGACCGTATCTGCCAAGGGAGGTAATAGAAAATTACAGATGTCTCTCATTAAATATCAATTTATGAGAAACTTAAATACCTATTACAGAATGGCATAAATGGTTTTAATAGGCACTTGGTTGTTTTCTGTGCTAAAAAAATGTGGAAATTTAATGAAATGAATGTAAGATTGTCTACTTAAATAATGCAGGATAATAAGAATTTTAATTAAGTCTCAAATTCAAGGGCATACAATTCATGTAAATATCTGAAGATCAGTAAGGTAGATACGAGATTGCAGGCGCGTAGCTAGGCTTACACATGTATGCACGTGCATAAGATTTATTTTGACAGTTCCTGAAAATGAAATAAATGCGGAAAAAAATGCAATAAAAACTGGATCATAAGGGGGGGTGATCGCCGGTGATCATTCACAAGAGAGCAGACATGATCGAAATGCCAACATATATTGATTGTAGCTGATGTTCATAGTAGGCAAAAGTCACCCGAGACCATATAGAGGGAACAAAAATATCCGGGTGGGGCATGCCCCCAGACCCCCCCCCACTAGGATAGTGCGTAATCCATAGTTAGGTCTAGCTACGTGCCTGGATTGGTCTATGATAACTATTTGCGAACGTCTGCCTTGCCTAATTTTAGTTGCTGAATACAATACCTGGATATTTCTTTTCGATTTATCTCAATTAATTTATCAAAAATGACAAAATATGTTTTCTCGAAGCTGGCATCGAAACTGTGTGCTTTTTTTTGTACAATGATTTTTTGGGGGGTTTCAAGTTATATCAACAGCTTAGGTATTATGGAGGCTTTTCCAGCTATTGCATTGTATTAGTTTATACAAATTTATTTTTAACTCGATTGCGAAACAAGTTTTAACAGATTAACCGCTATCGAGATCTCATTCCTGATGGAATCCAGCGCTACGAGGGAGAGAGAAGAGGCACTGTGGAATTAAATGAACTGCATAAGGGCACAATCGTAACGGCTGCACCTGGGCACAAACTGCAGGACTTTTGCTACCATTGCGCTATCAAGATTCCCAGCTATTATTGGTCCATCCGAGCAGTATTTCAGGCACGGACGGGCACCCGGGTAGAACCACGACCTTCCGCATACCAGCTGGATAGCCTCCACAAATGAAATAATTTGAGACACAAGGGGGGATTTGGAACCTACAGGTACAGCAGTGAGGGACAAGTGATTTGAAGTCAATGTTATTATTATGTTATATTTCGGGTTTTACGCCTGCATCAGCACCATTTCGGGCTATATCGCCGGAGGGCAGTTTACCTAACAACACCTTTCCTGGGCAGGCTCTAGCGGTTAACCAGTACTTGGGTGCACCAACCTCCGTAAGAAACTGCCTACTTTTTCATATAAATGAAACACGGCTTGAGTGGGCTCGAATCTGTGACCATCAGTGATGATAGGTTACAGTGGTATACAAGTCAGCGACCGTAACCACTCGACCACGGAGGCGGACTTGAAGTCAATGACCTAATCATTTGTCCACGTTTTTATATAATGAAACATGATACAATGGCTTATCATGGGAAGTAGCCATGTTTTTGTATAACGAAACATGATATAATGGCAGATCATGGGAAATAGCCACGTTTTTGTATAACGAAACATGATATAATGGCAGATCATGGGAAATAGCCACATTTTTGTATAACGAAACATGATATAATGGCAGATCATGGGAAATAGCCACGTTTTTGTATAACGAAACATGATATAATGGCAGATCATGGGAAATAGCCACGTTTTTGTATAACGAAACATGATATAATGGCAGATCATGGGAAATAGCCACGTTTTTGTGGTTTGTAACATTATTTACCAACTTTTATTTTAATAAATTATCTAATGCAATTTATTGAATTTTCTTTTATCCTTGGTAATATATACAAGAAAAGATAATTGCATAGCCTTTAACCCATTTCATTCTGGATACCGTTCAAACAGTATTTGCAAAGAACATAGAGCCAGATCAGCCGTCATGGAACGTTCCGTCTGATCAGGCTCTATGCTGTTTGCTATTCAGATGATCTTGCTAAGACACTTGGCTATTTAGCAAACAACATAGATCCTGATCAGCAGCTGATCTGGATCTATGTTGTTTGCAAAAGCTTTTAAATGTAACCAGAATGAAATGGGTTAATGGTCGTAAAATAATATTGCATTAAAAGTGTAAATTTTGCTTAATTACAAACAATCAATATTTAATGGCTGCCATGTTGCTTCAATTTAGCAATCATTTTATTCATAACTTTCAAATAGCAATAAATTTCTGATTCGTTATCTGATTTTAATCATTCTCTCGCTAGTGTACGATAGTTTTACCCTATCTGATAAAACAGACAATTTGGTGTTAATCTCCCATGCTGGGTAAAATAAAGGCTATAAATAGTTTGTTATATTTCGGGTTTTATGCCTGCATCAGCATCATTTCGGGCTATATCGCCGGCGGGCAGTTTACCTAACAACACCTTTCCTGGGCAGGCTCCAGCAGTTAACCAGTACTTGGTGCACCAACCTCCGTAAGAAACTGCCAACATTTTCATATAAATGAGACACGGTCTGAGCGTGACCATCAGTGATGATAGGTTACAGTGGTATACGAGTCAGCGACCTTAACCACTCGACCACGGAGGCGGACTATAAATAGTTTAAATAACAAATCATTAATGCGTTTTTCTTAATTTGTAACTAAAAACTCTGGAAATATACCATGGAATTGCATTGATCGTGTCCTTACGACTGTTCAGGGATCATTCTAGAGGGCAATGTGGGCGAAATTGTCGCCCTAGGGACCCTGACTTTGCCCTCTGGGGGCCCCACTTCTCCCTTACAATTTTCAAACAAAATTTTGTCTAACACTGGCCCATTATAAAGCACTCCTTCTATTCAAATGTTGTATTTAATGGTTGTACTGTGCGTTTTAACCCTATTTTGCAGAAGTATATTAAAGAACACTATTTAAGGAAGCGATTACTCACTTCTCCCAAAAATTCTGACCTAGAATGAACCCTGACCGTTATGATAAATGTTTCGTTTCTAAACAAGTTTGCTGCCTCCGACTGCATGAGCAATAATAAGGCGTGTTATGAACATCAACTACGGTATATTCCAACATGGCTCGGCATATTGTCTGTATACGCATAAAAAAGGAATTTACCGTTGTTCAATCTACAATTAAAAAACATGGCTTTGCGTGTGATGTCAAACGTGACGTCAGTTTTGTAATTTTGTGATAATAATTCATAATAATTATGCGGCTTTCTAAAAAAAATAACACCAAACATTTTTTTGCGCTTTTTAGATAGTTTGGTAATGTTGGAATCGAAATAATATTTGTATATAAGTTATTTAAAGTCAAATAATATAGTCGTTCTGAGCGTCGTAATTAACCACTTAGGCCTATGGCCTGTGTGGTTATTTCCTAGTTGTCAGAACTCCAAACCATGTTTTATTCGCCAACAAACAACGGAAAGACAAATATTATTTCTTAAATATACAACACATGCAATTCAGCATATCTATCACAATATGTATGTATGTATGTACCATTAACCCATTCAACACCAAGTAACTCACATGGACTGGTCCATGATATTCATAAATCAATAAATGAATCAGAAAATCACATTTGGACAAGTTCATTTATCAAAATGGGTAATTATGTCTAAAAATAGTCATATCACTGGCAAAAAGTGCAGATCCTGATGAGACGGCTCGTCACGAGCCGGCTCATCTGGATCTACACTTTTTGTAAGCCTATTTAGAGGTCTGTGGTGTTGAAAGGGTTAATGTCAAACCCCTAGCGGGGACCTAGACATGTTTTCCTGGGCATGCTTAGCCGACCATAACGGTTAACCAGTACTAAGCAATGTGTGCGAGGTGCCTTGCTCAATGACACTACATACGTGGCCTGACTGAGTATCGAACCGGACCGTTCGATTCCAAATCCGACGCTCTACCATTGGACCACGGACGCTACACAATATACAAGGTACAGCTGTAGCCCAAATTGATTATGGTTGTTGGTAAATGGCAAGGATAGGAGTGGAAATACCCTAGGCTAGCTAGCATATAAGTTTACGTCTCTATGTGAGCGTGTTAAGATTGTACAGTAGTACAATATACTATAGGACTTATAAAGCATGTCCACCATCGAAATACACAATAGGCAATAAGTAACAGGGAAAATTAACCTTTCAATACTACATACCTCTAAATAGGCTTACAAAAAAAGTAGATCTCATCAGGATCTGCACTTTTTGCCAGTAAACTATTTTTAGACAAAATTACCCATTTTGATAAATGAACTGGTCCAAATGTAATTTTCTTATTCATTTATTGGTCTAAAAATATCATGCACCAGTCCATGTCAGTTACTTGGTATTGAATGGGTTAATTCACTTTTGAATTACGACGCCAGGAGTCTACCAATAAAAACTAATCCTGGAGATAATGAACTCAAAAACCTTATTTCACTGTAAATTAATTTGAATAAATGAAAAGCTAGTTCCGAGTTCAATAAATTAGGCAGGACAGACTTTAGTGCCAAATATGGCTACAGATGCTGGATTTGCAATAAAAATAAACAAAACAGAGAACGAAGAGAAATAATATGAAACAGAGAACCAGTATCGATATCCCTACTGGAATACCAGTTAAGCCAGTTACCGTACAATAATCACCCCAGCCCCCTATTGCTGCCTCTTACAACATAAAAAAATGAAATATCACCTCCAATGAAATAAATTTTAACAATGACAAAAATCATTCAAATGTCCCTGATAAAAAACTAAGTGACTAAAATATTTTTCTTTCACCTGATATACAATAAATACGATTATTCCCCATAACTAATAAATGGTGTAACCGATGTACAATGCGTTCCTGAGTAAAACTTGAGTCGTTAAAATGGTTATGGTATGGTAAAATTAAGGATGGCAACGAGTTCTCGGAAAAAAGTCCCGAGTAATGAATAGCAATATATATTCGTAAAAATGTGCTAAAAAAAATTTGGCTGAAAAAAATAGTCTGTGTCATCAGATGCAAATAATCGCAAATTGTTCCTTTCAATTTTCAATAAACAGTAATTTTCTTAATCTGGGACAATATCCGGGGGCCAATAATCCACACGCTGGACCGTAAGTGTGAAAATAATCATTGTTTACGGGTATTCTTTCAATAAACAGCTTGACATTATTGGCAGGTGGTTGTACTGCGTATATCTTCTGATCGCTTAATTAGAAGAAAACAGGGTTAATTATGACGTGAGATTAAACAAAGGTCGTAGCTACCACTTTAATATTAAAATACCATCAGATGCTTGGGGATCTAAAACAAAGTGTCTGTGATTTATGCTACGCTGTTCCATTTTGCAGATGCAGTCCATTTACGGACATGCCTCGTCTGTCAACAGAGGAGACTGTTTATAAACGTTATATGTTTTTTTAATAATTATCTCATTAAAGTTGAATAAACTGAATAAAGGTATGTTCAGGGTTCCCTCTGTCTGAATGTTTATCTGCACCACTTCTGTAGCCAATTGAAAAACACTGGAGCCAATTTAAAAAACTTGGAGCCAACAAAGAGCCATATAGTTCACAAATAAATATTTGAAGCCATGTATGTGCCAGAAAAAAAAACCTTGTGCCAAATATCTTCGCCAATTCACAAAATTTACCGCCAATATTTGTTTTTTGTCGCAATTGGCGCCATTGGCGACCAACAGTGGGAACCCTGTATGTTTCATTTCCCCGGGTTAAGTTTTATCACATAACGCAATAAGATAATTTAGCATCAGTTTTCGGACAGGCCTCATCCGAAATACTTACCAAATATCTGAAATTAGATCAAACATACAATCCCAAAAATCAAATGATCATTTCCGAGTACTCGATTGGAACTGTGTCCGAGTACTCGAGTATCAAAATTGCTATTCGTTGCCATCTTTAGGTAAAATATAAACAAAAAAACATCAAACATAGCACAAAAACAAACGTATCAACAAGAAATATCAATAAAATGTTTATCACTGTAGCAACCAGCTGCTACTGGCAGTAAGTGACCTTCACCTCAGTCAAGTGACCTTGTCTCATCTGTCCTTGACCAAGGTCAAATGACAGTCAAAGGTCATGGATTAAAAATGTAAAACAAACAACAAGTTCCTTCCATTGCTGGTGATTTTGTGTCAAGAGTAACTGTTAATGTCTCGAAGCCCGTTTTTGCAACAGTAACTGCCGTAATGAATTTGCCTCTTCACGCAACGTGGTTACTTGCGCTCGTAAAATGGCATTTTCTTTTTCTAGAAAACTCGCTCGAATTGCAATTTCATCTTCTCTCGACTTTCTCGCGTCTCGCGACTTCTTTGCAGCATTGTTGTTTCTTTTCCGCCGTTCAAAATATTTGTCGTCCTTTGCGTTGTCTGGTATGGCTTTCTTTTCGCTACGCGGTCGTTTCTGGCCCTGATTTACCGCTGCCAGGGCCCGCGCTAAAGTGGGATTTGAAACTCCATCAGGAACTGAAAGTAAATTAAAATTCCGTTTGAATTTATTATGTAATATTATAGGATTGTATTAGTTTAAACAATATTTAACAGACGGATCTGAGTCCAGTGGTAACATGCTGGATTGGTAATCCAGGGATCGCATGTTCGATCTCCCGTCTGACCCTAATAAAATTCACAGTCTTTCAGATGGGACGTTAAACCGAGGTCTTGTGTCGGTGTTTTACACGTCGCTCATATGGGTAACCGGTAGCGACGATAAATAAACGTAAAACACACACACAAACAATATTTTATTCAAGAATGGTTCATATCATAGGAATTGCTCAGTTAGGATTGGGAAAAAAGTTACATAGTAATTTATTCGAATCCCTTTTGGATCGTATTAAGTTGACCCATTCAACACTAAGTAACTGAGAATGGACTGGTCCATGATATGTTTAGACCATTTGGATTAGTTCATTTATATCAAAATGGTTAATTGTTACTAAAAATAGTAAAATTACTAGCAAAAAGTGCAGACCCTGATTAGACGGCTTGTTATGAGCCCGCTCATCTGTATCTACACAAACATATTTAGAGGTCTGTCATATTGAATGGGTTAATAAGCATGATATTGTTTGCTAATTGTATTAACCCTTTCCTACATAGAGATTTAGGTTAATATACTATTATATCTCCATACAAACGACAGCCATTTAGCTATCATGCAGTGGATAAGTAGTCACCATATCAATCCCACCTCCATAGATATTACTGGGACTACATGAGATTCTTATGTTATGTTATATTTCGGGTTTTACGCTTGCACCATTTTGGGCTATATCGCCGGTGGGCAGTTTACCTAACAACACCTTTCCTGTGCAGGCTCCAGAGGTTAACCAGTACTTGGGTGCACCAACCACTCTAAGAAACTGCCAACTTTTTCATATAAATGAGACATGGCCTGAGCGGGGTTCGAACCTGTGACCATCAGTGATGATAGGTTACAGTGGCATACAAGTCAGCGACCTTAACCACTCGACCACGGAGGCGGACCAACATGAGATTCTAGCCTTTATTATGAAAATTGGCCTGACTACTACATTGACATGTATGTGGTATTGGTAATGGTGTCAAGAGGTGCTTCTATGGGGGAAAGGGTTAATGTATGTTGTATTGGTAATGGCGTCAAGAGGTGCTTCTATGAGGGGAAAGGGTTAATGTATGTCGTATTGGTAATGGTGTCAAGAGGTGCTTCTATGGGGGAAAGGGTTAATGTATGTTGTATTGGTAATGGTGTCAAGAGGTGTTTCTATGAGGGGAAAGGGTTAATGTATGTCGTATTGGTAATGGTGTCAAGAGGTGCTTCTATGAGGGAAAGGGTTAATGTACATCGTATTGGTAATGGAGTCAAGAGGTGCTTCTATGAGGGAAAGGGTTAATGTACGTCGTATTGGTAATGGTGTCAAGAGGTGCTTCTATGAGGGAAAGGGTTAATGTACGTCGTATTGGTAATGGTGTCAAGAGGTGCTTCTATGAGGGAAAGGGTTAATGTAGTCGTATTGGTAATGGTGTCAAGAGGTGCTTCTATGAGGGAAAGGGTTAATGTATGTCGTATTGGTAATGGCGTCAAGAGGTGCTTCTATGAGGGAAAGGGTTAATGTATGTCGTATTGGTAATGGCGTCAAGAGGTGCTTCTATGAGGGAAAGGGTTAATGTATGTCGTATTGGTAATGGCGTCAAGAGGTGCTTCTATGAGGGAAAGGGTTAATGTACGTCGTATTGGTAATGGCGTCAAGAGGTGCTTCTATGAGGGAAAGGGTTAATGTACGTCGTATTGGTAATGGCGTCAAGAGGTGCTTCTATGAGGGAAAGGGTTAATGTATGTCGTATTGGTAATGGCGTCAAGAGGTGCTTCTATGAGGGAAAGGGTTAATGTATGTCGTATTGGTAATGGCGTCAAGAGGTGCTTCTATGAGGGAAAGTGTTAATGTATGTCGTATTGGTAATGGCGTCAAGAGGTGCTTCTATGAGGGAAAGTGTTAATGTATGTCATATTGGTAATGGCGTCAAGAGGTGCTTCTATGAGGGAAAGGGTTAATGTATGTCTTATTGGTAATGGTGTCAAGAGGTGCTTCTATGAGGGAAAGGGTTAATGTATGTCGTATTGGTAATGGCATCAAGAGGATGCTTCTATGAGGGAAAGGGTTAATGTATGTCGTATTGGTAATGGCGTCAAGAGGTGCTTCTATGAGGGAAAGTGTTAATGTATGTCATATTGGTAATGGTGTCAAGAGGTGCTTCTATGAGGGAAAGTGTTAATGTATGTCATATTGGTAATGGTGTCAAGAGGTGCTTCTATGAGGGAAAGGGTTAATGTATGTCGTATTGGTAATGGCGTCAAGAGGTGCTTCTATGAGGGAAAGGGTTTACGAACATTGGTTTGGCTACTACATTGTCAATGTATGTCGTATTGGTAATGGTGTCAAGAGGTGCTTCAATGAGGGAAAGGGTCAATGTATGTCGTATTGGTAATGGTTTCAAGAGGTGCTTCTATGAGGGGAAAGGGTTAATGTATGTCATATTGGTAATGGTGTCAAGAGGTGCTTCTATGAGGGAAAGGGTTAATGTACGTCGTATTGGTAATGGTGTCAAGAGGTGCTTCTATGAGGGAAAGGGTTAATGTATGTCGTATTGGTAATAGCGTCAAGGGGTGCTTCTATGAGGGAAAGGGTCAATGTATGTGGTATTGGTAATGGCATCAAGAGATACTTCTATGAGGGAAAGGGTCAATGTATGTGGTATTGGTAATGGCATCAAGAGATACTTCTATGAGGGAAAGGGTCAATGTATGTCATATTGGCAATAGCGTCAAGGGGTGCTTCTATGAGGGAAAGGGTCAATGTATGTGGTATTGGTAATGGCATCAAGAGATACTTCTATGAGGGAAAGGGTCAATGTATGTGGTATTGGTAATGGCATCAAGAGATACTTCTATGAGGGAAAGGGTCAATGTATGTCATATTGGCAATAGCGTCAAGGGGTGCTTCTATGAGGGAAAGGGTCAATGTATGTGGTATTGGTAATGGCATCAAGAGATACTTCTATGAGGGAAAGGGTCAATGTATGTGGTATTGGTAATGGCATCAAGAGATACTTCTATGAGGGAAAGGGTCAATGTATGTCGTATTGGCAATAGCGTCAAGAGATACTTCTATGAGGGAAAGTGTTAATGTATGTCGTATTGGTAATGGCATCAAGAGGTGCTTCTATGAGGGAAAGGGTTAATGTATGTCGTATTGTTAATGGCGTCAAGAGATGCTTCTATGAGGGAAAGTGTTAAAGATATCCATCGGCATTCCCCTCTATGAAATTGACTACCTGTGCAATGCACTGAATAACCTTTCGATCAATCTCTAAGCAGATATACCAATATTTATTTACCATGTGATAACCAGTCTAGTATTATGTTTTCTTATACTCCTATATAACCATGATTATTGAATCAATGCTTCTTTGTAATAATGATTTGTTTATTCACAGTTGCATAACCAGTCTGGTTACTGGCTGTGTGGTGCAGTCAACAATGACCCTATGACCAGTCTGGTTACTGAATATGTAGTGCAGTCAACAATTGCATGTGACCAGTCTGGTTACTGGCTGTATGGTATAGTCAACAATAGTTCTCTAGGTATTTATTGTCCTAAGTTGCACAAATATTGCACAGAATTATGTAAATAAATCTAATTGAAATTTAGGACTATATTATGCGTGTCATCCAATGTTGTACATGGGCATGAAGGTCAAAATGATGCTTTATAATATATAAACTTGATTCAATGAAAGGTTACGGTTGCTGACTTGTATACCACTGTAACCTATCATCACTGATGGTCACTGGTTCGAGTCCCTCATTTATATGAAAACGTTGGCAGTTTTTTTACGGAGGTTGGTGCACCAAGTACTGGTTAACTGTTGGAGCCTGCCCAGGAAAGGTGTTGTTACATAATCAGATATTTTAAGAAACGGAGCGCCTTCTGTACTCCTCCAAAAAATAAAATGACTAAATACACTTCTGGAGGCATCGCCCCAGTTAACGCAGTGGAAGCATGTCGCTTCAGGGGTGAAAAGCCCAGAGTTTGAGCCCCGCTGGAGCCATTACAATTGTGCCCGTAGGCAAGGCATTTAAATTCAACAATGCCTCTTCGCTCTCCCTTGTGGTAATGGATTCCATCAGGAATGTGGTCTCGAGAGTGATTAATATAAGTTGTAAGAACTTGTTTCGCAATCGAGCTAAAATAAATTTGTATAAACTAACCAGGAAGTGACGATGATAAATAAATAAATAATAAATCAAAATTTGATATTATTTACCAGTACTAGTAGCTAGGACAATTTGCTGTACAGGGTCGCAAATTCACAATACACTCTGAGATGAGAGACCCGGATGCGTTACCCTGAGATGGATACAGACTGACCTAGATGTGATGCCCCGAGATGGATACAGAGCGACCTAGATGTGATGCCCCGAGATGGATACAGAGCGACCTAGATGTGATGCCCCGAGATGGATACAGACTGACCTTGATGTGATACCCTGAGATGGATACAGAGCGACCTAGATGTGATACCCCGAGATGGATACAGACTGACCTAGATGTGATGCCCCGAGATGGATACAGACTGACCTAGATGTGATACCCTGAGATGGATACAGACTGACCTAGATGTGATACCCCAAGATGGATACAGACTGACCTAGATGTGATACCCTGAGATGGATACAGACTGACCTAGATGTGATACCCCAAGATGGATACAGACTGACCCAGATGTGATACCCCGAGATGGATACAGACTGACCTAGATGTGATACCCCGAGATGGATACAGACTGACCTAGATGTGATACCCCGAGATGGATACAGACTGACCCAGATGTAATACCCTGAGATGGATACAGACTGACCCGGATGTGATACCCCGAGATGGATACAGACTGACCTAGATGTGATACCCCAAGATGGATACAGACTGACCCGGATGTGATACCCTGAGATGGATACAGACTGACCTAGATGTGATACCCCAAGATGGATACAGAGTGACCCGGATGTGATGCCTCGAGATGGATACAGAGCGACCTAGATGTGATACCCCGAGATGGATACAGAGTGACCTAGATGTGATACCCCGAGATGGATACAGACTGACCCAGATGTGATGCCCTGAGATGGATACAGACTGACCCGGATGTGATACCCTGAGATGGATACAGACTGACCCGGATGTGATACCCCAAGATGGATACAGAGCGACCCGGATGTGATGCCCAGAGATGGATACAGAGCGACCTAGATGTGATGCCCCGAGATGGATACAGACTGACCCGGATGTGATACCCTAGTAGATGCTATCAGACATTTGAGCTATTCTGCTACAACTTGTAGAAACAAATCTGCAGTGTAGTATTTTATCAATATATTCATTTGCAAGAGATAAAAAACACAGAGTTGTGCAGAAATTTCTAGTTTACCCCATAAAGATGATAAACTGGTGTACGGGCTTGCGTAGCTCTGGGCGCCATTTCCTAGACCTACTGGTGTAAAATCTGTTACACTACCCAGCATGCCCTGTGGCTGATAATAGTTTCGTGTAGATTCAAAGAATCTTTCCATCATGTCGCCCATGTATGTTTTTTTGCGTTTTGAATCGATATATCTGTAGGCTACACCTCGCAGTTTGTCTAAACTTCGGAACTATACATTGCCCTATTACACATGCCACTGATCAAATGTTTGAGTTTGAGTCACAGTCTAGTTTTTTAATTTTTTTAATTTAATTTTAATTTTTACTATATAACGGTTTTGCTTCCTGCTTTTACTGGTATATATTACACTGTCTTTAAATATAATATTTATTAAATAAATTATGCTTTAATCCATAACAGAATGGTTCCCTGCAAACACGGCTGTTTTGGAAATCATTGTCCACACTATTATAACACTATATAACTATAAATATCCAGTCAGTATTCCAGCTTTAAACACAATATTTCTATTTATTTGTTATTGTTCATTATATCCAAATTTTTCTTTCGATTTGTTCCAACATAAACAAACTGCTAAATCATAATTATAGAAAGAATGTCAAATAATTACACGTTTGATTCAGAATTATAAAAACGTTTTGTTTTTATTTTCAAACAGAAGTATTCATCCCAACCGTAGTAGATCAATATACACACTTGTTTTACAATGTTTTATTCCATATAACATAATATACATTCAAAGAGTCATTTTCGACCAGCAAAATAAAGTTTGGTCTTCCTCTAAGAAGTTATCGTAAACAGGCAAAAGCCAGACAGATTTAATTGAATATACCTGTGATGTTGTACCTAAGATTGCCCAATATTATGTGACCAATCACTACTTATGTGTGGGGATCCCCTCGGGGAATTACGTAGCTTTATAATCAATACACACTGGTCAAGCTTAGCCACATGGTCAATTAATGATGAGATATACAGATAATTGGTCTAGTAGGAACAATAATAAATTAATGAACAACCATTAGTACCGCACATGATGCAGAATTCTAACGGAACTGACCAGAACCACACACTATGGACGAAACGCATAAACCCACATTGTCTCTTCTCTCTCCCAATCATGGCGATAGATTCCATAAGCCACCACTTAGCTATGAAAATGTATTACATTAAGCCAAAACTTAGCTATGACAATGTATTGCTAAGCCAAAACTTAGCTATGACAATGTATTGCTAAGCCATAACTTAGCTATGAAAATGTATCGCTAAGCCAAAACTTAGTTATGACAATGTATCGCTAAGCCAAAACTTAGCTATGAAAATGTATTACATTATGCCAAAACTTAGCTATGAAAATGTATTACATTATGCCAAAACTTAGCTATGACAATGTATTGCTAAGCCATAACTTAGCTATGACAATGTATTGCTAAGCCATGACTTAGTTATGACAATATATCAGAATAAGCCATGACTTAGTTATGACAATATATCAGTATAAGCCATGACTCAGGGATCATTCTAGAGGGCGATGTGGGCGAAATTGTCCCACTTCTCCCTTAAAAAAAAAAATTATTTTTTGGTTTTTACGATTTTCAAACAAAATTTTGTCTAGTAAGATACACTGGCCCATTATAAAGCACTCCTTCTATTCAAATGTATTTAATGGTTGTACTGTGCATTTTAACCCTATTTTGCAGAAGTATATTAAAGAACACCATTTAAGGACGCGATCGCGCGCTTTCTCACTTCTCCCAAAAATTCTGACCTAGAATGAACCCTGTGACTTAGTTATGACAATATATCTCTTTAAGCCATGACTTAGTTATGACAATATATCAGTATAAGCCATGACTTAGTTATGACAATATATCAGTATAAACCATGACTTAGTTATGATAATGTATCAGTATAAGCCATGACTTAGTTATGACAATATATCAGTATAAACCATGACTTAGTTATGACAATATATCAGTATAAACCATGACTTAGTTATGAGAATGTATCAGTATAAGCCATGACTTAGTTATGACAATGTATCAGTATAAGTCATGATTTAGTTATGACAATGTATCAGTATAAGCCATGACTTAGTTATGACAATATATCAGTATAAACCATGACTTAGTTATGACAATGTATCAGTATAAGCCATGACTTAGTTATGACAATGTATCAGTATAAGCCATGACTTAGTTATGACAATGTATCAGTATAAGTCATGACTTAGTTATGACAATGTATCAGTATAAGCCATGACTTAGTTATGACAATGTATCAGTATAAGCCATGACTTAGTTATGACAATATATCAGTATAAGCTATGATTTAGGCACAACACCACATCTGATCAGGATCTATGTTGTTTGCTATTCAGCCAAGTGTTTTAGATACACCATCGGAATAGTAAATAGCATAGAGTTCTGTGCCATCTGATCTGGCTCTATGCTGTTTGCAAAAACAAATATACTCATTTCCAGGACAGCAAGGGTTAAATAGTAGGATTACGGTAAAAATTATGGACAGATTTACATGAAGTTTGGTGGAAGGGTGGGGCGTTGTTTCAAGGACAAACAAAGTCGATTTTGAATTTGATGCGGATCCAATATTTTTAATAAAAGATTATTAACCATTGTGACACATGTTTTCTGAAAACTTGTTTTCCAATCCAAACCATTCACAATTTATGTAATTTGTAACATTTTTTGTGTTATACATGTAAATTTATTGGAATAAATACTGTTTAACCCTTTCAACCCCACAGGCCTCTAAATAGGCTTATGAAAAGTGTAGATCCAGATGAGCCGGCTCATAACGAGCCGTCTCATCAGGATCTGCACTTTTTTGCCAGTAATAATTATTACTATTTTTAGATAAAATTACCCATTTTGATAAATGAACTGATCCAAAGGTAATTTTCTTATTAATTTATTGGTCTGAAAATATCACGCACCAGTCCATGTCAGTTACTTGGGGTTGAAAGGGTTAAACCAACCAGTGTGACAGGGCAAAAATAGTGGCATAGCTGAGGTCTATCTCGGATTTCCAAGTTTAACACTGACTGTGTGTGCAATACAATCTTGTATTCAATTTCATGCTTTACCACGGCTGTATCTACACCTCTCCATCCACATCAGTAATTTATAATATAATGGAGACGAATTCTATAAGCCTTAGGCTTTCTTCTGTGTGTTTTTTACGTTTATTCACCGTCGCCACCGGTTGCCCATATGAGCGACGCCTCCTGAAGAGATTAGTCATTTTAGATTTTGAAGGATAGTGCTAATGATACAGATAGAGACCCATTCCAGAATCGCCTCTGGTTCTTTTACGTGCACGGTGTAAAGCACCGACACGAGACCTCGGTTTAAAGTCCCATCTAAAAGACTGTTAATTTTATTAGGGTCAGACGGTGGTTTCCTCCCACACGAATGACCACGTTACGCTTTCATCCGCGCCATCGAGGGTGATTAATATAAGTTGTTAGAACTTGCTTCGCAATCGTTGTAAAATAAATAAAGTTTAAACTTTTAAACTTGAAATGATTTTTATCATTTGCCCATCACCCTGTAGGTTCTAACTCCGCCGTTTTCTTCCATGTGAGGAAATATAAGCAATACATTAGTTTATACAAATTTATTTTAGCTCGATTGCGAAACAAGTTATTTCAACTTATATAAATCACTCTCGAGACCTCATTCCTGATGGAATCCAAAGCAATACATTGTCATAACTAAAGTAAATCTGGACGTTGACGATATAATTTGGCCCCGAGGTTATAAAACTGTTCTCAGATCTTAGACACCAGCTCTAGTGATATGATTGGTTCAGCCCGAGATTTGTACTCGACTCAACATAGCACAACTTCTGAGACTGAGCTTGAGAATGGTCTAGGTCAGAATTTGTGGGAGAAGTGAGAAAGCGTGTGATGGTGTTCTTTAATATACTTCTGCAAAATAGGGTTAAAATTAGTGCTGGGTATCGCACAGGAAAAGCGTATCGCAATACGTATCATAATGTATTATTCCATTTCTGTGCCAATGCATGCTATATAATGGTGGTCATCGAGGGGCTCAAACTCATGAACAAAATCTTGCTACCTATGCCTTAAAGGAGGATGGATCGTACAATGACATAATTCTCTAAATATTGTAAACTTTTAATGAACATCTTTAAACTTTTAATGAACATCTTTAAACTGTTAATGAACATCTTTAAATTTTTAACTTGATACAATCTGATCAGTGGTCACAACTGTTTGAAGCTTTGGAATGATAATTTCAGAAAATTGTTTTCTAGATGGTACTTTGTACCTTGGCTCCAAACACTTCACAAAGTCTCTGAATTCTATGGAGTCCACCATCGAATATGGACACAGGTCCTTTACAATAAATCTAGCGATTTTATTGGTAATGTCAGCAGCCTTGGTAGAATTGAAATTGTAAGACTGGGTAAATGACAAAGTAGGTTGTTTCTGAGTAGGCATAGTGAAACTTTCACTTTTGCCCACTCCTGTCGCTTGAAATTTGGCTGCGTCAGTGGCTGCCGCTGGGTGATGCCTTCTCAAATGAGTAGTTAGGTGTGTCGTTCCTCCTGAACATTTTACTGTGCTATTGCATGTACGGCACACGGCTACATTGTCCACAATTTCCCCATCCAATTTGAGTTTTTTCAGCCCGAAATTGTCCCATACTGATGCTTTTCCTCGCTTATTTTTCACGATCTCAAAATCGTCTGCGATTATTGTTTCCTCGGCCGTGGTTCCCAGCTTAACGTTAACAGTACCAATATCACAGAGTACCGGTACTGTGGTGCTCGGCTATACAGATAATTGAGATAAATGCGGGAACCGGTAATCGAATTACGTCAATATATTAGTTTAATACTCGGCTACTAATATCATTCTACGGGTCTCTTATTATGCATCGGCGTTTGAAAATCGTATCGGTGTATTATATCTTTTTGTGAAATATCATAATATATCGGTATACCGATAATACCGCGCAGCACTAGTTAAAATGCACAGTACAATCATTAAATTCAACATTTGAATAGAAGGAGTGCTTTATAATGGGCCAGTGTGTCTTACTAGACAAAATGTTGTTTGAAAATCGTAAAAACCAAAAAATATATATATATATATATTTTTTTTTTTTAGGGAGAAGTGGGCAAAGTCAGGGTCCCTAGGGCGACAATTTCGCCCACATCACCCTCTAGAATGATCCCTGAGAATGGAGACAAGTTTTTATAACCTTGAGGCCTGGACTGGAGGGTATAAAACTTTCTCCAATCTCAAACTCAGTCTCAAGCTTCTGATTGGTTCAGCTGACAGTAACACTCAGAATCAACCAATCAAATCACTTGAACTTGAGTATGAGATCTGAGAAATGTTTTAAAACCTCGTGCACAGGTCTCGAATTCCAGTTACGAAATTAGCATTGACCAATAACGTCGCTTTTGCAAACAGCATGGACCCTACTCTGATCAGACGGAACGTTCCTATTCTGATAGTGGAGCTAACTACTTCAGGATCTGAATCTGTTTTGTTTGCGCATTCCGTCCAATTTATTCGGCGGGTTAAGAGTTAAAATGCTGAATAAATTGGAAGAAATGTGCAAACATTCAGATCAGGATCTATGTTGTTTGCTATTCTGCCAAGTGTTTCCACTCGACTATCCGAATAGCAAACAGCATAGAGCCTGATCAGATGCCACGTTCTGTGCACATTCTGTTCCATCTGATCTGTCTCTATGCTGTTTGCAAATTAAGCAATTTTTGTTGTTATAAGCATTTTAAGGGTTAAGATCAGGTTATAAATATAGAAACATTACATTTAACAATAATTGAATATTTCAAGTCAAAGTGCGAAATTGGTTAAAAGTTGATAACTCTAAACTTGATTTCATTCTGGTTACATTTAAAGGCTTTTGCAAACAACATAGATCCAGATCAGCCACAGCGCGACGCTGCGTGCTGATCAGGATCTATGTTGTTTGCTAAATAGCCAAGTGTCTTAGCAAGATCATCTGAATAGCAAACAGCATAGAGCCTGATCAGACGGAACATTCTGTGGCGGCTGTTCTGGCTCTATGTTCTTTGCAAATACTGTTTGAACGGTATCCAGAATGAAATGGGTTAAACTCAAACTTTATTTAGAAAACCTCAGTAATACATGTACGAGTGAGGGCCCATCAATAATTTCGTAAACTAATTATATGTTACGAGTGTACCTAAACTACAACCAAGGTCCTTATTCTGTCATCTGTCCCCTTAAAGTCAGGTCATGGACATGTTATGACATCTAGTACAAGTACTTCTTCTATACAAGCAGAACATCCCTTATCTATTTCGATATTACTACAAACATTGGTCACCTCTTATAGCTGGCTGATAATACTAATGCAAGCTTTTCCTATATCTACCTGTACATACATGTATGTAAACTGACCAGAGATTATGACATTATTTTTGTACATTAATTTCATAAAGGTTGACCAAGAGGTCACATGTGGCATATTTCATGTTAAAATTGTCCCTGTGTACATCACTAACAGGTCTTATCTAAGAGTTCAAATATTGATAGGCCAAACTGAACTCTGACACTAAACATTATAACGTCATGTTAAAGTCCCATGTGACTTACAACATCAACATTATAACTTCAGGGCATTCTAAAGTCCCATGTGGATTACAACATCAACATTATAACTTCAGGGCATTCTAAAGTCCCATGTGGCTTACAACATCAACATTATAACTTCAGGGCATTCTAAAGTCCCATGTGGCTTACAACATCAACATTATAACTTCAGGGCATTCTAAAGTCCCATCTGGCTTACAACATCAACATTATAACTTAGGGCATTCTAAAGTCCCATCTGGCTTACAACATCAACATTATAACTTAGGGCATTCTAAAGTCCCATCTGGCTTACAACATCAACATTATAACTTAGGGCATTCTAAAGTCCCATGTGGCTTACAACATCAACATTATAACTTAGGGCATGTTAAAGTCCCATGTGGCTTACAACATCAACATTATAACTTAGGGCATTCTAAAGTCCCATGTGTTACAACATCAACATTATAACTTCAGGGCATTCTAAAGTCCCATCTGGCTTACAACATCAACATTATAACTTAGGGCATTCTAAAGTCCCATGTGGCTTACAACATCAACATTATAACTTCAGGGCATTCTAAAGTCCCATCTGGCTTACAACATCAACATTATAACTTAGGGCATTCTAAAGTCCCATGTGGCTTACAACATCAACATTATAACTTCAGGGCATTCTAAAGTCCCATCTGGCTTACAACATCAACATTATAACTTAGGGCATTCTAAAGTCCCATGTGGCTTACAACATCAACATTATAACTTAGGGCATTCTAAAGTCCCATCTGGCTTACAACATCAACATTATAACTTAGGGCATTCTAAAGTCCCATGTGGCTTACAACATCAACATTATAACTTAGGGCATTCTAAAGTCCCATGTGGCTTACAACATCAACATTATAACTTAGGGCATTCTAAAGTCCCATGTGACTTACAACATCAACATTATAACTTAATGCATTCTAAAGTCCCATGTGATTTACAACATCAACATTATAACCTAGGGCATTCTAAAGTCCCATGTGGCTTACAACATCAACATTATAACTTAGTGCATTCTAAAGTCCCATGTGGCTTACAACATCAACAATATAACTTCAGGGCATTCTAAAGTCCCATGTGGCTTACAACATCAATATTATAACTTAGAGCATTCTAAAGTCCCATCTGGCTTACAACATCAACATTATAACTTAGGGCATTCTAAAGTCCCATGTGGCTTACAACATCAACATTATAACTTAGGGCATTCTAAAGTCCCATGTGGCTTACAACATCATAAGTCATCATAAGTCGGCTTCTGGAAGAAGGCTGTCCTCAGCCTCTGACTCCAGCTCTTCGTTATTTGTACTGTTGCGATTTGCTCATTATAATTATACAATATATCTTGATTTTTCCAAAATTTGTCTAGACGTCTCTCAAAAGAAGGTACTGACTTTGCACTTATAACACTGTCTGGTAAGGAATTCCAGGTGTCTATCACTCTGTGAGTAAACGAGTATTTTCTGATGTTCAGTCGTGCCCTTGGTTTATATATTTTCTGGGTGTTTCCTCTTGTTGAATTGTTGACTCTTAAGTTGAACAGTTTCTCGGGCGGAAAGTCATATTTTTCATTCAGGATTTTGAAAACTTCGATCATGTATCCTCTCGTTCGTCTATATGCAAGTGTCGGTAATTTGAGTTTTTTCAGTCTCTCAGTATATGACAACTCTGACAATCCGGGAACTAGCTTTGTCGCTCTTCTTTGCACATTTTCAATAGTTGTAATATCTTTCTTTTTATATGGGTTCCAGACTGGTTTGGCGTATTCCAAATGTGGTCTAACTAATGCGGTATACAAGAGTTTGAATGTAATGCAATCTAAATATTCAAACGATCTTCTTATTACACCTGCAATCGAGTTTGCTTTGTTCACCTTCTCAGCTATGTGCTTCTCAAATGTCAATTTATCATCAATGACTACTCCGACATCCTTTTCTGACCGACTTTTATTCATTGGCGGGTATTCAGTTTTTAAACTATATTGGCGTTCTTCCAGTCTATTTCTGCCAATTGACATGGTATGGCACTTATCGGGATGAAACTTTAGGAGCCATGTTTCTGACCATGCGTGCATGCAGTGTATATCCTCCTGTAGTAAGTCTCTATCACTGTTAGTTTGTATGTCCCTGAATATTTTAGTGTCATCAGCATATAGGAATACTTTACTTCCATTTGGTAATGCATCTGGCAGGTCATTGATGAAGAGGACAAACAGCATCGGACCAAGTACAGACCCCTGGGG
Organism: Archivesica marissinica; assembly: GCA_014843695.1. Lineage (NCBI taxonomy): Eukaryota > Metazoa > Mollusca > Bivalvia > Venerida > Vesicomyidae > Archivesica > Archivesica marissinica. Next base: position 16,967,055 of record CM026386.1, on the reverse strand, counting down.
AATTCCGCTGGTTACTGGTTTCCATTCAGATGGTTGGCCATTAACGACGACTCTCTGTTGACGGGCTTGTAAGAAGCATTCAATCCATTGAATATACTTTGGTCCAAACTGATATATCTGAAGTTTGTGTAATAGCCTTCTATGTGAGACTTTGTCAAATGAAGTCGCAGTAAGCTACGTCAATACTTCCACCCGAATCCAATATCTCTGTCCACTGATCAAGCACCGTTAATAGCTGTAACACTGTTGATCTACCAGATATGAATCCAAACTTTTTGTCACTAAATAAATTGTAGGTTTTCATATGTTCCACCATGCTTTCACGAACTATACTTTCTAGAACTTTACAGATAATACATGTCAAGCTTACAGGTCAACATTATAACTTCAGGGCTCACGCTAGAGGGTGATTTGGGCGAAGTGGTTGCTTTATTTTTCGCCACTTCGCCGATAATAGACCTTAGGGCGACTTCCATTTCGCATTATTTTTGGAGGGCAAAATTATACTTAGGGAATTTTAAAGTCCCAAATTGCTATAGCATCATAAATAACACGATGTAAGGTGAGATAGTCGAAATTTTACTGAACACAACAGATGTGGAAGTCATAATAGCACTTTCGATTCAGGTGCAAAATGCCCGGAGTTCGAGCCCTGCTGGAGCCGTTATCAGTGTGCCCTTAGGCAAGGCATTTAAATTCCACGTTGCCTCTTCTCTCCCCCTCGTGGCGATGGATTCCATCAGGAATGAGGTCTCGAGAGTGATTAATATAAGTTGTAAGAACTTGTTTTGCAATCAAGCTAAAATAAATTTGTATAAAGTAACACAACAGAACCATGATGTAAATAACATCCTCGGTAAGACATTTAAATCCACATTGCATTGTGCGACCCTCGTCTCTGTCACGCATAGCGAAGTACTCCATCAGGAAGCAGGTTTCACGTTGAGCGGTTAGTCTAGTACCCAACTGAGCAAATATACATTTGCCTAAATATTAAACTTTATTTTTTCTATTTCGAGGCCTCCAAAAGGGGTAGGTTGGTTGGTTTTACGTGTATTTATCGTCGCTACCGGTTGCCCATATGAGCGACACCTTCTGAAGAGATTAGTCAGTTTAGATTTTGAAGGATAGTGCAATGATACAGACAGAGACCCATTCCAGAGTCTCCTCTGGTTCTTTTACGTGCACGGTGTAAAGAACCGACAAGTTATAACGGTCTGCCCGCCTGAAGGCACTGTAAGTTCGAATGGGGTAAAATTTGATGAAAACAGTCGTGTTCATACAGTTGGTGAATTATTTATTTCAACTTATACAGGGTTCATTTTAGGTCAGTATTTTTGGGAGAAGTGAGAAAGCGCATGATCGCTTTCTTAAATAGTGTTCTTTAATATACTTCTGCAAAATAGGGTCAAAATGCACAGTACAACCATTAAATACAACATTTGAATAGAAGGAGTGCTTTATAATGGGCCAGTGTATCTTACTAGACAAAATTTGGTTTGAAAATCGTAAAAACCAAAAACATTTTTTGTTAGGGAGAAGTGGGACCCCCAGAGGGCGAAGTCAGGGTGCCTAGGGCGACAATTTCTCCCACATCGCCCTCTAAAATGATCCCTGCTTATAATATAATCTCCAAATATTATTGATGGAAGAAGACCCCCCATGTCCTCACCTGGATCGTGATCCATCATACCCGGAGGCTCTGTGGCAACACTACCGAGACTCGTGCGGGCTTGCGCTATTCTCTTTTCCGATAACCTCCTCATAGGAACTGGTTTTGCTAGCAGATTATGGTTAAATGATGATGGCATGCCAACCATGGAAGCAGGGTGCATGTTGCTATGGTAACCATGGTGAACTTGTCCAGAATGAGACTGTACACTTTTGGGGTCGTCTGGGCTACCTTGAAAGACACAATCATTGCAATATAAAGAATCTAACAATAAGCAGACACAACTTTGTATTAAACGCATACAAGCTCTTCTCAGGGGAGATAACCCTAACAACTCTCTTACTTATAATTGAGGTAATGAAGCAATAAATAAATGTAGTATTGAAACAACCACAACTCACCTTTAGTTATTTCATTTTATCTCCATGTTCTATTGCTAACATTCAAGACAATTTGAGCTAAAGAACAATCGGTACAAGGCGAACCCCTCCCCACTCAGGCATCCCGATCAAAATATATTGTTTGAACATCCATTAAAGACATTTCGTTACCATGCATCAATATGTAGACATCGGGGATATTAGCATTGCGTAACCCTTAATCTGCCAATCGCAACTAAAGTCGCTGTTGCAAATAACATAGAGCCAGATCAGACGACACAGAACGTGCTGTTTCATCAGGCTCTATGCTGTCTGCTATTCGGATAGTGGAGCTAAAACTCGTTTCAAAAGCAAACAACATAGATCCTGATCAGATGTGACATTTGTTGTTTGCACAATCCGTCCAATTTATTTGGCAGGCAGTGTTAATAAAGGCAGGTCATCCCGACACATTGGATATAGATGTATGTAAACATTAAACAAAAGGTTATAGACCCAAGTCTCGCTCGAACTCACCTGGAGGTGTTGGTGGAAGTCCCTTTTCTGGTTTTATGGCGAAGTTCACCGCTGTTTCATACGCGCTCGAAGCCGCAGCCGCCTGGCTCATCATGCTGGCAATAAGGGCCTCTTGGTTACCATGGTTACTGGAAGCCAGGTTGGACATTCCGGACATGGCGAGGCTCTCCATCATCGATTGGGACAGGCCATGCGGGAACTGCTCCATGTAGAACCCCGGACCACCTTTACTCTGCTGTGCAGAATGGCCATCTCCTGATCAACAATGTATATATATGTAGGATATTAAATGAGTGGTCATTTGAATTTATTCAATAACAAATGAATACGAAAATATTATGTTATATTTCGGGTTTTACGCACCATTTTGGGCTATATCGCCGGCGGGCAGTTTACTTAACAACACCTTTCCTGGGCAGGCTCCAGTGGTTCACCAGTACTTGGGTGCACCAACCTCCGCAAAAAACTGCCAACTTTTTCATATAAATGAGACACGGTCTGAGCGGGGCTCGAACCTGTGGCCATCAGTGATGATAGGTTACAGTGGTATACAACGTAGCGACCGTAACCACTCGACCACGGAGGCGGACTGAATATGAATATAATATCCTTTTTATAACATAATCGTCCATAAAGCTGAAAATTCACTTGTACATGTAATTGTATACCATAACCTCCCTTGTAACTTGTGTACCATAACCTCCCTTGTAACTTGTATACCATAACCTCCCTTGTAACTTGTATACCATAACCTCCCTTGTAACTTGTATACCATAACCTCCCTTGTAACGTGTATACCATAACCTCCCTTGTAACGTGTATACCATAACCTCCCTTGTAACGTGTATACCATAACCTCCCTTGTAACGTGTATACCATAACCTCCCTTGTAACGTGTATACCATAACCTCCCTTGTAACTTGTATACCATAACCTCCCTTGTAACGTGTATACCATAACCTCCCTTGTAACGTGTATACCATAACCTCCCTTGTAACTTGTATACCATAACCTCCCTTGTAACGTGTATACCATAACCTCCCTTGTAACTTGTGTACCATAACCTCCCTTGTAACTTGTGTACCATAACCTCCCTTGTAACTTGTGTACCATAACCTCCCTTGTAACTTGTGTATCATAACCTCCCTTGTAACTTGTGTACCATAACCTCCCTTGTAACTTGTGTACCATAACCTCCCTTGTAACTTGTGTACCATAACCTCCCTTGTAACTTATGTACCATAACCTCCCTTGTAACTTGTATACCATAACCTCCCTTGTAACTTGTATACCATAACCTCCCTTGTAACTTGTATACCATAACCTCCCTTGTAACTTGTATACCATAACCTCCCTTGTAACTTGTGAACCATAAACTTCTCCCTTGTGTACCACAAACTTCTCCCTGTTGTACCATAAACTTCTCCCTGTTGTACCATAAACTTCTCCCTTGTATACCATATGCTCCTAAATTGCATACCACAAACTTCTCCCTGATGTACCATAAATGTCTACTTTGTATACCATCTCATATGCTCCTAAACTGCATACCATAAACTTCTGCCGTGTGCACAATAATCATCTAAATTGCATACCATAAACCTCTGCCTTGCATACCACAAACTTCTGCCTTGCATACCATAAACTTCTGCCTTGTATACCATAAATGTCTGCCGTGCATACCATAAACTTCTGCCTTGCATACCATAAACTTCTGCCTTGCATACCATAACCTTCTGCCTTGCATACCATAAACTTCTGCCTTGCATACCATAAACTTCTGCCTTGCATACCATAAACTACTGCCTTGCATACCATAAACTTCTGCCTTGCATACCGTAAACTTCTGCCTTGCATACCATAAACTTCTGCCTTGCATACCATAAACTTCTGCCTTGCATACCATAAACTTCTGCCTTGCATACCGTAAACCTCTGCTGTGCATACCATAAACCTCTGCAATAATCTTCTAAATTACATACCATAAACTTCTGCCTTGCATACCATAAACTTCTGCCGTGCATACCATAAACCTCTGCTGTGTGCACAATAATCTTCTAAATTACATACCATAAACTTCTGCCTTGTATACCATAAACTTCTGCCTTGCATACCATAAACTTCTGCCTTGCATACCGTAAACTTCTGCCTTGCATACCATAAACTTCTACCTTGCATACCATAAACTTCTGCCTTGCATACCATAAACTTCTGCCTTGCATACCATAAACTTCTGCCTTGCCTACCATAAACCTCTGCTGTGCATACCATAAACCTCTGCCTTGTGCACAATAATCTTCTAAATTACATACCATAAACTTCTGCCTTGTACACAATAATCTTCTAAATTACATACCATAAACTTCTGCCTTGCATACCATAAACTTCTGCCATGCATACCATAAACCTCTGCTGTGTGCACAATAATCTTCTAAATTACATACCATAAACTTCTGCCTTGTATACCATAAACTTCTGCCTTACATACCATAAACTTCTGCCGTGTGCATAATAATCTTCTAAATTACATACCATAAACTTCTGCCTTGTGCACAATAATCTTCTAAATTACATACCATAAACTTCTGCCGTGTGCACAATAATCTTCTAAATTACATACCATAAACGTCTGCCTTGCATACCATAAACTTCTGCCTTGCATACCATAAACTTCTGCCTTGCCTACCATAAACCTCTGCTGTGCATACCATAAACCTCTGCTGTGTGCACAATAATCTTCTAAATTACATACAATAAACTTCTGCCTTGTATACCATAAACTTCTGCCTTGCATACCATAAACTTCTACCGTGTGCACAATAATCTTCTAAATTACATACCATAAACTTCTGCCTTGTATACCATAAACTTCTGCCATGCATACCATAAACCTCTGCTGTGTGCACAATAATCTTCTAAATTACATACCATAAACTTCTGCCTTGTATACCATAAACTTCTGCCTTAAGTACATACCATAAACTTCTGCTGTGTGCACAATAATCTTCTAAATTACATACCATAAACTTCTGCCTTGTGCACAATAATCTTCTAAATTACATACCATAAACTTCTGCCGTGTGCACAATAATCTTCTAAATTACATACCATAAACATCTGCCTTGCATACCATAAACTTCTGCCTTGCATACCATAAACTTCTGCCTTGCATACCATAAACTTCTGCCGTGTGCACAATAATCTTCTAAATTACATACCATAAACTTCTGCCTTGTATACCATAAACTTCTGCCTTGCATACCATAAACTTCTGCCGTGTGCACAATAATCTTCTAAATTACATACCATAAACTTCTGCCGTGTGCACAATAATCTTCTAAATTACATACCATAAACTTCTGCCGTGTGCACAATAATCTTCTAAATTACATACCATAAACTTCTGCCTTGCATACCATAAACTTCTGCCTTGCATACCATAAACTTCTGCCTTGCATACCATAAACTTCTGCCGTGTGCACAATAATCTTCTAAATTACATACCATAAACTTCTGCCTTGTATACCATAAACTTCTGCCTTGCATACCATAAACTTCTGCCGTGTGCACAATAATCTTCTAAATTACATACCATAAACTTCTGCCGTGTGCACAATAATCTTCTAAATTACATACCATAAACTTCTGCCGTGTGCACAATAATCTTCTAAATTACATACCATAAACTTCTGCCTTGCATACCATAAACTTCTGCCTTGCATACCATAAACTTCTGCCTTGCATACCATAAACTTCTGCCGTGTGCACAATAATCTTCTAAATTACATACCATAAACTTCTGCCTTGTATACCATAAACTTCTGCCTTGCATACCATAAACTTCTGCCTTGCATACCATAAACTTCTGCCTTGCATACCATAAACTCTTCTGCCTTGCATACCATAAACTACTTCTGCATTGCATACCATAATCTACTTCTGCCTTGGATACCATAAACTACTTCTGCCTTGCATACCATAAACTTCTGCCTTGCATACCATAAACTACTTCTGCCTTGCATACCATAATCTACTTCTGCATTGGATACCATAAACTACTTCTGCCTTGCATACCATAAACTACTTCTGCCTTGCATACCATAAACTACTTCTGCATTGCATACCATAATCTACTTCTGCCTTGCATACCATAAACTACTTCTGCCTTGCATACCATAAACTACTTCTGCATTGCATACAATACACTACTTCTGCCTTGCATACCATAAACTACTTCTGCCTTGCATACCATAAACTACTTCTGCCTTGCATACCATAAACTACTTCTGCCTTGCATACCATAAACTACTTCTGCCTTGCATACCATACACTACTTCTGCATTGCATACCATAAACTTCTGCCTTGCATACCATACACTACTTCTGCCTTGCATACCATAAACTTCTGCCTTGCATACCATAAACTACTTCTGCCTTGCATACCATAAACTTCTGCCTTGCATACCATAAACTACTTCTGCCTTGCATACCATAAACTACTTCTGCCTTGCATACCATAAACTACTTCTGCATTGCATACCATAATCTACTTCTGCCTTGGATACCATAAACTACTTCTGCCTTGCATACCATAAACTTCTGCCTTGCATACCATAAACTACTTCTGCCTTGCATACCATAAACTACTTCTGCCTTGCATACCATAATCTACTTCTGCATTGGATACCATAAACTACTTCTGCCTTGCATACCATAAACTACTTCTGCCTTGCATACCATAAACTACTTCTGCATTGCATACCATAATCTACTTCTGCCTTGCATACCATAAACTACTTCTGCCTTGCATACCATAAACTACTTCTGCATTGCATACAATACACTACTTCTGCCTTGCATACCATAAACTACTTCTGCCTTGCATACCATAAACTACTTCTGCCTTGCATACCATAAACTACTTCTGCCTTGCATACCATAAACTACTTCTGCCTTGCATACCATAAACTTCTGCATTGCATACCATAAACTTCTGCCTTGCATACCATACACTACTTCTGCCTTGCATACCATAAACTTCTGCCTTGCATACCATAAACTACTTCTGCCTTGCATACCATAAACTTCTGCCTTGCATACCATAAACTACTTCTGCCTTGCATACCATAAACTACTTCTGCCTTGCATACCATAAACTTCTGCCTTGCATACCATAAACTACTTCTGCATTGCATACCATACACTACTTCTGCATTGCATACCATAAACTACTTCTGCATTGCATACCATAAACTACTTCTGCCTTGCAAACCATAAACTTCTTCTGCCTTGCATACCATAAACTACTTCTGCATTGCATACCATAAACTACTTCTGCCTTGCATACCATAAACTACTTCTGCATTGCATACCATAAACTACTTCTGCATTGCATACCATAAACTACGTCTGCCTTGCATACCATAAACTTCTGCCTTGCATACCATACACTACTTCTGCATTGCATACCATAAACTACTTCTGCATTGCATACCATAAACTTCTGCCTTGCATACCATACACTACTTCTGCCTTGCATACCATAAACTACTTCTGCCTTGCATACCATACACTACTTCTGCATTGCATACCATAAACTACTTCTGCCTTGCATACCGTAAACTTCTGCCTTGCATACCATAAACTACTTCTGCCTTGCATACCATAAACTACTTCTGCCTTGCATACCATAAACTACTTCTGCATTGCATACCATAAACTACTTCTGCATTGCATACCATAAACTACTTCTGCCTTGCATACCATAAACTACTTCTGCCTTGCATACCATAAACTTCTGCCTTGCATACCATACACTACTTCTGCATTGCATACCATAAACTACTTCTGCCTTGCATACCATAAACTTCTGCATTGCATACCATAAACTACTTCTGCCTTGCATACCATAAACTACTTCTGCATTGCATACCATAAACTACTTCTGCCTTGCATACCATAAACTACTTCTGCCTTGCATACCATAAACTTCTGCCTTGCATACCATACACTACTTCTGCCTTGCATACCATAAACTACTTCTGCATTGCATACCATAAACTACTTCTGCCTTGCATACCATAAACTACTTCTGCCTTGCATACCATAAACTTCTGCCTTGCATACCATACACTACTTCTGCATTGCATACCATAAACTACTTCTGCCTTGCATACCATAAACTACTTCTGCCTTGCATACCATAAACTACTTCTGCATTGCATACCATAAACTTCTGCCTTGCATACCATACACTACTTCTGCATTGCATACCATAAACTACTTCTGCATTGCATACCATACACTACTTCTGCCTTGCATACCATAAACTACTTCTGCCTTGCATACCATAAACTACTTCTGCATTGCATACCATACACTACTTCTACATTGCATACCATAAACTTCTGCCTTGCATACCATACACTACTTCTGCATTGCATACCATAAACTACTTCTGCCTTGCATACCATAAACTACTTCTGCCTTGCATACCATAAACTACTTCTGCATTGCATACCATACACTACTTCTGCATTGCATACCATAAACTACTTCTGCCTTGCATACCATAAACTACTTCTGCATTGCATACCATACACTACTTCTGCCTTGCATACCATAAACTACTTCTGCCTTGCATACCATAAACTTCTGCCTTGCATACCATAAACTACTTCTGCCTTGCATACCATAAACTTCTGCCTTGCATACCATAAACTTCTGCCTTGCATACCATAAACTTCTGCCTTGCATACCATAAACTTCTGCCATGCCTACCGTAAACTTCTGCCTTGCCTACCATAAACTTCTGCCTTGCATACCATAAATTTCTGCCTTGTGCACAATAATCTTCTAAATTGCATAAAATAAGCTTCTCCCTTGCATCACATAATCTTATTGTGTACTATAATTAACATTCTCCCTTGTAATTTGTATACCATAAACCTCTCCCTTGTATACCATAAGATTCTTCCTTGAACACCATAACATTCTCCCTTGCATAACAAAAACTTCTTCCTTGTATATCATAAACTTCTCCCTATTGTACCATAATTAATATTCTCCCTTGTAATTTGTATACAATAATCTTCTCCCTTGTTACGTTGTTACGTTGCATACATAAATGTCTCTCTATGATTACAGTTTAAGGTCTAGCTTAAGCACTGCATGGGAGATACTCAATCCTCCCTATTTTCAAATGAGGGAGAAGTTTTTCATTAGGATTAAAGGGAGTGTACTTAAAAACCTCAACATGTCTCCCTATATTTATTTTACGGGTCAGCTTTGTCCTGTCATCATGACACATGTATATTGACACGTTTTTTCGCCACACAACATGTATGTGGCAATCATTTGCCGATTAACCGTTTCCCTCATAGAAGCACCCCTTGACGCCATTACCAATACAACATCATGGATCATTCTAGAGGGTGATGTGGGCGAAATTGTCGCCATAGGGACCATGACTTCGCCCTCTGGGGGCCCCACTTCTCCCTAAAAAATATAATTAAAAAAATATATTTTTCGATTTACGATTTTCAAACAAAATGTTGTCTAGTAAGATATACACTGGCCCATTATAAAGCACTCCTTCTATTCAAATGTTGCATTTAATGGTTGTACTATGCATTTTAACCCTATTTTGCAGAAGTATATTAAAGAACACCATTTAAGGAAGCGATCATGCGCTTTCTCACTTCTCCCAAAAATTCTGACCTAGAATGAACCCTACGACATGCATTGAAAATGTAGCCAAACCAATGTTCATAATAATGGCCAGAATCTCATGAAGTCCCAGTAATATCTATGGAGATGGGATAGATATGGCCACTACGTATCCACTGCATGATAGCTAAATGGCTGTCATTTGTATGGAGATATAATAGTATATAAACCTAAATCTCTATAAGTCCCAGTAATATCTATGGAGGTGGGATAGATATGGCGACTACTTATCCACTGCATGATAGTTAAATGGCTGTCGTTTGTATGGAGATATAATAGTATATTAACCTAAATCTCTATGAAGTCCCAGTAATATCTATGGAGGCGGGATAGATATGGCGACTACTTATCCACTGCATGATAGCTAAATGGCTGTCATTTGTATGGAGATATAATAGTATATTAACCTAAATCTCTATGTAGTCCCAGTAATATATCTATGGAGGTGGGATAGATATGACGACTACTTATTCACTGCATGATAGCTAAATGGCTGTCGTTTGTTTGGAGATATAATAGTATATTAACTTAAATCTCATGTAGTCCCAGTAATATCTATGGCGGTGGGATAGATATGGCCACTACTTATCCACTGCATGATAGCTAAATGGCTGTCGTTTGTATGGAGATATAATAGTATATTAACCTAAATCTCTATGAAGGAAAGGGTTAAAATAGTGGTAGATCTACAATACATGCCACTTTATGTTAAGCCTCTATGTTTTTTCTAAACTCCGCGAGGGGTTCGACATTGAAGGAAAGGCAGGGTCAGAATTTTTGGGAGAAGTGAGAAAGCGCGTGATCGCTTCTTTAAATGGTGTTCTTTAATATACTTCTGCAAAATAGGGTTAAAATGCACAGTACAACCAATAAATACAACATTTTAATAGAAGGAGTGCTTTATAATGGGCCAGTCTATCTTACTAGACAACATTTTGTTTGAAAATTGTAAAAACAAAAATATATATATATATTTTATTTATTTTTTCGTTTTTTAGGGAGAAGTGGGGCCCCCAGAGGGCGATGTCAGGGTCCCTGGACAATTTCGCCCACATCGCCCTCTAGAATGATCCCTGGAAAGGCCTAAAAACGTTTTACGTACATTACCCTGCTGGTAGCCTTTTAAATGAAACATGTAGGTAATTAGCTTCAGCTTACTAAATATAATTATACACAGAGAAATACCATGTCTTCATGGTGTAATATGTAATACCTCTATTATTGTATTCTTACCTATTATTACGAAACAATCCTCTTATCCAATAGAAATACTGCTGAGCCCCATTTATTTCAGCAGACAAAGTGAATAAGTGCAATAGCTGGGACAATGACAAGGTTTAGCCGACCAAAAAAAATCCATTATTATGTGAACGCAATTACTTTAGAATTGAAACCGAATATTTGATGATCGAGTTTCCTCACGTAGACAATACATGTACATTGCAGGGTTCCCTGTGTTTGAATGTTTGTCCCTGCCACTTCTGTCACCAATTGAAAAACACTGGAGCCAATTAAAAATACTTGGAGCCAACTAAGAGCCATATAGTTCACAAATATATAAAAACAAATTAAAAAGTTGCTCCAAATATTTTCGTCAATTCACAAAAGTTAGCGCCAATATTTGTTTTTTTTGTCGCAATTGGCGCCATTGGCGACCAACAGCGGGAACCCTGCATTGTATAGACAAGGATCTGCACATGTTATTCATAAATCATTAAATGATATTTTCAAAATGTCCAAAAATACAACATTCAAAACTACACGTAATATGAGTTTGAACATTGTTAGCTTATACAAATTTATTTTAGCTGATTGCGAAACAAGTTCTTACAACTGATAATTAATCACTCTCGAGACCTCATTCCTGATGAAATCCATCGCCAAGAGGGAGAGAGAAGAGGCAACGTGGAAATTAAATGCCTTGCCTAAGGGCACAATCGTAACGGCTCAAACGGGGCTTGAACTCCAGGCCTTTCGCACCTGAAGCGAACACGCTCCAACTGTGCTATCACGACTTCCACTTTTAAAACATTGGAAATATTATAAACAAATCTGCAGGGTTTTTATACCATTAACATTTTGCCACGGCGTACCGCATCGTCTGATCAGGATCTATGTTGTTTGCTATCCAGCCACGAGAGCATGATCAGATGGCACATTCTGTTCCGTCTGATCTGGCTCTATACTGTTTGCAAAAGTGATGTTATCTGCCGCTAGCGTGCAAAGGGTTAATACACAATAATATGAATTACGAAAATATTACCCCCTCCCCTCCGTAATAAATTTAAAAATAAATTAAATCCCCGACTATCTTAAAGGCTTTATAACTTGAACTTTAATTTATTTATTTTGTATCACTTCCATCACATTATATCTAAATATTTTAAAGCATTGTGTGCATTTTTTATGTGGACCCCCACCTCATCTTCAATATGCGAAAGGGGCAGTCATTACTGGTTGACCTTCTGACCTTTAAATGCTCATCCTCTTGACCTTTCAAGGGCAATTTAACCAATCTCTTATCATTATCCAAGTGAAATTTGATAACCAGCTTGTAATAGCTAGCCAGCCTCATCCTGTCTAATCAAAAATACAATAGAGAACTGGGGTCTTAGGCATGCAGTACTGTGTCAGTATTGAACAGGGATTAATGTGCAACTCAGTGCGCAGAGATCATTCTAGAGGGTGATGTGGGCGAAATAGTCGCCCTATAGATCCTGACTTCGCCCCAGAGGGGCCACTTTTCCCTAAATACATTTTTTTTTTAAATTTTCAATTTTGTCCAGTACGATACACAGGCCCCCATTATAAACCACCCCTTCTATTCAAATGTTGTATTTAATCATATTTTTTTTTTTACATTGTAGCAGACGACAATTCATTAAATGTTGTTTTCTTATCCCATTTAATTCTGGATATATTTAAAGGCTTTTGCAAACAACATAAATCCAGATCAGCCGCAGCGTGACGCTGTGTGCTGATCAGGATCTATGTTGTTTGCTACATAGCCAAGTGTCTTAGCAAGATCATCTGAATAGCAAACAGCATAGAGCCTGATCAGACGGCACATTCCGTGGTGGTTGATCTGGCTCTATGTTCTATGCAAATACTGTTTGAACGGTATCCCGAATGAAATGGGTTATTTGTACATGTAGCTCTGAAAATACATGTACATGCATGTCACGGAATGTCAGGGGGAAATGTTGGAATGTCACGGAATGTCAGGGGAAATGTCGGAATGTCACGGAATGTCATGGAATGTCAGGGGGGAATGTCACGGAATGTCAGGGGGAAATGTTGGAATGTCACGGAATGTCAGGGAAAATGTCGGAATGTCACGGAATGTCACGGAATGTCAGGGGGAAATGTCGGAATGTCATGGAATGTCATGGAATGTCACGGAATTGTGTTGTTATGATCATTATAGCACAATGCTAATGAAATTGCAGTCTGTTTTACTGTTACTTTCACTGCTAGCATGCAAAGAGCAATGGAGGCTTGAAATGCAGAAGTCATTCTTCCCTGACACCATCAGACTTTGGAACAGCCTCCCTTAGACTGTAGACAGCCATAATCTGCCCGTACATCGACAGTTACAAGAGGGAAGTGAAGCCAGTTACTCTCCGATACACTCGTACTGGATGTTTCTACCTATACAATTTTAAACTACATCTAAATATACTGTATTGCACCATCAGTATGAGTATTCACTAGATTGGTGCACAGACGCTTGGGGGTCTGGACAAATGGTTACGGGTTCAAAACCAAAAAACATTTTTTTAAGAACACTACGATACACTATAGGCTTGACACTATACATAGTGTTCTTAAAAACAAAAAATTCTTTTTCAGTTTTGAAACCGAAACCATTTGTCCAGACCCCAGGCTCATAGCTACAAAAATTAAAATTTCCAAAGCAAAATATAAATAAATGAAAAATTAAATAAAATGCCAAAAATGTTTGCAGTAAGGACAGTATTAGGGTCAGACGGGGGGATCGAACCTGCGATCCCTGGATTACCAGTCCAGCGTGTTACCACTGGACTACAGATCCGTCCATGTTTGCAGTAAGGACAGTATTTTGTTATATCCTGCTTTTGTGACTACCATTTGTAAATTACCTCCCTTTAATGGGATATTTTAGCAAAATCACCAATAACTCTGTAAATGGTGGTTTAACCCATTTCATTATGGATATATTTAAAGGCTTTTGCAAACAACATAGATCCAGATCAGCCGCAGCGTGACGCTGCGTGCTGATCAGGATCTATGTTGTTTGCTGCATAGCCAAGGTGGTTTAATAAGGTTAAATTTGCATATGAATTATAGTAATATGTTTTCAACTGAAGAAAAAAACAACGCAGAAAGAGACAAGTGTTCAATACCAAAAACACTATGATACACTATAGGCTTGACACTATACATAGTGTTCTTAACCCATTAATCACCAAGTAACTCACATGGACTGGTTCATGATATTCATAAACCAATAAATGAATCAGAAAATCACATTTGGACAAGTTCATTTATCAAAATGGGTAATTATGTCTAAAAATAGTCATATCACTGGCAAAAAGTGCAGATCCTGATGAGATGGCTCGTCACGAGCCGGCTCATCTGGATCTACACTTTTTTGTAAGCCAATTTAGAGGTCTGCGGTGTTGAAAGGGTTAAAAACAAAAATTCTTTTTCAGTTTTGAAACCAAAACCATTTATCCAGACCCCAGGCTCATAGCCACAAAAATTAAAATTTCCAAAGCAAAAAATAAATAAAGTGCAAAAAAGTATCCCTTTGCTGTATAAAATGTTGACTTCTAGAGAGCTGAACGGTCAGTACATAATTATACGTCTAAACTCATATCATCAGAAAACGCAGCAAATCGCCTCTATATCCCAACAATTTAGTTTAAACAATATTTTATTTTTTTTATTTCAATGAATATACATAGTATAATGATCACAACAAGAAAATACATGTAGGATTGAGGAGAAAGCAAGATTTTAACAATTTTAAGGGGGAACATGTCCCCGGACCCCTAGATTGCCTCGGTTAAAATTTGCCTCTGGCTGCGGTACTGGACCCCAAGCGTCTGTGGATTGGTCTCAGTAATATATCAGATGAGGAAGAAGACATATATTACAAATGTATATAATTTAGCAATAATGAATATATATGTCTGGAGATCTATCTATCTATCTATCTATCTATCTTCCCCTAATGTTGAACCACAGGAACTTGAAATGTTATCCATCGTACCTCTATCCTAGGACACCCCCCTCTATTAAAAAAAAGAATTTTAATAGAGGGGGATGTCCTAGGATAGAGGTATGAGACCTTTGGTGGCTTATGGATAAAATTTCAAGTTCCTGTGGTCGAATACCTTGCGGAGATAAGAAACAACATAGAGGCATGTATTGTAGAGAATACCACTATTGTAACCCTTTCCTTCATAAAGATTTAGGTTAATATACTATTATATCTCCATACAAATGACAATCATTTAGATATCATGCAGTGAATAAGTAGTCACCATATCTATCCCACCTCCATAGATATTACTGGGACTACATGAGATTCTGGCTTTTATTATAAACATTGGTTTGGCTACTATATTGTCAATGTATGTCGTATTGGTAATGGGGTCAAGAGGTGCTTCTATGAGGGGAAAGGGTTAAAGCTAATAGAATCCTACAGTATGTACATTCATTGTACATGCAACAAATTGTTAAGATTTCAATCAGTTATATAGTAACAACTTCAAGAAATTATTTAATGTTAAATTTTCCAAAATACCACACACTCCCAAATCCCCATCCGATGCCCCCTCCCCCGCCACCCTCGCTAGTAGTTACGGATTGGGGTCAACATCACGGGTCAGAGCGCACTGACCATCCTCGTTGGTCAAACCAAAATGGCCTCCCAAAAACCAATTAACAACACGCTTTCCTAATTTTTAACCTCATTCCATTACCCAATTGTCAAATAATATTACTCAAACTTATTGCGCAACTCTGAACAACAGAAACACGTGTTTTCTTCTTCACAAAACAATAGAGCGAGCTGTAAACCGTTACAAACTATTATATAACCAGACGGGTGTTACGAACGAACTGACAACGTTCGAAGGGCAGAGGTCGATGCATAAAAGCTACACTTACCTATGTTTTCCGCTGTCCCGCGGCCACCATAAGCAGGCATCTGAGATATTAGAACATTATCCATTTGTCCGGCGTAATCACAAAATGCTCCATCTGCCATTTTTAGTTGTTTTGGAGCACAAAAGTAAACAAATATCGCGTGGATTAGGAGATAGCCATTACGTCATGATGGTTGTTGATTCAGTTTTGCAATGAGCTGACCCATTCTTTCAATGTGGAACATGGCGAAATAGATAACAGTTCAGATGGGCAAAACTGTTGAAATGTTACACACATTGTTCGGCATACAAGATACAACGTTGTTTATCTATGTTTTAGCAAAAGAGATAAACAATTGGGCAATTGTATTAATCTGCTTATAACAATACACGACCTACCACCCCTACATGTTGTAATAGTTATTCGACCCGATAACTGACCAGTCACGTGACATAACTGGACACATGGTATGGGGCGCCTAGGGGTATTTGAAACTTCCGTTTTAAGAGTTTTAAGATACACAACAGCGCAAATGATTGAATGTCAATTTCCGTGTTACTGTTTAACGGACGAACATTTTTAATCACTATTCTATTATGTGTGGATTTAGGTCTTATTTATATACAATATGTCTACATATTTATACCCGCAGATAAATCAATAAAACGGATTTATATAGATCATATGTACGTACACACATTTGAGGGAGGGCCGTAACTGGTGTCATTAAAACGTGTGACCCAACCAATTAGCTTCAACTCTTTGTGCAAACAGTACCATGAATCATAGTTTGTTACAAAATTCAGTAAGCCACACGCCCATATGAAAATACAACAAACATAAACATATATACAATACAATGACGCAACCAGATGGCAATAAATTAACACAAGGCATACAATAAACAATCAATCAAAAATCAAGGTCATTTGTGTGCATTACGTTTATTTATCGTCGCTACCGGTTGCCCATATGAGCGACGCCTCCTGAAGAGATTAGTCATTTTAGATTGTTAGAGGGTAGTGCAGTGATACGGAGAGACCCATTCCAGAGTCTCTTCTGGTTCTTTTACGTACACGGTGTAAAGCACCGACACGAAACCTCGGTTTAAAGTCACATCTCAAAGTCTGTTAATTTTATTAGGGTCAGACGGGTGATCGACCCTGCGATGGTCATTAATATTTGTAACGGCTATATATCATACATAATTACACACGTTTGTTCATTTGTTTTATATTGGGCTACAATTAAACAAAATTAAAATATACCGCTGTCCTATTAGCGGAGTGGTTAGCAATCTCTTCTCATCAATGCAACACAGGATCGATCCTCGGATCCGGAATATTGTGTGGTGGTACGGTGGTTGCCAGATCGGACAGGTGGGTTTACTCAGAATAGACCTACTCATGTTTCCTCCCACACGAAGAACCACATATACAATGTACCACTAAGGTCTACCACAGGAATTTGAACATCGAAAATCCTTGTCAATATGTGTCGTGTGTTTTCTCCAGGGTGTGTGACTTCAATTCCATTTTAGTAATTCCATTTTAAATAGCAGTGTGTTGGTACGCGTTACTGTTGGCATTTTGAGGGTTTCCGTTTGTTTTTGTTGACATATTGTTTGATAATGTTTTGCATTGGTGAATCGATGTCAATTTAAAAACATAATTTAGTATTGCTAGTAGATCTATGCGTTTCTAGATTATTCTAGAGGTCTGCATCATTTTCTGAAGATGACGATGTAGATAAGAATTAGATGTCCGATCAGTCATGAATCTACGACTCATAATTAAATTACACATTGCCTCGTCTCCTTTATGGCGACGGTCTCGAGAGCGATTAATCTAACGTTGTAAAAAAACTCGTATTGGAATTAAAATAAATTTGCATAAACTAAGCTAAGCGACTCGTATATAGATCTATATGTAAATTATTCTACGTCCGTGAACAATTATGTTTTTGTAATTCCTTGTTCATTGCAATACGTTTGCTTAAGTTTAGTCTAATGGGCCATAATTTGTTTATTTCAGACCAAGTACCATTCTGTATCACAACGGGCCAATAGCAACTTTCTCGAGCACCGAGAACGCATGCACTAGATGACAAGGGAAGCAACTACGCAACTTCCGGCTTATTTTGGAAGAAAAAAAACACCATAAATTTACGATGGATATAAACGTTTCTGAAGAAACAGACACTAGCCAGGATATAGCAGAAGTATGCAATGATGACCTATATTGTTAAATATCTTCAGAAAGTTCTGCATAATCTGCGACAAAACAACAATCGAAAGATTCTACTTTTCCTACTTCTGCCAATGACAATGTAAATTAAGTGGGTGGGGTATGGTATAAATGTATATGTAAACAAATGTATCTGATGGTAGTTTTCAAGTTGACAGTTGTTTCAAAAGAGAAAACTTGTTCAGATTTACGTTACACAGGATAAATCAGTCTATGATTGACACATTGATGATTACAAAGTGGAAGAGTGTGTGTGTGTGTTTTACGTTTATTTATTCAAATTATTGTCGCTACCGGTTGCCCATATGAGCTATGCCTCCTGATGTCTGGATTCATAAAGATATGAAGAGGGGAGGAGCGTAGTAGTATATAGGGAGACTTATACTGTCCCTCTATAGAGCTAGCTTTTATAGCGTAGTAGAGTGTTCGCCTCCAGGTAATGGATGATCAGGCAGTCGTGGCCCGTGGGTTCGAACCCCGACTTGGGCTTGGTTACTTTAATATATATTAGTTTTGTTGGCAGTCTGGACTTGTACTCCCTCTAAATTGTGTGGAAGTCATGATAGCGCAGCGGTAGCGCGTTCACTTCAGGTGTGAAAGGCCCAGAGTTTGAGCTCTGTTGGAACCATTACGATTGTGTCCTTAGGCAAGGCATTTAAATTCCACTGTGCCTCTTCTCTCTCCCTCATGCCGATGGATTCCATCAGAAATGAGGTCTCGAGAGTGATTAATATAAGTTGTAATAAATTGTATAAACTAACATCTACGATTACAGATTTCATCACACTTAATGATTATGATTACCGGACTAAAGGGAGTGAACTCCCGACACTGGCGTTGTGTAATTGCGACACTAAAGTTGTGTAGTAAATATTGCCAAGAATTTACTAACCATATGACCTAGATGTGTCATGTGACTGGTAGCATGACCACTGACCCTTGGCTATTTGGGTAAGTACACGTGACCGGAGTTGATGTGCAAGAGCGCCAGACGTTTTCCGGACACTAATTGTCAGAACTCCGAACAAACCACTACAAAGTTAAATAGGTATTTCTTTCTTTGTCATTATGTGAAAAAAAATACTCAATAACCGGCAACGAGAACAGAACATTTATTAATAGAAAACGTTCTATATACGTTTTCTATATATTCATTACAGTACAGAGTTCATTCTAGGTCAGAATTTTTGGGAGAAGTGAGAAAGCGCGTTATTGCTTTTTTAAACGGTGTTCTTTAATATACTTCCGCAAAATAGGGTTAAAATGCACAGAACAACCATTAAATACAACATTTGAATAGAAGGAGTGCTTTATAATGGACCAGTGTGTCTTACTAGACAAAATTTTGTTTGAAAATCGTAAAAACCAAAAAATATATTTATTTATTATATTTTTTTTTAGGGAGAAGTGGGGCCCCCAGAGGGCGAAGTCAGGGTCCCTAGGGCGACAGTTTTCGCCCACATCTCCCTCTAGAATGATCCCTGACAGTAGTTTTAGTAAAGTGTAAATGATCGAATGTATTTGACACTGGATCTCTGTTGTACTTGTTTCAGGATGAATTGCTTGGAATCATGAATGATATCATCGATGATGTCACGCTCGGACTTTGTTTTGAAGTACACAGATCCTGTAAATTGGGAACACTTTTTCTCGGCGACACAGATCCGCAGTATGTAAAATGAAATGTATATTCTGTAAAATAATTGTATATTACATGTACTAGTAAAAATTATATTTGTCTGCCGGCGATATAGCCCAAAATGGTGCTGATGCAGGCGTAAAACCCGAAATATAATAATAATAATAATGTTATATTTGATGGATATCAGATTAAAAACAGCTCACTTGTATAGTCAGCACAGCCCAAGTGAGGGGAATTATTTTTATACTCTTCTTGGGCACAGAAAAATGTGAGAACGAAATTTTTAATTTTTTTTGGAAAGTTCATAAAAGATTTCAGAGTCGGTGGGAGGAGGTAAAATAAACGGGTCAGTCGGGAAACCGTAAATACATGGGTTTTTTTGGCCACAGAATTTCAACAAAAAGTTATATATATACATATTTATTGTAGCGGATACATACATGTATTTCTTTCTTGTGTTACAGATCTCAAATTGAACATGGTAAGTCATTTAAAGTTGTTTACATTGAGCTTGGCAAAAATTACTAACATCAGAATTGTATAAAGTTGATTTATTTTACAACAAACGTGAAACAAATTTTAACAACATATTATATATATATATATATTAGGGATGTCAACGAGTAGTGATTTTGGTACTCGAGTACTCGGAAAGGTATTCGATCGAGTACTCGGTTACCGTTACCGTGGATTATGCTTCTTGTCTCGTCAATCAGAGGTGAGACCTTCTGCTGGATGCTTCAGCCTCAGATGATTATGCAGGTTGGTAGTGCCACCAGTAAATGTCAGACTGGCATCGCACAACTTGCAAGAAACAATCTTGTCAAGTCTTTCAAAGTACTTCCATACCACAGATTTAGGTGGAGGCATTCTCACAATTCACTTATATTACTATTATATTCTAAAGATCTCTTCACAGTTTAACAGCGTTAACGTTAATGACAAACGTTACGATATTTATTATTTAACAACTATTTCGGTATTGCCCTGCTATGGGTAGCTGCTTAAAGTTCTAAATTGAGTAATCAATTAAGTGTCAATTATAACATCAAAACAGGTTCCGACCACCAGACAAAAGCTGTCATTCACACGACAGACAATCGGGTGACCCGCCTCAGTACTGACGACAATGATAAAACAATTTGCATCAAACTTACGCTTCCCAATTAAGTTGAATCAACACTTTAATTATTGGGTCACTGTAGCCGGCTCTGTGTGATATACAGGTATTGTTAATCACCATGACACGCTGTATATTGCATTGTTTGGTACAGCGGAAGTTTCGCTAATCCCACTGATCACGATTTGTTCACAGGCAACTCCGTATTTGCGCAAAATAAAGATTTGTTGATTTTATATTTTTTAACCGAGTACTCGATTATCTGAAAAGTATTCGATACTCGGACGTTCGATCGACATCCCTAATATATATATATTTATTTTTTTTAAACTTATTTATTTTACGATTGCGAAGCAAGTTTTAACAACTTATATATTATACTATAACAATTTTTTTTTTAGATTTTATTTATTTTACAACTATAGCGAAACAAGCTTTAACAACTTATTCACTCTCGTTAGAGCGGATGAAGGCATGTACATGTATGTGGTATTTTGTGTGGGCGGAAACCTGAGTACCTAGAGAAAACCCACCTGTCCAATCCGGTAACCACTGTACCATCTCACATACATCCCTGTCTGAATATTTGGTGATGTATCGAATCCACTGATATGCAATGAAGCTAATTGTCGTGAGAATATTTTGAAATTGCGGCTAGATTTCGGTCTGTATGTATAGCACAGCTGGATGCTGGATGATTCATCTTAGGTTATACTAATTTATTTTAGCTCGATTGCGAAACTAGTTCTTACAACTTATATTAATCACTCTCGAGACCTCATTCCTGATGGAATCCATCGCCACAAGGGAGAGAGAAGAGGCAATGTGGAATTTAAATGCCTTGCCTAAGGGCACAATCATAACAGCTCCAGTGGGGCTCAAACCCCAGGGCCAGGCCATTCACACCTGAAGCGAACGCACTACCACTACGACTTCCACGATTCATCTTTCCGCGTGGTGTAAACTACAACTTCGAAATAGGGTGAAATTGCTCATTCAGCCAAGTGTCCTGTATGTTCTAAATGAAGCTTATGATGATGTTTACGTTTATTTACCCTCGCCGCTTGGATTCGTGCATTCCTAGCACCGTCGTTTATTCATGAAGTGACTGAAGATGTGTAGAGTGGTATCTTGTAGTGTGATGGTCTTGGAAGTATTCAATGATCGTGCGATAAAATCGACAACTGGAGGAGGCATCTTCTTCCTCTTCAGGGTGACAAGTCCTGATGGTTTCTTCTTTCTGAACAGCTCTTCTTAGAGCCATGCTCCTCACTGTTGGTCATCCCGCAGCAGCATATATACGGATCTGGCAGTTAGACATCTGGTCGCCTCTGTCGCTCCAGGGTCTGCCCATACCAACATCACCTCGGTGTTGCAAGGTCGACAACCAGAAGATCCCAGAATCCTTCGCTGCTGCTGCAATATGTGCCCCGACCGCGACGTGCACGCCGTAAGGAGAAGATAATTCTCCCTGACCTCAAAATAGGGAGACATGAGGCAGCTAAGGGAGATTATTACTCCCATGTTACTCTTCCGAGAGTGAGGTACTAGTATTTGATGCCAGTTCTGTTTTCATATTTACAGCAATAGTTGATCGACCTGGCGTAGATGTGTTTGGAAACCCACCGGCCAAGAAACAGTTGGAATGCGTGTGTCCGAACTGTAAGAGGAACCTTGCCGCATCAAGGTTCGCTCCCCACTTGGAGAAATGTATGGGGATGGGCAGGAATAGTTCGAGGATTGCAAGTCGGCGCTCACAGAAAGTTCTCAAAGATAGGTAACGGTTAAAAGTCTTGTCTAGAATATAAGAGATACAGTCAAACATGGGTTAGTGGTGACCTCCATTAAGCAGCCAACCTGTATTAAGCAGCCAATGTCCATTGTCCCAATATGTTGTTTTATTATACATTTGTCCTCTATTAAGCAGCCACCTGTGCTAAGCAGCCACTTTCTGTGTTTCCCTTGGCTGGCTGCTTAAGACAGGATTGACTGTACATATATTGAAATAAAATATTGTTTAAACTAAATTGTAGTTACTGTTAACAGTTGATTCAATGGATCAAAGAAATAAAACTAAATTATTTGATCAATATTTAAGAAATAATAAATATCAACCGTGGTATATCGCAGAATAACCCGAGTTTGAAGTTCTTATGCGTAGAAATATATCACGAAGGCCAAATATCGCAGAATAACCCGAGTTTGAAGTTCTTATGCGTAGAAATATATCACGAAGGCCAAATATCGCAGAATAACCCGAGTTTGAAGTTCTTATGCGTAGAAATATATCACAAAGGCCAAATATCGCAGAATAACCCGAGGTTGAAGTTCTTATGCGTAGAAATATATCACGAAGGCCAAATTTATTCTGCGATATACCACGTTGATACTTATTATTTCGATTCTAACACGACTTACTTCTAATAATTTTAGACGAGAATCAAAGTATTTTCTTCAAACGCCGTGCTACTCCGCTGCATTTGGCTTTCGAAATTTCCTCCCACATAAGGGGTGATGACATTATTTTTATGGAAAATATCAATCTAGTGCATAAATGAACAAAAGTTTTGTCAAATAAAACTGTACAGAATAGTAACTGAAACGTTACTTAACAGAAAAACAAGACAGACAAGAGATTATCTGATTCTAAAAATAGCTCACTTCCGCGAATTCCCACGGTAGTATTTACAAACATCACGTGACTTTCATTCATAAAACTTTACACGCATTGTATAAATGGAATAGCCAAAACACGGTGCACGCGCAGCATAGTTCAAGGTAGGTATATCGCAGAATAACCCGAGGTAGATTTTACTCTACAAGTATGTATGTTATTAGCTGGGTCGTGTTAGAATAATGAATATTAGTTGCAGAACTTTACGTACATGTATGTCAGTAAATTTTTTTCATTGTTATGTTTTGTCAACTTTTCGCAGTAAAGACCATTTGTTGTGTCAGATTGCATGTGGTTTTACGTGACCAATCCCACAAACCATTTATAAGACATGGTCATATTTAGTCATAGATCTGGGGTGCGAGAGGGGGACGTGTGGGGGTTAGCAAAGGGAGATAGAATTGTTGGTGTTTTATGTGTTTGTTTAACTGATCCTATAGATCTGGGGGGCGAGAGGGGGACGTGTGTGTGGAGGGGGTTAGCAAAGGGAGATAGAATTGTTGGTGTTTTATGTGTTTGTTTAACTGATCCTATAGATCTGGGGGGCGAGAGGGGGACGTGTGTGTGGAGGGGGTTAGCAAAGGGAGATAGAATTGTTGGTGTTTTATGTGTTTGTTTAACTGATCCTATAGATCTGGGGGGCGAGAGGGGGACGTGTGTGGGGAGGGGGTTAGCAAAGGGAGATAGAATTGTTGGTGTTTATGTGTTTGTGTAACTGATCCTATAGATCGGGGGGACGAGAGGGGGACGTGTGTGGGGAGGGGGTTAGTAAAGGGAGATTGAATTGTTTGTGTTTTATGTGTTTGTTTAACTGATCCTATAGATCGGGGGGGCGAGAGGGGGATGTATGTGGGGAGGGGGTTAGCAAAGGGAGATTGAATTGTTGTGTTTTATGTGTTTGTTTAACTGATCCTATAGATCTGGGGGGCGAGAGGGGGACGTGTGTGGGGAGGGGGTTAGTAAAGGGAGATAGAATTGTTGGTGTTTTATGTGTTTGTGTAACTGATCCTATAGATCGGGGGGGCGAGAGGGGATGTATGTGGGGAGGGGGTTAGCAAAGGGAGATTGAATTGTTTGTGTTTTATGTGTTTGTTTAACTGATCCTATCGGGGGGGGCGAGAGGGGGATGTATGTGGGGAGGGGGTTAGCAAAGGGAGATTGAATTGTTTGTGTTTTATGTGTTTGTTTAACTGATCCTATAGATCTGGGGGGCGAGAGGGGGACGTGTGTGGGGAGGGGGTTAGTAAAGGGAGATAGAATTGTTGGTGTTTTATGTGTTTGTGTAACTGATCCTATTGATCGGGGGGGGCGAGAGGGGGATGTATGTGGGGAGGGGGTTAGCAAAGGGAGATTGAATTGTTTGTGTTTTATGTGTTTGTTTAACTGATCCTATTCGGTCAGTGTTAATGGTTGTGCTGAGACAGAAGGAGAACTTTATTGAATATGAGTTGTTTGCACTGATATGTCGTTCATCTATGGTACTTAAATTTATACAAATTTATTTTATCTCGATTGCAAAACAAGTTCTTGCAGTGATTAGCGCGCTCGCTTCTCACCAATGCGACCCGGGTTCGATCCTCGGACAGGGAAGTATGTGAGATGGTACGATGGTCGCCAGATCGGACAGGTGGGTTTTCTCCGTGTACTCCGGTTTCCTCCCACATGAATGACCACATATACACTTTCATCCGAGCCAACTAGAGTGATTATTATAATTTGTTAAAACTTGCTTCGCAAAATAAATAAAGAATAAAAAAAAAGTTCTTGCAGCTTCACTCTCGAGACCTCATTCCTAATGGGATCCATCGCCACTAGGGAGAGAGAAGAGGCAATGTAGAATATAAATGCCTTGCCTAAGAGCACAATCGTAACAGCTCCAGCAGGGCTCGAACTCCAGGCGTTTCGCACCTGAAGCGAACACGCTGCCGCTGCGCTATTACGACTTCCACATGATCTATCGTACTTAAAGCGAAAACCGTTACCTGTTTTTTTTCCTTAACGCGTTATAAAACATGTTTCAAGTGACAAGCTTTTTTCATGAGTAAATGTTTGACCACCGTTACCTTACAGACTGGGAACAGATTCAATGAAGCATGAGAGTGGTGAAAGTGAAGATGATTACAACGAGACAAGAAAAGTAAGTGCAGACTGGTCGCTATACCTTGACAAGAAAAGTAAGTGCAGACTGGTCGTTATACCCAGACAAGAAAAGTAAGTGCAGACTGGTCGCTATACCCAGACAAGAAAAGTAAGTGCAGACTGGTCGTTATACGCAGACAAGAAAAGTAAGTGCAGACTGGTCGTTATACCCAGACAAGAAAAGTAAGTGCAGACTGGTCGTTATACGCAGACAAGAAAAGTAAGTGCAGACTGGTCGTTATACCCAGACAAGAAAAGTAAGTGCAGACTGGTCATTATACCCTGACAAGAAAAGTAAGTGCAGACTGGTCATTATACCCTGACAAGAAAAGTAAGTGCAGACTGGTCGTTATACCCTGACAAGAAAAGTAAGTGCAGACTGGTCATTATACCCTGACAAGAAAAGTAAGTGCAGACTGGTCATTATACCCTGACAAGAAAAGTAAGTGCAGACTGGTCGTTATACCCTGACAAGAAAAGTAAGTGCAGACTGGTCGTTATACCTTGACAAGAAAAGTAAGTGCAGACTGGTCGTTATAACCTGACAAGAAAAGTAAGTGCAGACTGGTCGTTATACCCAGACAAGAAAAGTAAGTGCAGACTGGTCGTTATACCCAGACAAGAAAAGTAAGTGCAGACTGGTCGCTATACCCAGACAAGAAAAGTAAGTGCAGACTGGTCGCTATACCCAGACAAGAAAAGTAAGTGCAGACTGGTCGTTATACCCAGACAAGAAAAGTAAGTGCAGACTGGTCGCTATACCCAGACAAGAAAAGTAAGACATTGTTTCTGTTTGCGGTCACCTCACCTCTATGAAGCAACCAACCTGCATTAATGTACCAGTTTCCAGATTCCCAATATGCAGTTTTATTATACAGTTGACCTCTATTAAGCAGCCACCTGTGCTAAGCAGCCGCTTTCTGTGATTCCCTTGGCTGGCTGTTAAAGACAAGTTTGAAAGCTGTTCGATTAGCGCAGTGGTTAGCGCGCTAGCTTCTCACCAATGCAACCCGGGTTCGATCCGCAGACTGGGAAGTATGTGAGATGTACTGTGGTCTCCAGATCGAACTGGTGGGTTTTCTCCAGGTACTCAGTTTTCCTCCCACATGAATGACCACATTTATGCTTTTATCCATGCCAACGAGGGTGATTAATATAAGTTGTTAAAACTTGCTTCGCAATCGTTGTAAAATAATTAAAGTTTAAACTTAAAGACAAGTTTGACTGTACTGTTATCATATTTGTCTATGTTATTTCAATATTTGTGTTGATGTTATTTCAATATTTGTGTTTTTGTTATTTCAGTATTTGTGTGGTTGTTATTTCAATATTTGTGTTGATGTTATTTCAGTATTTGTGTTGATGTTATTTCAATATTTGTGTTTTTGTTATTTCAGTATTTGTGTGGTTGTTATTTCAGTATTTGTGTGGTTGTTATTTCAGTATTTGTGTTGATGTTATTTCAATATTTGTGTTGATGTTATTTCAGTATTTGTGTTGATGTTATTTCAATATTTGTGTTGATGTTATTTCAGTATTTGTGTTGATGTTATTTCAATATTTGTGTTTTTGTTATTTCAGTATTTGTGTGGTTGTTATTTCAGTATTTGTGTTTTTGTTATTTCAGTATTTGTGTTGATGTTATTTCAGTATATTTCAGTATTTGTGTTGATGTTATTTCAGTATTTGTGTTGATGTTATTTCTGTATTTGTGTTGATGTTATTTCAGTGTTTGTGTTGATGTTATTTCAGTGTTTGTGTTGATGTTATTTCAGTATTTGTGTTAATGTTATTTCAGTGTTTGTGTTGATGTTATTTCAGTATTTGTGTTGATGTTATTTCAGTATTTGTGTTGTTGTTATTTCAGTATTTGTGTGGTGTTATTTCAGTATTTGTGTTGATGTTATTTTGGTTTTTGTGTTGATGTTATTTCAGTATATTTCAGTATTTGTGTTGATGTTATTTCAGTGTTTGTGTTGATGTTATTTCAGTATTTGTGTGGTTGTTATTGCAGTATTTGTGTTGATGTTATTTCAGTATTTGTGTTTATTATTTCAGTATTTGTGTGGTTGTTATTTCAGTATTTGTGTTGATGTTATTTCAGTATATTTCAGTATTTGTGTGGTTGTTATTTCAGTATTTGTGTTGATGTTATTTCAGTATATTTCAGTATTTGTGTGGTTGTTATTTCAGTATTGTGTTGATGTTATTTCAGTATTTGTGTGGTTGTTATTTCAATATTTATGTGGTTGTTATTTCAGTATTTGTGTGGTTGTTATTTCAGTATTTGTGTGGTTGTTATTTCAGTATTTGTGTTGATGTTATTTCAGTATTTGTGTTGATGTTATTTCAGTATTTGTGTTGATGTTATTTCAGTATATTTCAGTATTTGTGTTGATGTTATTTCAGTATTTGTGTTGATGTTATTTCAGTATTTGTGTGGTTGTTATTTCAGTATTTGTGTTGATGTTATTTCAGTATTTGTGTGGTTGTTATTTCAGTATTTGTGTTGATGTTATTTCAGTATATTTCAGTATTTGTGTGGTTGTTATTTCAGTATTGTGTTGATGTTATTTCAGTATTTGTGTGGTTGTTATTTCAATATTTATGTGGTTGTTATTTCAGTATTTGTGTGGTTGTTATTTCAGTATTTGTGTGGTTGTTATTTCAGTATTTGTGTTTATGTTATTTCAGTATTGTGTGGTTGTTATTTCAGTATTTGTGTTGATGTTATTTCAGTATTTGTGTTGATGTTATTTCAGTATTTGTGTTGATGTTATTTCAGTATTTGTGTTGATGTTATTTCAGTATTTGTGTTGATGTTATTTCAGTATTTGTGTTGATGTTATTTCAGTATTTGTGTTGATGTTATTTCAGTATTTGTGTGGTTGTTATTTCAGTATTTGTGTTGATGTTATTTCAGTATTTGTGTTGTTATTTCAGTTAAACGATTAAGAAAAGAAAAGAGAAGTAATTCCCCAAGAAGACACAAGAATTCCCGGTTAAAAAATGGATTAGCATCGACAGGTAAGCATATTTTTTAATTAAAGTACTAAGTTTGATGCAGATGTTAATGTCCCACCATTTACACTTTCAACACTACAGACCTGCAAATAGTGTAGATCCAGATGAGCCGTCTCGTAGCGAGCTGTCTGGTCGGCATCTGCACTGTTTGCTGGTAATTTTACTATATTTAGACAAGGGTACCCATTTTGATATAAATGAACTTGTCCAAAATGTAATTTTCTGATCAATTGATTGGCCTAGAAATATCACGGACCAGTCCATGTCAGTTACTTAATGTTTAATGGGTTAATTGAACTCTATCTGGCTGTCCGATTAGCGCAGTGGTTAGCATGCTCGCTTCTCACAAATGCAACCCAGGTTCGATCCTCGGACCGGGAAGTATGTGGGACGGTACGGTGGTCGCCAGATTGGACAGGTGGGTTTTCTCCGGGTACTCTGGTTTCCTCCCACACGAATGACCACATATACGCTTTCATCCGCGCCAACGAGAGTGATTAATATAAGTTGCTAAAATTTGCTTCTCAATCGTTGTAAAATAAATAAAGTTATAAAAAAATTGAACTCTAATAACACAAACAATTTTATTTACTGTTTACTATGCTCATAAGATCAAATCGTTTACTTGGTCGGTCAAGCTTTGAAGGTCAAGCACACCTTTTTTCATGTTTGCAGCGATTTGTGAGGGACATTTTCCCATTGAGCTTCTAGTCACTGTTTAGTGTTACTGGTAAATAGTCAAAGGAAAAAACCCGCATCATTTGGAATCCCAATCATCCATTTGGTGCAGCAAGTCTGTTGCAGAGTTCTCGCTGTCGGTCGCCAAAAATCAAATACTGGTGCTAAATTTTGTGAACTGGCGAACATTTTGGCACAATTTCTTTAAATTTGTTTTTGCTTCAAATATTTATCTGTGAACTATATGGCTCTTAGTTGGTTCCAAGTTTTTCAAATTGGCTCCAGTTTTTTTCAATTGGAGACGGAAGTGGCGCAGACAAACATTCAGACAGAGGGAACCCTGCTGTTTGTTTTGTTCATTTTCTACATAGGTCCATCTGTTTGAAGGCACCTTAGAATGCTTTGACTGCATGGCTGCAAAATTCTTACCACATTATTTTAATCACTCTCGCTGTTATTTATCCTGCAAGAAATATGATCATTAGAGAATGGATTCAGTTACATACTTTAATTGTTACTATGCTACACACAGTATAATTGCTTATTACTTGGATATGAATTTTAGCTATTTTTTGCCATTATTTGTCTACCACAATACTGTCTACCACCCAGGTTGATACGCTGTGCTTTCCAGTTTGATATTACGTTTGCTGGTTTGATTACGTCACGAACACGTATCAAACCAGAGAAAGCGGTATCATAACTAGTTCCTGAGAGAAATGTTGGTTTGATTCGGTAACAAACACGTATCAAACCAGAGAGAGCGGTGTATTAACTAGTTCCTGAGAGAAATGTTGGTTTGATTCGGTCACAAACACGTATCAAACCAGAGAGAGCGGTATCATAACTAGTTCCTGAGAGAAATGTTGGTTTGATTCGGTCACAAACACGTATCAAACCAGAGAAAGCCGTATCATAACTAGTTCCTGAAATGTGCACTCAGTGCTAGTTTGTTTACTTCCCGTAGCATATCTGGTTGTTATGTTGCAGAAGCCGGGGTGCAGCTGCCAGATATGATGATTAAACAGGAGAGAGCAGATACTCCCGAGTCTATTGGCGGATACGAGTACATGACCCTAGGTATATACCGTACTACTCCATTCTCTTCTCTTTATGATATGCCCGCAGTCATAATTCAAATTGTCACTAGACCTAAATTATTATGGTATATACCGGTAATAAAAATGAATCTTTATTTAAAGTCAGCAAGTTACAAACATGCGTTGATGCTTTTGAGGTATGTCACATCGATTTTATTTACAATGTCGGGATGCCAAGTAGTTTATACTTCAAATCACCGCTGTAGGTTCAAATCACAATGGGGATTTGACATAATTTGGCATACATTCTTTCATGTTTGGAAGCTGGCTTGTGGAAAGTTTGGTGGTTCTGCCTGCATGCTCATCTGTGCCTGAAATACTGCGCTGAGGGGCACTCGCAGTCTTCCTCCACCTGGAGGGTCGGTGCATGAACTAAGCTTCACCAATAATAACTGGAGGGTTGGTGTATGTCCTAAGCTTCACCAATAATAACTGGAGGGTCGGTGTATGAACTAAGCTTCACCAATAATAACTGGAGGGTCGGTGTATGAACTAAGCTTCACCAATAATAACTGGAGGGTCGGTGTATGTCCTAAGCTTCCCCAATAATAACTGGAGGGTTGGTGTATGTCCTAAGCTTCACCAATAAAAACTGGAGGGTCGGTGCATGACCTAAGCTTCACCAATAATAACTGGAGGGTCGGTGTATGAACTAAGCTTCCCAATAATAACTGGAGGGTCGGTGTATGAACTAAGCTTCACCAATAATAACTGGAGGGTCGGTGTATGAACTAAGCTCCACCAATAATAACTGGAGGGTCTGTGTATGTCCTAAGCTCCACCAATAATAACTGGAGGGTCGGTGTATGAACTAAGCTCCACCAATAATAACTGGAGGGTCGGTGTATGTCCTAAGCTTCACCAATAATAACTGGAGGGTCGGTGTATGACCTAAGCTTCCCAATAATAACTGGAGGGTCGGTGTATGTCCTAAGCTTCCCCAATAATAACTGGAGGGTCGGTGCATGAACTAAGCTCCATCAATAATAACTGGAGGTTCTGTGTATGTCCTAAGCTCCACCAATAATAACTGGAGGGTCTGTGTATGAACTAAGCTTCCCAATAATAACTGGAGTGTCGGTGTATGAACTAAGCTCCACCAATAATAACTGGAGGGTCGGTGTATGAACTAAGCTTCACCAATAATAACTGGAGGGTCGGTGTATGACCTAAGCTTCCCAATAATAACTGGAGGGTCGGTGCATGACCTAAGCTTCACAATAATAACTGGAGGGTCGGTGTATGACCTAAGCTCCACCAATAATAACTGGAGGGTCGGTGTATGACCTAAGCTTCACAATAATAACTGGAGGGTCGGTGTATGACCTAAGCTTCCCAATAATAACTGGAGGGTCGGTGTATGAACTAAGCTCCACCAATAATAACTGGAGGGTTGGTGTATGAACTAAGCTTCACCAATAATATCTGGAGGGTCGGTGTATGAACTAAGCTCCACCAATAATAACTGGAGGGTCGGTGTATGACCTAAGCTTCCCAATAATAACTGGAGGGTCGGTGTATGAACTAAGCTCCACCAATAATAACTGGAGGGTCGGTGCATGACCTAAGCTTCCCAATAATAACTGGAGGGTCGGTGCATGACCTAAGCTTCACAATAATAACTGGAGGGTCGGTGTATGACCTAAGCTCCACCAATAATAACTGGAGGGTCGGTGTATGACCTAAGCTTCACAATAATAACTGGAGGGTCGGTGTATGACCTAAGCTTCCCAATAATAACTGGAGGGTCGGTGTATGAACTAAGCTCCACCAATAATAACTGGAAGGTTGGTGTATGTCCTAAGCTTCACCAATAATAACTGGAGGGTTGGTGTATGACCTAAGCTTCCCAATAATAACTGGAGGGTCGGTGTATGAACTAAGCTCCACCAATAATAACTGGAGGGTCGGTGTATGACCTAAGCTTCCCAATAATAACTGGAGGGTCGGTGTATGAACTAAGCTCCACCAATAATAACTGGAGGGTCGGTGCATGACCTAAGCTTCCCAATAATAACTGGAGGGTCGGTGTATGACCTAAGCTTCCCAATAATAACTAGAGGGTCGGTGTATGAACTAAGCTCACCAATAATAACTGGAGGGTCGGTGTATGAACTAAGCTTCACCAATAATAACTGGAGGGTCGGTGCATGACCTAAGCTTCACAATAATAACTGGAGGGTCGGTGCATGACCTAAGCTTCACCAATAATAACTGGAGGGTCGGTGTATGAACTAAGCTTCCCAATAATAACTGGAGGGTCGGTGCATGACCTAAGCTTCACCAATAATAACTGGAGGGTAGGTGTATGAACTAAGCTTCACCAAGAATAACTGGAGGGTTGGTGTATGACCTAAGCTTCACAATAATAACTGGCGGGTCGGTGTATGAACTAAGCTCCACCAATAATAACTGGAGGGTCGGTGTATGAACTAAGCTTCACAATAATAACTGGAGGGTCTGTGTATGAACTAAGCTTCACCAATAATAACTGGAGGGTCGGTGCATGACCTAAGCTTCCCCAATAATAACTGGAGTCGGTGCATGACCTAAGCTTCACCAATAATAACTGGAGGGTCGGTGCATGACCTGAGCTTCACCAATAATAACTGGAGGGTCGGTGCATGACCGACCTAAGCTCCACCAATAATAACTGGAGAGTCGGTGCATGACCTAAGCTTCCCAATAATAACTGGAGGGTCGGTGCATGACCTAAGCTTCACCAATAATAACTGGAGGGTCGGTGTATGAACTAAGCTTCACCAATAATAACTGGAGGGTCGGTGTATGAACTAAGCTTCACCAATAATAACTGGAGGGTCGGTGTATGACCTAAGCTTCCCAATAATAACTGGAGGGTCGGTGTATGACCTAAGCTTCACCAATAATAACTGGAGGGTCGGTGCATGACCTAAGCTCCACCAATAATAACTGGAGGGTCGGTGCATGACCTAAGCTTCACCAATAATAACTGGAGGGTCGGTGTATGACCTAAGCTTCACCAATAATAACTGGAGGGTCGGTGCATGACCTAAGCTTCCCAATAATAACTGGAGGGTCGGTGCATGACCTAAGCTTCACAATAATAACTGGAGGGTCGGTGTATGAACTAAGCTTTCCAATAATAACTGGAGGGTCGGTGCATGACCTAAGCTTCACCAATAATAACTGGAGGGTCGGTGCATGACCTAAGCTTCCCATAATAACTGGAGGGTCGGTGCATGACCTAAGCTTCACAATAATAACTGGAGGGTCGGTGTATGAACTAAGCTCCACCAATAATAACTGGAGGGTCGGTGTATGACCTAAGCTTCCCAATAATAACTGGAGGGTCGGTGCATGACCTAAGCTTCACCAATAATAACTGGAGGGTCGGTGTATGACCTAAGCTTCCCAATAATAACTGGAGGGTCGGTGCATGACCTAAGCTTCACCAATAATAACTGGAGGGTCGGTGCATGACCTAAGCTTCACCAATAATAACTGGAGGGTAGGTGTATGAACTAAGCTTCCCAATAATAACTGGAGGGTCGGTGCATGACCTAAGCTTCACCAATAATAACTGGAGGGTCGGTGCATGACCTAAGCTTCCCAATAATAACTGGAGGGTCGGTGCATGACCTAAGCTTCACCAATAATAACTGGAGGGTCGGTGCATGACCTAAGCTTCACCAATAATAACTGGAGGGTCGGTGTATGAACTAAGCTTCACCAATAATAACTGGAGGGTCGGTGTATGTCCTAAGCTGTTGGTGTAACTTTAAACCCCAGAAACAAACAAACAACACTGTTTGTGTGTATGCAAGACAACACGTTAACAATAGAGACAGTAACGAAATATACAATTGGCAGTAATCTTGGGACAATTGGCAGTAATCTGGGCTAATTAGGGTTAAGGCTAAATTTGATCTTCAATTGAAGAGTATTCTACTGTTCAGCTTTAGTTTACTGCCACCTGTTTTGTGGGATTACTGCCTATATCCCTAACCTCCAAACAAGCTCTAGTGAGCTTATGAACCCGACTATATTTACATAGATGTATTAGTAATATAGTAATATGTTTGAAAGCCAACTAGTATATACAAATTTATTTTAGCTCGATTGCGAAACAAAATTCTTACAAAATTATTTTAAATCACTATTGATATTCTTTCTGATGGAATCCATCGCCATGAGGGAGAAAGAAGTGCCAATGTGGAAATTAAGTGTCTTAATATTGGGCTACAGCTGGACACAAACTCCTGTCCTCTCCTCTCACACCTGAAGCAGACACGCTACCACTGTGCTACCGCGACTTCCAACTCAATAGCGGATTCTGATAATATATATGGCAATTTCTACATGTGCGTGTTATTGGTTGAGACTACCGTACACCACTATTTAAGTGAGATATTGTCGGGGTTCAATTCATAGATTTGTTAGTTTAAACCGTATTTATTCTAATAAATTTACATGTATAACACAAAAAATGTTACAAATTACATAAATTGTGAATGGTTTGGATTGGAAAACAAGTTTTCAGAAAACTTATATTAATTCCTCTCATAGATTTGTTAATGGCTTTGTTCCCAAGTGACTTATACTTACTAGGCAGTTGTTGCTGTATGGCATTAAGCTAGAGTACCTGGGTGAAACCAGCTGTCCTGTTTTGTGACAGCTGAAACTGAAATCGTACCCTCATTGGTCAGGAAGTACAGAAGACTTGCCCGGTTTATGTGCGGAGGTTTATTGAGCATTAACAGCCCAGTTAACAATGCTTGCATGCTAATTCTATTTCACTTTCTCTTTCAGAGGAAAAGAAGACACTATTGATGTCTGTAAGTAAAGACATGTATTTCCCAATTTATAAACTGTGATGTACATTTTTATAGCTATTTCGTAATTTATAAACTGTGAGATACATTTTTATAGCAAGTTCCTAATTTATAAACTGTGAGATACATTTTTATAGCTATTTCGTAATTTATAAACTGTGAGATACATTTTTATAGCTATTTCGTAATTTATAAACTGTGATATACATTTTTATAGCTATTTCGTAATTTATAAACTGTGAGATACATTTTTAAAGCTATTTTGTAATTTATAAACTGTGAGATATGCATTTATAGCTATTTCATAATTTATAAACTGTGAGATACATTTAAATTTATAAACTGTGAGATACATTTAAATTTATAAACTGAGATACGTTTTTATAGCAAGTTCCTAATTTATAAACTGAGATATGCATTTATAGCTATTTCATAATTTATAAACTGTGAGATATATTTTTAAAGCTATTTTGTAATTTATGAACTGTGCGATATGCATTTATAGCTATTTCATAATTTATAAACTGAGATACGTTTTTAAAGCTATTTTGTAATTTATAGACTGTGAGATACGTTTTTGTAAGTATTTTCTAATTTATAAACTGTTGATTGTAGACATGCGGAGTAATATCTGGACATACAAAGAAAATGTGCACAAGGTATAGTATTCTGTTTCCTTTAATTTGTTTATTGCCCACGATGCAAGATTACACGGTGTTCATATGGAGAGCTTTCGTGGCACAGTGGGTAACGTCATGATCCGACAAGCATGTGTCGCTCACCACTTTGGGTTCGAGTCCTGTCGAGGTCAAGATGCCTTCAAGATGCTTTCATCTGGGAATGTTTTCCAGCTGACTGCTGGAGGGTTCATGGTTCTACTCTGAGAAGGGAGAAGTATTCTCGAGGTTTGCTCTAGACTCTGGAAAGTTGGGGTGATCGATCGACCGTATCTGTTGGAGGGATTCTAGATCCAAGTAACAAAGAAGCAAGCATAGCCATGTATCAACAACACCTAGACCTCTCTCATGGCATGTGTATCATATCCACAATGTTTTCTGGAGATTTTTCAACAATATAACATTGGAGTGATTCTAGATCCAAGTAACAAAGAAGGAAACATAACCATGTATCAACAAGACCTCTCTCGGCATGTGTATCGTGTGTGTTTCATATTCTCAATGTTTTCTGGAGGTTTATCAACAATATAACAACCTGCTTTATGGGAATTTAGTCTGGTACAATAAAAAATATCGTCCATGGTGCAAGCGATAGTGTCCGCCTCGTACCACGGGGGTGTGAGTTTGATACCTGACAGAACCACTGCCTGCGGTGGTATCCTTAGATAAGACAAATCCACATTGCCTTGTCTCGTTTCCACGGCGATTAAAGTAAATGCAATAAGTTGTGAATGATACTTCGATCACTCGGTTAGTTACAGCACTTTTGAGCGGGCATAGTTTATAGATTGGAATAGCAAGCTCACTGCGGGTCATGCTTTATACGTTCGGCATGGAACTCTGTCTAACCTATTGAGCGGGCATAGTTTATAGATTGGAATAGCAAGCTCACTGCGGGTCATGATTTATACATTCGGCATGGAACTCTGTCTAACCTATTGAGCGGGCATAGTTTATAGATTGGAATAGCAAGCTCACTGCGGGTCATGATTTATACGTTCGGCATGGAACTCTGTCTAACCTATTGAGCGGGCATACCTTTATAGATTGGAATAGCAAGCTCACTGCGGGTCATGATTTATACGTTCGGCATGGAACTCTGTCTAACCTATTGAGCGGGCATACCTTTATAGATTGGAATAGCAAGCTCACTGCGGGTCATGATTTATACGTTTGGCATGGAACTCTGTCTAACCTATTGAGCGGGCATACCTTTATAGATTGCAATAGCAAGCTCACTGCGGGTCATGATTTATACGTTCGGCAGGGAACTCTGTCTAACCTATTGATTGTTTACAGGTCTCACAAGTGTCCCCAGCATTCTGATGAGCAACGTCGACATGTCAGACATTATCTGTTACAGACTGGGTAAGTCTTCACTGCATATGTCTTGTATTCATTGTGAAATTGTGGTGTTTAGCTCGACATGCACTTGCCACTCATTGTAATACAAATTGTGGTGGCCACAAGATGAAATAAACTCCTACTTTACACTTAAGATAGGGTTTTATTTCATCTCGTGAGCACCGACATTTGTTGAAGTGGAAGTCGTGATAGCGTTCGCTTCAGGTGCGAAAGGTCCGTAGTTCGAGCCCCACTGGAGCCGTTACGATTGTGCCCTTAGGCAAGGCATTTAAATTCCACGTTGCCTCTTCTCTCTCCCTCGTGGCGATGGATTCCATCAGGAATGAGGTCTCGAGAGTGATTTATATAAGTTGTAAGAACTTGTTTCGCAATCGAGCTAAAATAAATTTGTATAAACCGACATTTGGCGTTATACTCGTGGAAATACAAATTTCGGTGATCACGAGATGTAATAAAATCCTATCTTGCACTAATAAACACAAATCTTCTTTTATGATTTCCAATGATTTTTGCTAATATAATATTTGTTTTAAAATTTTAATCATTTTAGCACACCTATCGGGAGCCTCATTGCACTACAATACACAACCGCACAAAAAAAAAAAACTTTTTTTATTTTAAACAAGTGAATGATCGAATAATATTTCACTTATGAACATAGAAATCTATTATTATCGCACATGGTTAGTGTCATTAAGTCTTGTGATAATAATGCTCTCAATATTCATTTGAGTTTACAGTCAAACCTGTGTTAGTGGTCACCTCCATTAAGCAGCCGACCTGTATTAAGCAGCCAGTTTCAAGATTCCAAATATGTTGTTTTACTATACATTTGACCTGTATTAAGCAGCCATCTGTGCTAAGCAGCCACTTTGACTGGCTGCTTAAGACAGGTTTGGCTGTATTAGGAATTGGACCGAATATCTGAATACCTGACTGAATATTCGAATATCTGAATACCTGACCGAATATCTGAATACCTGACTGAATATCCGAATATCTGAATACCTGACCGAATATCTGAATACCTGACTGAATATCCGAATATCTGAATACCTGACCGAATATCTGAATACCTGACTGGATATCCGAATCCTGTTTCGGCATTCCAATACAATTTTTAAAATTTATTTTCAGTATTTATTTTAATATTGGTTATTTATAGTTATTTCCATCAATAAAGTCCACTGATTCGCACCTCCTCGGATGTTTGTTTAAGTGCGAAAACGTGGCCACGTGTTCCCAGTCTCGTGCGCCCTCAAACGTCTTGACACTTTGTACAAGGTGTTGTTTTAGAAGCATTAACTAAATCGAATGTCATTAGAAGCCAAATTCACGATGTGTAAAATACAGTGGAAAAACACATTTGATTTCTCACTGCTATGTGCGTGTTGTACCTAGTCGCTGCATATTGAATTGTTGTCAACGAGAAAGCAATTATATCAGCTTCATCTATAATGTGATCATTTTAATCTTCTTCGAATGCCATTTTGAATAAACTTGTATCAGAATGTGTTTGCATTTTGAGTAAATTCAAATGAGGAACTTGCGGGGGAGGTTTAGTTTGATCTCTTCTTTTAATTGTGAATCATGTGACCTTAATCTCTAGTGTGCATGGTGACGACGAGGACAATGTAGATATTGACACGTACATCGACGGTGACAGCCAATCCTTGCGAGAATCTCTGCAGTGGGAGGCCGCGTCTAACGCCTCCTCGCCCACAGACTCTACCTCCACCACCAACAGTAAGAACCAGTTCATTTCCGCTTGTCGTGGGGAGACTACGTTACCTACTAAGCTTACACTGTATAAAATTGTGACAAGAGAAGAGTGATCTGTAGTCCAGTGGTAACACGCTGGACTGGTAATCCAGGGATCGCAGGTTCGATCCCCCGTCTGACTCTAATAAAATTAACAGTCTTTCAGATGGGACGTTAAACCGAGGTCTCGTGTCGGTGCTTTACACCGTGCACGTAAAAGAACCAGAGGAGACTCTGGATTGGGTCTCTGTCTGTATCATTGCACTATCCTCCAAAAATCTAAAATTACTAATCTCTTCAGGAGGCGTCGCTCATATGGGCAACCGGTAGCGACGAAAAATAAACGTAAAACACACACACAGAGAAGAGTAAAACTGGCAATATACTTTGAAATATGGTGTACAGGTGAATAAGTTTGGATAAACATTCGGAGTGTGATGGAAACGCATCAGGACTCATTCTAGAGTAGTCTCTCTTGGGACCTGGATTTTCGCCCCCAGGGGGCACCACTTCTCCTTAAATAATTTTTTTTATATTGTCCAGTAAGATACACTGGGCATTGTAAATTAAGCACTCCTTCTATTCAGATATTGTATTTAATGGTCATGTTGTGTATTTTAACCAGATTATGTTGCAATTTATTACATAACACCATCAGACGACGCAATCGCGTGCTTTACTCACTTCTAAAAATGTGGGTCTAACTTGAGCCCTGCACATATTGCAAGTTATTCACGAATGGCAAGGAGACAGTCAGTACATGTTACCCCTCAATTCCTGTAGCTGTCGTCCAATCTCTTTGATACCGTGTCATTGTCTATGACAAGGTGGATAGATGACAACATCGCCATGGTGACACCAGAGTTATGGCCCTTAGATTCTCAACCCATCAATTACAAGGTTTAACTAGGTCAATGTTTTAGGGGCTCCATACAAGATACAAACTATTATTTTGTGTTTCGGAACATCAGCATTAGCTCTGTGTGTTTTACGTTTATTTATCGTCTCTATCGGTTGCCCATATGAGCGACGCCTCCTGAAGAGATTAGTCAGTTTAGATTTTGGAGGATAGTGCATGATACAGAGACCCATTCTAAAGTCTCCTCTGGTTCTTTTACGTGCACGGTGTAAAGCACCGACACGAGACCTCGGTTTAACGTCCCATCTGAAAGACTGTGATCCCTGGATTACCAGTCCAGCGTGTTACCACTGGACTACAGAACATTAGCTCCATTTTCTTCAGTCAAAAAAAAAATTATTATCCAATATTGAAAGTTGATTTGTAATTGTTCTATATTTGCATAATCTACATGTTCAGGAGAACTTACCAATATACACCTTGTCCATTACCGTAATTGTTCTATATTTGCATAATCTACATGTTCAGGAGAACTTACCAATATACACTTGTCCATTACCGTAATTGTTCTATATTTGCATAATCTACATGTTCAGGAGAACTTACCAATATACACTTGTCCATTACCGTAATTGTTCTATATTTGCATAATCTACATGTTCGGGAGAACTTACCAATATACACCTTGTCCATTACCGTAATTGTTCTATATTTGCATAATCTACATGTTCAGGAGAACTTACCAATATACACTTGTCCATTACCGTAATTGTTCTATATTTGCATAATCTACATGTTCGGGAGAACTTACCAATATACACCTTGTCCATTACCGTAATTGTTCTATATTTGCATAATCTACATGTTCAGGAGAACTTACCAATATACACTTGTCCATTACCGTAATTGATCTATATTTGCATTATCTACATGTTCAGGAGAACTTACCAATATACACTTGTCTATTACCGTAATTGTTCTATATTTGCATAATCTACATGTTCAGGGGAACTTACCAATATACACTTGTCCATTACCGTAATTGTTCTATATTTGCATAATCTACATGTTCAGGGGAACTTACCAATATACACTTGTTCATTACCGTAATTGTTCTATTTCTGTCCAATAGTAAATGTTGTGGAGACCAATTGTTCGCACTAATAACCGTAAATGTTCTATTTGTTCTATTTGATGTCTACCGTTTGCAAGCATATTAATTGAGATTATCACCCAGGACATGAATGTAATGCCCCGTACGTATCGTGTTTATATAGAGCGCGCTGCACACAAGATAGTAAGATTAAGTACAATTATGAAGATCTGCTAAAACATGAACTGAATCGTTTGCGAAATTATTTATAAATTACCAGCCTCACGTTCTGTCACTTTAATGTATTTTAAAAAGATCGAGTACATCATGTAAGCTTTCCTTCCAGCTGATGTGTGGGTCGATGGTGCCCATGTCTGTTTTTACTCGATGTAGCTCTAGGGGGGGTGTGTAATCCTATAATGTTGCTATATGACCTCGGCTGTAGGCGTGATCCTAAATGTAAAATAATCTCTTCTACAGGTAATTCGCACAGTGTATCAAGAAAACGACATGGAAAGAGTAACTCGAGGTCGGCGAAGAAAAGAAAGTTGGCGAAATCTCAATCCAGTCATACATCACTAGTGTCAAACAATAGTAGCAATCAATTACCCAACATGTTCGAGTTTGATTGATTGCTATTTAGTGGTAGAACTTATACATTGTGTACTGTCCATACTCACCTATAAGGCGATCTCACATATAAGACAACCCCCCTACTAGTGTCGTGAAATCTGTGAGTTTTGGCATGCACTCGCATATAAGACACTGGGCTAGAATTTAACTTTTTTGTGCACTGGCAATTTTGTGCGAGTATATAAATTGTCAACTCGCAATAGTTGAATTCTTCTCGCAATTTTTATAAAATGTCATTTTATTTTACAAAAAGATCTACTGGGTCTGACTATCGGAATAGGGAAAATCGTATGCAGGGCGTTTCATTACGCTTCGTCGCGACGTTCACTGTTTTTGGAGATGGGCAAATGTCTTTTTAAGGGCAGAATCGCCCAACTAGACTCGGGTACATGCACTTGTTGCCTCCTCTCACCACTGTTACCGACATTAAAAAATTGGTTATTTTAGACATTTCGTCTTGGAATATCTACTGCTAGAAACATTACGCAGACTGGATTTTATTACCGGTATTGACTCAGATTTTCAATAAACCCAGGCCAAAACATAAAATCAGTCAAACAGTTGTTTTCTACGTCATAGTTTTATGTGTGCTTACAACCAGAAAACGAAAGTAGATTATATACATTTCACAGGTTTTAACTTGAACTACTGTCAGAAAGTTCAACTCACATTTCTACTAGCAAAATGCGAGTGCTAAATTCGAACCCTGAAGACGGGTTGATAACATGGACACCAGACACAAGTATAATTGCATGTTTGGCCAATGCAAGTTGAAGACATTTTCAATGCCAGGTGCTTTCTTTCTTTTCTAAAACATAATTATAGGGACCATTTAATATACATAAAAAACAAATTAAAAAAGACGGGAAGCCACTTCGAGGCCATAATCTGGTGGTAAAAAAGTAGGGTGGTGGAACTTATGGTTGGCGTATTTTTTCCATTTACATTTGTATTTAAAATATTTAAATAGTTTTAACCTATTTTCGCTGACAGAGGTGAAGCATGGTTCAATAACATTCCGTTGTGTGTACCGGTAGCCTAATGCAACTGTCACCTGACTGGTTCAGTAGCTGAATATAAACAGACAACTTGTTGGGAAAATTTTTTCCACCGAAATGTGCGGTTTATGAGCATTTCAGGTGGCTATCCGGATTGGAAAAAAAATGTACAAATAACCAGAAAAAAGTTTCTTATGAGTTGTAATATTGTTAGTTATTAATGTTACTAAGTCAAAATAATATATTCAACATTTACCCATGCATAAATAAAAATATTCATGTACGCCGTGCATAGGTGCCCTAAAGTATCTAGTTCCCCATGGAAACAGGTGCCGTTGCGATAGCTGTATTTAGCTACGTAATGAAGCTAAAATTTTCAACAACAATTTTATGAAAGTTGTGTTCACGACTTAAGAAAATAATAATATACGGCAAGTGCATTTAACTTTTTTTATAGGCCATGATATGTAGTCTTATGGACGAGTTTGGATGGTAGATGTTTGTACATTTATAAAAGACCTAATCTCAATCATTATTAGAGAAGTTGTAACCAAGCCGTACAAGGTCTATAAATATCCCCGCTGGAGCCGTTATGATTGTGCACTTCGGCAAGGCATTTAAATTCCACAGGCCACTCTCTCTATTCTTTGTGACGATATTAAATCATTCTCAAGACCTCATTCCCGATGGGATCCAAGTTGTAAGAGCTAAATGAAGTCTCTGGCTTCACCAAATAAAAAAGTTGTAAGAATTATCCTAATTATTTTTAAACAATGTTAAAGTGCATTAGAAATGGATGGATTTCTTTACTGCAAAAAGTGTGTAATAATGGTTTTGTAATTAACACAATTGTATGATGGCAACATTTTTTTATAGAAATTGCGAGCACATTTTTTATAGAAATTGTGACGATCAGTTAGTTTATAATTCTTACAACTTGTAGTAATCACTCTCGAGAACTTGTTTCAAGCTAAATCAATTTTCCCTATATGTGATAAGAGAAAACTGGAATTCGTATGGGGCTTTGAAGTTTTGAAATGGCGAGTGTTTGATGTGTGAATATCTGCTGTACATATATACATGTTCTATGGAAACCTCTCTTAGCTAAACAGCTTCAGCTTTCTGTGATTGGTACTGGGACCAAGCGGGAATATATGTTTTTAAATAGTGAGCTCGAGTGTGCTACCTACGGCCACTATTGCATGGAGAATATTATTCTCGCGGGGAAGAAGACAAACTCTCGCGG
Organism: Archivesica marissinica; assembly: GCA_014843695.1. NCBI lineage: Eukaryota > Metazoa > Mollusca > Bivalvia > Venerida > Vesicomyidae > Archivesica > Archivesica marissinica. The sequence continues at coordinate 16,922,552 of CM026386.1, read as the reverse complement.
GGACGAAAACTGATTGTTGAACTTGTTTGCTTGATGTTGGATTTGGTTGCCCTCGCTAGTTTAGTGTCGTGCTCCATCATCGCATTTATGATGAGCTGTTGTGTATTCATTAGGGATGTAAACGAGTACTCGGGTACTCTATCAGAACGTCCCGAGTATCAAATACCTGTTCAAGTAATCGAGTACTCTATCAGAACATCCAGAGTATCAAATACCTGTTCAAGTACTCGAGTACTCTATCAGAACGTCCGAGTATCAAATACGTACTCGATGAGAATGTCCGAGTATCAAATATGTTTTCAAGTAATCGAGTACTCTGATGTTCTAATAAATACGGGTACTCTATCAGAATGTCCGAGTATCAAATATGTTTTCAAGTAATCGAGTACTCTGATGTTCTAATAAATACGGGTACTCTATCAGAACGTCCAAATATCTAATATCTAAACAATGGTTTACAAGTAATGTTGTTTTAGAGACAGATATGGCAATCATAAATTGTTTTGGAGTAACTACGGTACATATTTTAAGCGACTATGTAGTTCTGTAACTGTCTAGAATCAATTTTTCATCTTGTATCCCTCCAATATTTCATCTTGTATCCCTCCAATATTTCATCTTGTATCCCTCCAATATTTCATCTTGTATCCCTCCAATATTTCCTCTTGTATCCCTCCAATATTTCCTCTTGTATCCCTCCAATATTTCCTCTTGTATCCCTCCAATATTTCCTCTTGTATCCCTCCAATATTTCATCTTGTATCCCTCCAATATTTCCTCTTGTATCCCTCCAATATTTCATCTTGTATCCCTCCAATATTTCATCTTGTATCCCTCCAATATTTCATCTTGTATCCCTCCAATATTTCCTACTTGCATTTAGATGGAATGTGTTGTTTATTTGTGTATAAATTTAAATGTAGACATTTCCCTGTGTTTAAGGGGTTTCACTGTTTAAGGGTTTCCCCGTGTGGTTGTGAGCTGTAGGAGAGAAATTATGCCACATTGATATTTTGTTGGTTTATTGTGATACGTATAAAATGTTATTATTAAAACTGTCTACTTATTTTGTTGTTTTTTATACCTTCTAAAACGAAAAAGAAGTTGTGATAGTACAGTGGTAGCTTCAGGTGCGAAAGGCCTGGAAATCGAGGCATGTTCTGTTCTGTCTCATCGGGTTCTCGGCTTTTTTACAAGGGCGCTTTTATGCAACATTGAGGGTGAAAGAGTTATGGGTACATATTATTTAATTTATTTGGTCTTGTATACCAAAATATCTCAACCGTTATTTTACAGCATTCACATCTCAACAGTTATTTTACAGCATTCACATGACGCTTTACTCTTCATCCAACCTGTTGCATTTAAATTGGAAGAAACACCGGAACATTTAATAGAAGCAACAATATATATTTATTTTGACAAACAAAGTACTGCAATAAAATGAGGCGAATACAATACAAAATCACTTTGCATACCAAACAGTTTACATGTATGGGGGGGGGACCATTTTATTTCTGAGAATTCTCTTTTATGCAGTGTTCATCGTCTAATGGACAAATAAAACTACAATGCATGTGTAAATATCTGGCTGTATAGCACGCTCCCTGAATATCTCGCTGTATGGCACGCTCCCTGAATATCTCACTGTACAGCACGCTCCTTGAATATCTCGCTGTACAGCACGCTCCTTGAATATCTCGCTGTACAACACGCTCCCTGAATATCTCGCTGTATGGCACGCTCCCTGAATATCTCGCTGTACAGCACGCTCCTTGAATATCTCGCTGTACAGCACGCTCCCTGAATATCTCGCTGTACAGCACGCTCCCTGAATATCTCACTAGAACACGCTCCCTGTACATCTCGCTGTACAGCACTCTCCTTGAATACCTCGCTGTACAGTACGCTCCCTGAATATCTCGCTGTATAGCACGCTCCTTGAATACCTCGCTGTACAGTACGCTCCCTGAATACCTCGCTGTACAGCACGCTCCCTAAATACCTCGCTGTACAGCACGCTCCTTGAATATCTCGCTGTACAACACGCTCCCTGAATATCTCGCTGTACAGCACACTCCCTGAATATCTCGCTGTACGGCACGCTCCCTGAATATCTCTTACAGCACGCTCCCTGAATATCTCGCTGTACGGCACGCTCCCTGAATATCTCGCTGTACGGCACGCTCCCTGAATATCTCGTACAGCACGCTCTCTGAATATCTCGCTGTACGGCACGCTCCCTGAATATCTCGTACAGCACGCTCCCCCGACTATCTCGCTATACAGCATGTTCCCCGACTATCTCGCTGTACAGCACATTTGAAGCAAATGCAAAATGTGGCTTTAACATACATGAGAGAATACAGTCCGTCTATAATATATATATATATATACAATATCCCTGCCGTTAAACAATAGAAATAACAGTGCTTCTTATTGCTAGTTTATAACTGTAGTTTAAACTTGGACAGACATACGAGATTACAAATTCTATAAATTACGCCACAAAGAGTACTCCATGTAGGGCAACTAGAAATGTTACAGCCATTATGCGTATACTCCGAATGTGCTGCACACCGAGATATATTGTAAGGAGCAGATGATTAACCCTTTCCCTCATAGAAGCCATTACAAATACGACATACATTGACAATGTAGTAGCCAATCCAATGTTCATAATAAAGGCCAGAATCTCATGTAGTTCCAGTAATATCTATGGAGGTGGGATAGATATGGCGACTACTTATCCACTGCATGATAGCTAAATGGCTGTCGTTTGTATGGAGATATAATAGTTTATTAACCTAAATCTCTATGTAGTCCCAGTAATATCTATGGAGGTGGGATAGATATGGCGACTACTTATCCACTGCATGATAGCTAAATGGCTGTCATAAATCTCTATGAAGGAAATGGTTAAATATTGTAATGTCTTATATTTTCATTTTTTCAATAATAATTTATGTTAAAAAGTACAATTTGGAAAATATGGCCACACACCAACCTGCTGTTGTGAAATTACCATTTCTAAATTACCTCCCTTTATGGATATATTTTTTAACAAAATCACCAATAATTGTACCATGGGTTACAATGCCAACTGACAAATTTTGAGCAGATGGATCTGTAGTCCAGTGGTAACACTCTGGACTGGTAATCCAGGGATCGCAGGTTCGATCCCCCCGTCTGACCATAATAAAATTAACAGTCTTTTAGATGGGACTTTAAACTGAGGTCTTGTGTCGGTGCTTTACACTGTGCACATAAAAGAACCAGACGAGACTCTGGAATGGGTCTCTGTATCATTGCACTATCCTCCAAAAACCTAAAATGACTAATCTCTTGAGGAGGCGTCTCTTTGTCCGTGTTTGCTATTCAGATAGTGGCGCTAAAACACATGACTGAAATAGCAAATAACATAAGATTCTGATCAGACGCAGCATTGCACCACAGCTGATCTGGATCTATGTTGTTTGCAAATGTGATTTTATTTACTCAGCAGGCAACGGAATAATTTCAACGAAATGTTGTTTGTTCAAACTGAATGTGTGCAAATTATAATACCAATATACAACAACTACAACAGTAGATAATACACAAGAACAGTAATAAATATAACATAAACTGCCTTCTAAAAGTCGACAAATAACACATACAGTTTCTTTGAATTAAAATGTTGAGAAAAATAAACAATGCTTGTTACAATTTATGAATTGTGAAAGATTGGTTTATGGTACTTGGATTTGTAAAGAAGTTGTTGCTACATCATACGTCCGTCCCACCAAATGATTGTGAAACAAGTATCCAAAATAACAATTTTCATTCTGACAAAAATGAATTATTAAAATGATTGATTATTTTGAATTGAAAGCAGAGATAATGTTAATGAAGGTTTTCTGAGAATATGCCAAATGTTCGAATGCTCCTTTCTAACCAATACTCATTATTTTAGTATACACTTTTTTATTTTACAATGAAACAAGCTTCATCAACTTGTATTAATCACTCTCGTTGGTGCGGATGAAAGCGTATATGTGGTCATTCGTGTGGGAGGAAACCAGAGTACCCGAAGAAAACCCACATGTTCGACTTGGCAACCACCGTACAATCTCACATACTTCCGGTCCGAGGATCAAACACGGGTGACATTGGTGAGAAAGTGAGCGTGCTAAGCACTGTGCGCTAATCGGACAGTCAATTATTTTGTTTGGTCCAACAGAATTCGACATAACGGATGTAGACTGTACATCAAAGTCAATATCTAACATAGCACTATATACAGAAAAATAAATTATGCATAAGTTTAATTAATATACCCATACATGTATATGCTGCCTTTCACCGTTATATTTTATAACTGGCTAATTTCCACCTAGTTGTAAAATTACGTCACAAAATTATCTGACGGAGGAAAGAATATGAAGATTTATTTTGGATCTGAACCCTTAACTTGCCGAATAAATTGAACGGAATGTGCGCGTAACGGCATGTCTGATCAGGATCTATGTTGTTTGCTATTCAGACAAGTGATTTAGCTCCAATATTCGATTAGCAAACAACATAGAGCCTGATCAGACGGCACAGAATCATCTGGCTCTATGCTGTTTGCAGAAGTGACTTTAGTCGTGATTGGCCGGTTACGGGTTAAGCTGAATCTTCAATACTTGTTCCTATTTACAAATCACAGCTATGTATAAAACAATTGTAAAATACAGTGAAACCCTTCTAAACCGTACAAATGTTCTATTTTTTCCCCTGTCCTTTGTTCACTGTAAAATAAACCCCTGTAAACCTAACAACCCCTTATCATGATACTTGTTTTGTAAAATATTTTCTTCGATATGAACCATACATCATGACAGTGCTACGTACCAAAAACAAAACTCGTGCAAACATTGCAGAATTGAAATCATTAATTTAGGAGAAATGCCCAAAGCTCAAAGTGCCTTTGGTCTGACGGCAGTTAGGTTTTGAGGGGTTTCGTCATGATTCAGGAGTTTCCCTGTGTTTAAGGGTTTTCCTGTGTTTCCCGTGCTTAAGGGGTTTCACAGTATTTAAGGGTTTCCCTATTTTTAAGGGTTTTCCCATTTTAAGGGTTTCCCTGTGTTTCAGGGGTTTCCCGTGTTTAAGGGGTTTCACAGTATTTAAGGGTTTCCCTGTGTTTAAGGGGTTTCACAGTGTTTAAGGGTTTCCTTGTGTTTAAGGGGTTTCACAGTGTTTCAGGGTTTCCCTGTGTTTAAGGGGTTTCACTGTGCAAAGATAAAGCAATATTGACATAACTCAATATTCTTACACCATGCACAAGGGGAACATACTCTTGTCAGTTTTTATCAAATGTAATTTCAATATTTTCACGTTTCATTTTTTCCCATTATTTATAAACACAGGCAGTCCATAGACGACTGGCGCTAGTCCGTTGAGGTATTTCAGTTTGCACACTGCACGAGCCTTCTGTACCAGACGGGGAAGGTAGGATCCATGGCTCGCAGATATCCAAGTCTTTATGAGTTCTTCCGTAAACTTATCTATATCTTTGTCTGTTACGTCCCATACCATGCTAGGGCTGTGAAAAGGAAAATACACAGATTGGCTACCATGCTCGGACTGTGAAAAGGAAAATACACAGATTGGTTACCATGCTCGGACTGTGAAAAGGAAAATACACAGATTGGCTGCCATGCTCGGACTGTGAAAAGGAAAATACACAGATTGGCTACCATGCTCGGACTGTGAAAATACACAGATTGGCTACCATGCTCAGACTGAAAATACACAGATTGGCTACCATGCTGGAACTGTGAAAATACACAGATTGGCTACCATGCTGGGACTGTGAAAATACACAGATTGGCTACCATGCTGGGACTGTGAAAATACACAGATTGGCTACCATGCTGGGACTGTGAAAATACACAGATTGGCTCCCATGCTCGGACTGTGAAAAGGAAAATACACAGATTGGCTACCATGCTCAGACTATGAAAAGGAAAATACACAGATTGGCTACCATGCTCGGACTGTGAAAATACACAGATTGGCTACCATGCTCGGACTGTGAAAAGGAAAATACACAGATTGGCTACCATGCTCGGACTATGAAGAGGATAATACACAGATTGGCTACCATGCTCAGACTATGAAAAGGATAATACACAGATTGGCTACCATGCTCAGACTATGAAAAGGATAATACACAGATTGGCTACCATGCTCAGACTGTGAAAAGGAAAATACACAGATTGGCTACCATGCTCGGACTGTGAAAATACACAGATTGGCTACCATGCTCAGACTGTGAAAAGGATAATACACAGATTGGCTACCATGCTCAGACTATGAAAAGGATAATACACAGATTGGCTACCATGCTCAGACTGTGAAAAGGAAAATACACAGATTGGCTCCCATGCTGGGCTGTGAAAATACACAGATTGGCTACCATGCTCGGACTGTGAAAAGGAAAATACACAGATTGGCTCCCATGCTGGGGCTGTGAAAATACACAGATTGGCTACCATGCTGGGGCTGTGAAAATACAGATTGGCTCCCATGCTCAGACTGTGAAAATACACAGATTGGCTCCCATGCTCGGACCATGAAAAGGAAAATACACAGATTGGCTACCATGCTCGGACTGTGAAAAGGAAAATACACAGATTGGCTACCATGCTCGGACTGTGAAAAGGAAAATACACATAGGCGGATGTTCTTCAACTTGCAATAAGTTACATCTACATCAAGATATATCTTTAAAAAATGGATAAGATTGTAGTTAATGAGAAAGTTGTTTGTAGTGAATTAGAGAATAGTTTGTACCGACTCACATAGTATAGTAGCTTGTAGTAAATTAGGGATATATTTGTGGTCAATTAGGGAAAAAATTGTATTAAATTAGCAAGAAGTTTGTAGCAAATTAGCAAGAAGTTTGTAGCAAATTAGAGAGAAGTTTGTAGCAAATTAGAGAGCAAGTTGTAGCAAATTAGAGAGAAGTTTGTAGCAAATTGAGAGCAGTTTGTAGCAAATTAGAGAGAAGTTTGTAGCAAATTAGAGAGCAGGTTGTAGCAAATTAGAGAGAATTGTGTAGCAAATTGAGAGGAGTTTGTAGCAAATTAGAGAGAAGTTTGTAGCAAATTAGAGAGCAGGTTGTAGCAAATTAGAGAGAAGTTTGTAGCAAATTAGAGAGCAGGTTGTAGCAAATTAGAGAGAAGTGTGTAGCAAATTGAGAGCAGGTTGTAGCAAATTAGAGAGAAGTTTGTAGCAAATTAGAGAGCAGGTTGTAGCAAATTAGATAGAAGTTTGTAGCAAATTAGAGAGCATGTTGTAGCAAATTAGAGAGAAGTTTGTAGCAAATTGAGAGCAGTTTGTAGCAAATTAGAGGTATTTGTAGTAAATTAGAGAGCAGTTTGTAGCAAATTAGAGAGAAGTTTGTAGCAAATTAGAGAGCAGTTTGTAGCAAATTAGAGAGCAGTTTGTAGCAAATTAGAGGTATTTGTAGTAAATTGTGAAGTCGTGATAGCGCAGTAGTAGCGCTATCACTTCAGGTGTGAAAGACCCGAAGTTCGAGCAAAGCTGGAGCGTTACGATTGTGCCCGTAGGAATTTAAATTCCACATTGCCTCTTCTCTCTCCCTCATGGCGATGGATTCCATCAGGAACGATGTCTCGAGATTGTTTAATATAATCTGTAAGAACTTGTTTCGCAATCGAGCAAAAACAAATTTGTATAAACTAAATTAGAGAGTAGATTGCATTAAATAGTTGTTTGTAGTAAATTAGGGAGTTTTTTAGAGTAGTTTATAGTATATTAGGGAGAAATGTGGAATAGGGAGATTAGTGAGTTCACAAGATCTACATGTATATAACTTTATTTACGATTGCAAAGCCAGTTCTAACAACTTATATTAATCACTCTCGTTGGCGCAGATGAAAGCGTAAATGTGGTCATTCGTGTTGGAGGAAACCGAAGTACCCGGAGAAAACCCACCTGTCCGATCTGGTGACCACCTTACCATCTCACATACTTCCCGGTCCGAGGATTGAACCATGGTTGCATTGGTGAGAAGCGAGTGCGCTAACCACTGCACTAATATAATTAATTGAAAGGACATATATCAAACAAGAATTCATTTGCAGTTTCTTTTTATACAAATCATCTCGTGAACATCTTTTCATGAGATAATGAATTCATGACTGTGTTTGTCTTCATTAATTTAACCATATTTTATTGCAAATCAATAGTACATATGTCATACACATAAAGATACAATACATAGCATGACAATACAAATAGTTTGGGCCACAAGTTTTAACAACATTAGACGTGTGTGTGTTTTACGTTTATTTATCGTCGCTACCGGTTGCCCATATGAGCGACGCTTCCTGAAGAGATTAGTCATTTTAGATTTTTGGAGGATAGTACATGATACAGACAGAGACCCATTCCAGAGTCTCCTCTGGTTCTTTTACGTGCACGGTGTAAAACACCGACACGAGACCTCGGTTTAACATCCCATCTGAAAGACTGTTAATTTTATTAGGGTCAGTCGGGGGATCAATCCTGCGATCCCTGGATTACCAGTCCAGCGTGTTACCAACCACTGGACTACAGACCCGTCTGTTGTCAGAAAGTTCAACTCACATTTCTACTAGCAAAATGCGAGTGCTAAATTCGAACCCTGAAGACGGGTTGATAACATGGACACCAGACACAAGTATAATTGCATGTTTGGCCAATGCAAGTTGAAGACATTTTCAATGCCAGGTGCTTTCTTTCTTTTCTAAAACATAATTATGGGGACCATTTAACATACATAAAAAACAAATTAAAAAAGACGTGAAGCCACTTCGAGGCCATAATCTGGTGGTAAAAAAGTAACTCATGGACGAGTAAGGATGGTAGATGTTTATACATTTATATATAAAATCTCAATCATTGTTAGAGAAGTTGGAACCAAGCCGTACAAGGTCTTTAAATATCCCCGCTGGAGCCGTTACGATGTATGTATGTTCCTTTAATGTCAAACCCCTCGCGGGGACTCAGACATGTTTTCATGGGCAGGCTCAGCCGACCTAAGCAATTAACCAGTACTAAGCAATGTGTGTGAGGTGCCTTGCTCAATGACACTACATACATGGCCTGACCGAGTATCGAACCCGGGACCGTTCGATTCCAAATCCGACGCTCTACCACTGGACGCCACACGATTGTGCCCTTCGACAAGGCATTTAAATTCCACATGCCACTTTCTCTATCCCACGTGACGATATTAAATCATTCTCAAGACCTCATTCCCGATGGGATCCAAGTTGTAAGAACTAAATGAAGTCTCTGGCTTCACCAAATAAAAAAGTTGTAAGAATTATCCTAGTAATTTTTAAACAATGTTCAAGTGCATTAGAAATGGATGGATTTCTTTACTGCAAAAAGTGTGTAATAATGGTTTTGTAATTAACACAATTGTATGATGGCACATTTTTTATAGAAATTGTGACAATCAGTTAGTTTATAATTCTTACGACTTGTAGTAATCGCTCTCGAGAACTTGTTTCGCAATCAAGCTAAATCAATTTTCCCTATTATGTGATAAGAGAAAATTGGAATTCGTATGGGGCTTTGAAGTTTGGATTTTCAAAATGGCGAGTGTTTGATGTGTGAATATCTGCTGTACATATATACATGTTCTATGGAAACCTCTCTTAGCTAAACAGCTTCAGCTTTCTGTGATTGGTACTGGGACCAAGCTGGAATTTATGTTTTTAAATAGTGAGCTTGAGTGTGCTACCTACGGCCACTATTGCATGGAGAATACTATTCTCACGGGGAAGAAGACAAACTCTCGCGGGGACGAAAACTGATTGTTGAACTTGTTGTTTGCTTGATGTTGGGTTTGGTTGCCCTCGCTAGTTTAGTGTCGTGCTCCATCATCGCATTTATGATGAGCTGTTGTGTATTCATTAGGGATGTAAACGAGTACTCGGGTACTCTATCAGAACGTCCCGAGTATCAAATACCTGTTCAAGTAATCGAGTACTCTATCAGAACGTCCCGAGTATCAAATACCTGTTCAAGTAATCGAGTACTCTATCAGAACGTCCCGAGTATCAAATACCTGTTCAAGTACTCGAGTACTCTATCAGAATGTCCGAGTATCAAATATGTTTTCAAGTAATCGAGTACTCTGATGTTCTAATAAATACGGGTACTCTATCAGAACGTCCAAGTATCTAATATCTAAACAATGGTTTACAAGTAATGTTGTTTTAGAGACAGATATGGCAATCATAAATTGTTTTGGAGTAACTACGGTACATATTTTAAGCGACTATGTAGTTCTGTAACTGTCTAGAATCAATTTTTCATCTTGTATCCCTCCAATATTTCACCTTGTATCCCTCCAATATTTCATCTTGTATCCCTCCAATATTTCATCTTGTATCCCTCCAATATCCCTCCAATATTTCATCTTGTATCCCTCCAATATTTCATCTTGTATCCCTCCAATATTTCATCTTGTATCCCTCCAATATTTCCTACTTGCATTTAGATGGAATGTGTTGTTTATTTGTGTATAAATTTAAATATAGACATTTCCCTGTGTTTAAGGGGTTTCACTGTTTAAGGGTTTCCCCGTGTGGTTGTGAGCTGTAGGAGAGAAATTATGCCACATTGATATTTTGTTGGTTTATTGTGATACGTATAAAATGTTATTATTAAAACTGTCTACTTATTTTGTTGTTTTTTATACCTTCTAAAACGAAAAAGAAGTTGTGATAGTACAGTGGTAGCTTCAGGTGCGAAAGGCCTGGAAATCGAGGCATGTTCTGTTCTGTCTCATCGGGTTCTCGGCTTTTTTACAAGGGCGCTTTTATGCAACATTGAGGGTGAAAGAGTTATGGGTACATATTATTTAATTTATTTGGTCTTGTATACCAAAATATCTCAACCGTTATTTTACAGCATTCACATCTCAACAGTTATTTTACAGCATTCACATGACGCTTTACTCTTCATCCAACCTGTTGCATTTAAATTGGAAGAAACACCGGAACATTTAATAGAAGCAACAATATATATTTATTTTGACAAACAAAGTACTGCAATAAAATGAGGCGAATACAATACAAAATCACTTTGCATACCAAACAGTTTACATGTATGGGGGGGGGACCATTTTATTTCTGAGAATTCTCTTTTATGCAGTGTTCATCGTCTAATGGACAAATAAAACTACAATGCATGTGTAAATATCTGGCTGTATAGCACGCTCCCTGAATATCTCGCTGTATGGCACGCTCCCTGAATATCTCACTGTACAGCACGCTCCTTGAATATCTCGCTGTACAGCACGCTCCTTGAATATCTCGCTGTACAACACGCTCCCTGAATATCTCGCTGTATGGCACGCTCCCTGAATATCTCGCTGTACAGCACGCTCCTTGAATATCTCGCTGTACAGCACGCTCCCTGAATATCTCGCTGTACAGCACGCTCCCTGAATATCTCACTAGAACACGCTCCCTGTACATCTCGCTGTACAGCACTCTCCTTGAATACCTCGCTGTACAGTACGCTCCCTGAATATCTCGCTGTATAGCACGCTCCTTGAATACCTCGCTGTACAGTACGCTCCCTGAATACCTCGCTGTACAGCACGCTCCCTAAATACCTCGCTGTACAGCACGCTCCTTGAATATCTCGCTGTACAACACGCTCCCTGAATATCTCGCTGTACAGCACACTCCCTGAATATCTCGCTGTACGGCACGCTCCCTGAATATCTCTTACAGCACGCTCCCTGAATATCTCGCTGTACGGCACGCTCCCTGAATATCTCGCTGTACGGCACGCTCCCTGAATATCTCGTACAGCACGCTCTCTGAATATCTCGCTGTACGGCACGCTCCCTGAATATCTCGTACAGCACGCTCCCCCGACTATCTCGCTATACAGCATGTTCCCCGACTATCTCGCTGTACAGCACATTTGAAGCAAATGCAAAATGTGGCTTTAACATACATGAGAGAATACAGTCCGTCTATAATATATATATATATATACAATATCCCTGCCGTTAAACAATAGAAATAACAGTGCTTCTTATTGCTAGTTTATAACTGTAGTTTAAACTTGGACAGACATACGAGATTACAAATTCTATAAATTACGCCACAAAGAGTACTCCATGTAGGGCAACTAGAAATGTTACAGCCATTATGCGTATACTCCGAATGTGCTGCACACCGAGATATATTGTAAGGAGCAGATGATTAACCCTTTCCCTCATAGAAGCCATTACAAATACGACATACATTGACAATGTAGTAGCCAATCCAATGTTCATAATAAAGGCCAGAATCTCATGTAGTTCCAGTAATATCTATGGAGGTGGGATAGATATGGCGACTACTTATTCACTGCATGATAGCTAAATGGCTGTCGTTTGTATGGAGATATAATAGTTTATTAACCTAAATCTCTATGTAGTCCCAGTAATATCTATGGAGGTGGGATAGATATGGCGACTACTTATCCACTGCATGATAGCTAAATGGCTGTCATAAATCTCTATGAAGGAAATGGTTAAATATTGTAATGTCTTATATTTTCATTTTTTCAATAATAATTTATGTTAAAAAGTACAATTTGGAAAATATGGCCACACACCAACCTGCTGTTGTGAAATTACCATTTCTAAATTACCTCCCTTTATGAATATATTTTTTAACAAAATCAATAATTGTACCATGGGTTACAATGCCAACTGACAAATTTTGAGCAGATGGATCTGTAGTCCAGTGGTAACACGCTGGACTGGTAATCCAGGGATCGCAGGTTCGATCCCCCCGTCTGACCATAATAAAATTAACAGTCTTTTAGATGGGACTTTAAACCGAGGTCTTGTGTCTGTGATTTACACTGTGCACATAAAAGAACCAGACGAGACTCTGGAATGGGTCTCTGTATCATTGCACTATCCTCCAAAAACCTAAAATGACTAATCTCTTGAGGAGGCGTCGCTCATATGAGCAACCGGTAGCGACGATAAATAAACATAAAACACACACACATTTTGCATAGAAAATTGCAGGGGAACATACTTGTTTTATTATCATTTTTGTAACAATAACCCTAAATAGCAGCCATGTTTAGTTACCCCACATACAGCATCAGCCTGGTACCAACAGAATTTCATATAGATTTATGTACAGATTTCCGTTAACACTTTGCACGCTAGCGGCAGATAAAAATCACTTGCAAACAATAGCATAGAGCCATATCAGGCTCTAAGCTGTTTGCTATTCAGATAGTGGCGCTAAAACACATGACTGAAATAGCAAATAACATAAGATTCTGATCAGACGCAGCATTGCACCACAGCTGATCTGGATCTATGTTGTTTGCAAATGTGATTTTATTTACACAGCAGGCAACGGAATAATTTCAACGAAATGTTGTTTGTTCAAACTGAATGTGTGCAAATTATAATACCAATATACAACAACTACAACAGTAGATAATACACAAGAACAGTAATAAATATAACATAAACTGCCTTCTAAAAGTCGACAAATAACACATACAGTTTCTTTGAATTAAAATGTTGAGAAAAATAAACAATGCTTGTTACAATTTATGAATTGTGAAAGATTGGTTTATGGTACTTGGATTTGTAAAGAAGTTGTTGCTACATCATACGTCCGTCCCACCAAATGATTGTGAAACAAGTATCCAAAACAACAATTTTCATTCTGACAAAAATGAATTATTAAAATGATTGATTATTTTGAATTGAAAGCAGAGATAATGTTAATGAAGGTTTTCTGAGAATATGCCAAATGTTCGAATGCTCCTTTCTCACCAATACTCATTATTTTAGTATACACTTTTTTATTTTACAATGAAACAAGCTTCATCAACTTGTATTAATCACTCGGTGCGGATGAAAGCGTATATGTGGTCATTCGTGTGGGAGGAAACCAGAGTACCCGAAGAAAACCCACATGTCCGACCTGGCAACCACCGTACAATCTCACATACTTCCGGTCCGAGGATCAAACACGGGTGACATTGGTGAGAAAGTGAGCGTGCTAAGCACTGTGCGCTAATCGGACAGTCAATTATTTTGTTTGGTCCAACAGAATTCGACATAACGGATGTAGACTGTACATCAAAGTCAATATCTAACATAGCACTATATACAGAAAAATAAATTATGCATAAGTTTAATTAATATACCCATACATGTATATGCTGCCTTTCACCGTTATATTTTATAACTGGCTAATTTCCACCTAGTTGTAAAATTACGTCACAAAATTATCTGACGGAGGAAAGAATATGAAGATTTATTTTGGATCTGAACCCTTAACTTGCCGAATAAATTGAACGGAATGTGCGCGTAACGGCATGTCTGATCAGGATCTATGTTGTTTGCTATTCAGACAAGTGATTTAGCTCCAATATTCGATTAGCAAACAACATAGAGCCTGATCAGACGGCACAGAATCATCTGGCTCTATGCTGTTTGCAGAAGTGACTTTAGTCGTGATTGGCCGGTTACGGGTTAAGCTGAATCTTCAATACTTGTTCCTATTTACAAATCACAGCTATGTATAAAACAATTGTAAAATACAGTGAAACCCTTCTAAACCGTACAAATGTTCTATTTTTTCCCCTGTCCTTTGTTCACTGTAAAATAAACCCCTGTAAACCTAACAACCCCTTATCATGATACTTGTTTTGTAAAATATTTTCTTCGATATGAACCATACATCATGACAGTGCTACGTACCAAAAACAAAACTTGTTCAAACATTGCAGAATTGAAATCATTAATTTAGGAGAAATGCCCAAAGCTCAAAGTGCCTCTGGTCTGAGTTTTGAGGGGTTTCGTCATGATTCAGGGTTTTCACTGTTTAAGGGTTTTCACTGTTTAATGGTTTCCCTGTGTTTAAGGGGTTTCACTGTTTCAGGGTTTCCGTGTTTAAGGGGTTTCACTGTTTAAGGGGTTTTCACTGTTTAAGGGTTTCCCTGTGTTTAAAAGGTTTCAGTGTTTCAGGGGTTTCCCTGTGTTTAAGGGGTTTCACAGTGTTTAAGGGTTTCCCTGTGTTTAAGGGGTTTCACAGTGTTTCAGGGTTTCCCTGTGTTTAAGGGGTTTCACTGTGCAAAGATAAAGCAATATTGACATAACTCAATATTCTTACACCATGCACAAGGGGAACATACTCTTGTCAGTTTTTATCAAATGTAATTTCAATATTTTCACGTCTCATTTTTTCCCATTATTTATAAACACAGGCAGTCCATAGACGACTGGCGCTAGTCCGTTGAGGTATTTCAGTTTGCACACTGCACGAGCCTTCTGTACCAGACGGGGAAGGTAGGATCCATGGCTCGCAGATATCCAAGTCTTTATGAGTTCCTCCGTAAACTTATCTATATCTTTGTCTGTTACGTCCCACAGATTGGCTACCATGCTCGGGCTGTGAAAAGGAAAATACACAGATTGGCTACCATGCTCGGACTGTGAAAAGGAAAATACACATAGGTGGATGTTCTTCAACTTGCAATAAGTTACATCTACATCAAGATATATCTTTAAAAAATGGATAAGATTGTAGTTAATGAGAGAGTTGTTTGTAGTGAATTAGAGAATAGTTTGTACCAACTCACATAGTATAGTAGCTTGTAGTAAATTAGGGATATATTTGTGGTCAATTAGGGACAATATTGTATTTTATTAGCAAGAAGTTAGTAGCAAATTAGAGAGCAGTTTGTAGCAAATTAGAGAGCAGTTTGTAGCAAATTAGATAGCAGTGTGTAGCAAATTAGAGAGCAGTGTGTAGCAACTTAGAGAGCAGTGTGTAGCAAATTAGAGAGCAGTTTGTAGCAAATTAGAGAGCAGTTTGTAGCAAATTGAGAGCAGTTTGTAGCAAATTAGAGGTATTTGTAGTAAATTGTGAAGTCGTGATAGCGCAGTAGTAGCGCTATCACTTCAGGTGTGAAAGACCCGAAGTTCGAGCAAAGCTGGAGTGTTACGATTGTGCCCGTAGGAATTTAAATTCCACATTGCCTCTTCTCTCTCCCTCATGGCGATGGATTCCATCAGGAACGATGTCTCGAGATTGTTTAATATAATCTGTAAGAACTTGTTTCGCAATCGAGCAAAAACAAATTTGTATAAACTAAATTAGAGAGTAGATTGCATTAAATAGTTGTAGTAAATTAGGGAGATGTATCTAGTGAATTAGAGTTTTTTAGAGAGTAGTTGATAGTATATTAGGGAGAAATGTGGAATAGGGAGATGTGCAGATGAAAGCGTAAATGTTGTCATTCTTGTTGGAGGAAACCGAAGTACCCGGAGAAAACCCACCTGTCCAATCTGGCGACCACCGTACCATCTCACATACTTCCCGGTCCGAGGATTGAACCATGGTTGCATTGGTGAGAAGCTAGCGCGCTAACCACTGCACTAATATAATTAATTGAAAGGACATACTTCAAACAAGAATTCACTTGCAGTTTCTTTTTATACAAATCATCTCGTGAACATCTTTTCATGAGATAATGAATTCATGACTGTCTTCATTAATTTAACCATATTGTATTGCAAATCAATAGTACATATGTCATACACATAAAGATACAATACATAGCATGACAATACAAATAGTTTGGGCCACAAGTTTTAACAACATTAGACAACGTGTGTGTGTTTTACGTTTATTTATTGTCGCTACCGGTTGCCCATATGAGCGACGCTTCCTGAAGAGATTAGTCATTTTAGATTTTTGGAGGATAGTGCATGATACAGACCCATTCCAGAGTCTCCTCTGGTTCTTTTACGTGCACGATGTAAAGCACCGACACGAGACCTCGGTTTAACGTCCCATCTGAAAGACTAAATTTTATTAGGGTCAGGCGGGGGATCGAACCTGCGATCCCTTGATTACGAGTCCAGCGGACATCACATTAGACAACGGCCCGCACCAGTCTATTTATATCTTCATTATGGATTCATTTGCAATGGTGTTTGTATGCCCCCATAGGGAGGCATATTGTTTTCGCACTGTCCGTGTGAATGTCCATCTGTTCGGTCGAGTCAATATTTCCAGTCCGTGCTGTAAATACTTCGGCAATGGTCTACTGTGATATTTCTTGTTTTCTGCATGTTTCGAATTTATTCTTATTTATATTTCGGGTTTTATCAGCACCATTTTTGGGCTATATCGCCGGCAGGCAGTTTACCTAACAACACCTTTCCTGGGCAGGCTCCAGCAGTTAACCAGTACTTTGGTGCACCAACCTCCGTAAGAAACTGCCAACTTTTTCATATAAATGAGACACGGTCTGAGATAGGTTAACAGATTATAAGGTAACGGTTTGTTACCATCCAGCCAGGAAGTAGCTGATCATCATGCCCGCGGGTTCCAATTGACCTTTGACCAGCAGTCTACCACTACTACACCCCATCAACATCGTGACGGCTCGGGCGGTTAACTTCTCGATCTCGTCACTGTTGAAGAATCTACCACCACTCCCGTGACCGCAGTAACTGTAACCAGTAATATTTATGCTGAATGTGCATCTGGTATATTGAGTAGGACCATCGTCATAATATACGGTATATCCTATATGAATAATCATAATACACAGTATATCCTACACCAGCAATCATACTACACAGTATATCCTACACCAGCAATCATAATACACAGTATATCCTACACCAGCAATCATACTACACGGTATATCCTACACCAGCAATCATAATACACAGTATATCCTACACCAGCAATCATAATACACAGTATATCCTACACCAGCAATCATAATACACAGTATATCCTACACCAGCAATCATAATACACAGTATATCCTACACCAGCAATCATAATACACAGTATATCCTACACCAGCAATCATAATACACGGTATATCCTACACCAGTAATCATATACACAGTATATCCTACGTCAATAATCATAATACACAGTATATCCTACACCAGCAATCATACTACACAGTATATCCTATATGAATAATCATAATACACAGTATATCCTACACCAGTAATCATAGTACACAGTATATCCTATATGAATAATCATAATACACAGTATATCCTACACCAGCAATCATACTACACAGTATATCCTATATGAATAATCATAATACACAGTATATCCTACACCAGCAATCATACTACACAGTATATCCTATGTGAATAATCATAATACACAGTATATCCTACACCAGTAATCATACTACACGGTATATCCTATATGAATAATCATAATACACAGTATATCCTACACCAGTAATCATACTACACGGTATATCCTATATGAATAATCATACTACACAGTATATCCAACACCAGTAATTCAGGGTTCATTCTAGGTCGCGATCGTGTCTTTAAATGCTGTTCTTTAATATACTTCTGCAAAATAGGGTTAAAATGCACAGTACAACCATTAAATACAACATTTGAATAGAAGGAGTGCTTTATAATGGGCCAGTGTATCTTACTAGACAAAATTTTGTTTGAAAATCGTAAAAAACAAAATCTTTTTTTTTTAGGGAGAAGTAGGGCCCCCAGAAGGCGAAGTCAGGGTCCCTAGGGCGACAATTTCGCCCACATCGCTCTCTAGAATGATCCCTGGTAATTACAATACACGGTATATCCTACACGAGTATGGTTATCATGATAACCCACAGTAAACGACAAATCCCAACTCATTTTGCAGATCTGCTTTATTTATAGTTTCCAAACTACTAAACCCTTTGCACGCTGGCGACAGATAAAAATCATTTTTGCAAACAGCATAGAGCCAGATCAGATGGCACATAACATAAATATAACGCTGCTTTGAGTAGTGACGTCAGGACAATTTAGTGACGTCATGACAATTTAGTGACGTCATGACAATTTAGTGACATCATAACAATTTAGTAACGTCATGACAATTTGCGCCAAAATGAAAGTAGCAGCGTTATTTTATGCAAAAATATGATTAAAACCCAATATGGTGATGTGATAAAAAAGGACCTTACACTCGTGGTGATTTCATACAATAGTTTATGAAACTAGTTTTGGAATTTTGCTATTAAGTTCGCCAAAAGGTAGACACTAGACAGTTATATATATATAATGATTGTAAATCAATATGCTTATGTCGTTTTGTATTTCTATCAAAGTACCTGATTTACTTAGGCTGTTATTTAAGTTACATTGTACAACATTATGCATGTATATTGTACGGCATAACTATGTTATAATTATTGTGTATGTACATTTATTCTAGTGTTAACAAATTGAAGAGGGCCCTGAGGATTAGTTCAAAACTAATTAGGTCACCCTCTATAAATAAAGAAATCTATCTAGGTTCGCTTAATAATCCCAAAACTTGTCTCATAAAATATGTTATGAAATCACCACGAGTGTAAGATCCTGTATATATGAAGATGGTTCTCACATGAGGAAATCCTTGTTTGTAAGAGCATCTATGAACTGTTCACTGCTAGGTCGACACCCTGTAACTCCCGTCCAACCTTTCTCTCTGAAACAACATACATATACATAGTGTTTAAGATGTCCGCCTATGAAGCAGGAGGCCGAAGGTTCGAACCTCGTCAGGTATAAAATAGCCAGTTGGTTTTGTTTGTTTGTTTGTGCTTTACGTCTTCATCAGCTATGTAGCTGGCAGACAGTTTACCTGGCAAAACCTTTCCTGGGCAGGCTCCAACAGAAAGCTGAGGGTGGTAGTCCAGAATATTGACCACTGTGCCACAACTCTTGTTTGTTTGTTCAGGTTTTATGCCTGCTTCAGCACCATTTTGGGCTATGTCGTCGGCAGGCAGTTTACCTAACACCTTTCCTGGGCATGCTTCAGCAGTTAACCAGTACTTGGTGCATAAACCTCCGTGTAAGAAACTGCAAATTATTTCATGTAAACAGACATGGCCTGAGCGGGACTCGAACCAGTGACCATCATTGATGATAGGTTACAGTGGTATACAAGTCAGCAGGCGTCCACGTCTGATCCGGTGGATACACTATTAGACCTGCTCCAGCCTGGCATCAGAATCCCAAGCTGAGGGTGGTTGTCCAGAATGTTAACCACTCGGCCACCACTCTTGCTTGCGGGTTTTACGTCTGCGTCAGCACGATCTTGGACTATATCGCCGGAGGGCAGTTTACCTAACAACACCTTTCCTGGGCAGGCTCCAGCGGTTAACCGGTACTCGGTGCACCAACCTCACATAAAGAGACATGATCTGAGCAGAGCTCGAACCCGTGACCATCAGTGATGATAGGTTACAGTAATATACAAGTCAGCGACGGTAACCACTCAACAACGGAGGCGGACAGTTCATATTGAAAGAAGTACATTACTCAAGAATTTTGTACAGGATGTTCACTCTGTCTGAATGTTTGTCTGCGCCACTTCTGTCGCCAATTGAAAAGAAAAACACTGGAGTCAATTAAAAAAAACTTGGAGCCAACTAAGAGCCATATAGTTCACAAATAAATATTTGAAGCTATGTATTTGACAAAACATGTGCCAAAAAAAAAAAGTAAACAAAAAAGGTTGCGCCAAATATTTTCGCCAATTCACAAAATTGAGCGCCAATATTTGTTTTTTATTGCAATTGGCTCCATTGGCGACCGACAGCGAGAACCCTGGTACATTACTCAAGTATTTGAGTCCAAGACTGTGTTGGAAATATAGCCGGGACATGTATGGGAAGAGAATGTAGAATGTGCACTCGACCACAGAGGCGGACAGTTCAGTTTGAAAGAAGTACATTACTCAAGAATTTTAGTGTTGGAAATATAGCCTGGACGTATATGGGAAGAGAATGTAGAATGTGTAACCTTTCAAACCACTCCTGAAAGAACTCTTGCGTCCTGGGAAGATCCGAGTCCGGGTTGAGTATGTAGAACGTGTTACTTGGATTAACTCCCTTGACAAACACGGAGCTCCTCTGCTCCTGCAGGTTTGCCAACTGAGTAACCAGGTGCGAGAGGCACGGCATGCGCGAGACAGATTTGTCCGAGAGACATGGCATACTCTCCCATGGCAGATGCTGAACAGTCTGAAAATGAAATGAAGTGATGAAATATATGATCTAGACAGAGATATTTAAAAAGTTATTACTTTACATGGCTAACTATTAATAAATTCACTAATTTGGTGTCAAAAAAATCAAATACTATTGGTAGAAATTTAGCAAAATACATATATTTCGCAAATGTATATAGAAACTAAAATTAGTATAAGCAGAGAGTATATTAACATCTTGCTCTTTTGTAAATCCATGTCGTTACCTACATGTATACATGTACTTGCTATAGACATTGTATGAATGTTTAATGCAATAAAGGTATTGTTGTTGTTGATCTACTGCCCCCGTTCCAACACTTGAGTCTCTACACAGCTGCTCCAAAGACCGGTGAGACTCATACTACCCCGGGACACACAGGGCTCAAACTAGACACAAATATACAGGGTTCATTCTAGGTCAGAATTTTTGGGAGAAGTGAGAAAGCACATGATCGCATCCTTAAATGGTGTTCTGTAACAGTTTAATATACTTCTGCAAAATAGGGTTAACATGCACAGTACAACCATTAAATACAACATTTGAATAGGAGTCCTTTATAATGGGCCAGTTTATCTTACTAGACCAAATTATGTTTGAAAATCATAAAACATTTTTTTTTTTTAAGGGAGAAGTCCCCCAGAGGGCGAAGTCAGGGTCCCTAGGGTGACAATTTTGCCCACATCGCCCTCTAGAATGATCCCTGATATATGGGAGAAGTGAGTAAGCATGTGATTGCGTCATCTTATGGTATTATTTTATAAATTTCAACATACTAGGGTTAAAATACACAATATGACCATTAAATACAATATTGCAATAGAAGGACTTTATAATGGCCAATATTTTCTCTGAAAATTGTAAAAACACAACTTAAAAAAAATAATTAGGGAGAAGTTGTGGTGAAGTCAGGGTCCCAAGGGTGACAATTTCGCCCATGTCGCCCTGTCACAGTGGCAACCTGAGTTTGAAGCCCTGGTCTGGACAGTATGTGGGATGGTAGAGCAGTCACCAGATCGCAAAGGTAGATTTTCTCTGAGGACTCAGGTTTATAGTCCAAACCGTAATACATATACTAGAGTACGTTTATAAGCTCTGGTTGTACATCGAATCCATGCACCTATCTAGTCCTTAAAATGTGAAAAATGTTTACTTTGCAGAGATTTTCAATTCTTTATAATATAAAGAACAAGAGGTCATGATGACCCTGGGTCGAAAAAGGGGCATGGTGCATTTTGAGCGGTGAGGTGCGCGAGGGTGTATTTGGTGGTTTTCTACATAGAAATGTATTCATGGTGCATTTAGAGTGGTGAGGTGCGCTAGGGTGTATCCGGTGGTTTTCTACATAGAAATGTTTTTATGGTGCATTTTGAGCGGTGAGGTGCGCTAGGGTGTATCCGGTGGTTTTCTACATAGAAATGTATACATGGTGCATTTTGAGCGGTGAGGTGCGCTAGGGTGTATCCGGTGGTTTTCTACATAGAAATGTATACATGGTGCATTTTGAGCGGTGAGGTGCGCGATGGTGTATTTGGTGGTTTTCTACATAGAAATGTATTCATGCTTATGATTATTGAGAATTGACAGCTAATTATGCTTCATGAAAGAGGCAGTTGGGTGGTACATGTGCAAATCAGGCAAATGGGTGGACGAGTTTGAGCTTACAAAGGTCTGCCTTCCCAAAGGCACTCACCCGGTGAGGTCTATAAAAAAAATTTAAAAAAATGACAGACATAAAGTGCAGGGCTAAAAAGGGGCGGGCAGGGCATGGCTCCTTGTTCATTCAGCTCTATAAAAAACCTGTATACCAAGTCTTAGCCCATTCAATGTAGCAAGTGATATAGGCCTGCATGCAAGGTATGATGGAGCTGAAAACGCAGACAAATGAATAGAGTGCAGTGGCTCGACGCATGCATCAAACAGTTGAGCTGAAAACGCAGACAAATGAATAGAGTGCAGTGGCTCGACGCATGCATCAAACAGTTGAGCTGAAAATGCAGACAAATGAATAGAGTGCAGTAGCTCGACGCATGCATCAAACAGTTGAGCTGAAAATGCAGACAAATGAATAGAGTGCAGTGGCTCGACGCATGCATCAAACAGTTGAGCTGAAAACGCAGACAAATGAATAGAGTGCAGTGGCTCGACGCATGCATCAAACAGTTGAGCTGAAAACGCAGACAAATGAATAGAGTGCAGTGGCTCGACGCATGCATCAAACAGTTGAGCTGAAAACGCAGACAAATGAATAGAGTGCAGTGGCTCGACGCATGCATCAAACAGTTGAGCTGAAAACGCAGACAAATGAATAGAGTGCAGTGGCTCGACGCATGCATCAAACAGTTGAGCTGAAAACGCAGACAAATGAATAGAGTGCAGTGGCTCGACGCATGCATCAAACAGTTGAGCTGAAAACTGACCTTATCCAGTATCAGGACAGTGTGCTGCTTATCTCCCTTGTCCGTATATCTGAAGTTGGAGTATTTCTTCAGAATGGCTAGAAGCTTGTCCATGTGTGAAGGTGGAAGAGTAGATCCAAGTAGATCAGTAACACATTGTCGTACCTCCTTCTCCGTCAATACCTGGTCTGCTAACAACAGTAGCTACAAATACACGCACACATGTCAAATACAATCAAACTTGTATTAAGAGACCATCAAAGGGACGGGCAAATAGCGGTCTGTAATCAGGAATGGTCTCTTAATACAGGCTAATTTGTTCTTTAATAATGCAAACCAGAACTGAAAAAGTGGTCTCTTAATACAAGTGGTCTCTTAATACAAGTGGTCTCTTAATACAAGTGGTCTCTTAATACAAGTGGTCTCTTAATACAAGTGGTCTCTTAATACAAGTGGTCTCTTAATACAAGTGGTCTCTTAAAACAAGTGGTCTCTTAATACAAGTGGTCTCTTAATACAAGTGGTCTCTTAATACAAGTGGTCTCTTAATACAAGTGGTCTCTTAATACAAGTGGTCTCTTAATAGACATGGTCCTTTGAGCAAGTTTGATTGTACTGTAAATGTTGAAACAGTATGTATGTATTTTCCATTAATGTCAAAGCCCTTGCGGGGACCTAGACATGTTTCCTGAGCAGGCTTAGCCGATCTAAACGGTTAACCTGTATTAAGCAATGTGTGTGAGGTGCCTTGCTCAAGGACACTACATATGTGCCGGGATCGAGTATCGTACCCGGGACCTATTAATTGCAAATCCGACGCTCTACCACTGGACTACACACAATTAATCAATCAAAAATTAAAATAATAAAAGGCTGTCAGATGTTTGACGAGCTCCAGATATATAATTAGTTTGTCGTTTGTAGGTAAATAGCTATAATGGTAAAGGTAGGGTTTTGTAAAGTTCAGACAATAAATAATGTTTGTATTGATTAAATTGAATTGTAAACTTCAGTACAAATGCTACACCCGTCAATGCTACACCCGTTAACATCAGTATAAATGCTACACCCGTTAACATCAGTATAAATGTTACACCCGTTAACATCAGTATAAATGCTACACCCGTTAACATCCGTATAAATGCTACACCCGTCAATGCTACACCCGTTAACATCAGTATAAATGCTACACCCATCAATGCTACACCCTTTAACATCAGTATAAATGCTACACCCGTCAATGCTACACCCTTTAACATCAGTATAAATGCTACACCCTTTAACATCAGTATAAATGCTACACCCTTTAACATCAGTATAAATGCTACACCCATCAATGCTACACCCATTAACATCAGTATAAATGCTACACCCGTCAATGCTACACCCTTTAACATCAGTATAAATGCTACACCCTTTAACATCAGTATAAATGTTACACCCTTTAACATCAGTATAAATGTTACACCCTTTAACATCAGTATAAATGTTACACCCTTTAATATCAGTATAAATGTTACACCCTTTAACATCAGTATAAATGTTACACCCTTTAACATCAGTATAAATGTTACACCCTTTAACATCAGTATAAATGCTACACCCGTTAACATCAGTATAAATGCTACACCCGTCAATGCTACACCCGTTAACATCAGTATAAATGCTACACCCTTTAACATCAGTATAAATGTTACACCCTTTAACATCAGTATAAATAATACACTCGTTAACATCAGTATAAATGTTATACCCGTTAACATCAGTATAAATGTTACACCCTTTAACATCAGTATAAATGTTATACCCGTTAACATCAGTATAAATGCTACACCCTTTAACATCAGTATAAATGTTACACCCGTTAACATCAGTATAAATGCTACACCCGTTAACATCAGTATAAATGTTACACCCTTTAACATCAGTATAAATGTTACACCCTTTAACATCAGTATAAATGTTACACCCGTTAACATCAGTATAAATGTTACACCCTTTAACATCAGTATAAATGTTACACCCTTTAACATCAGTATAAATGTTACACCCGTTAACTTCAGTATAAATGTTATACCCGTTAACTTCAGTATAAATGTTACACCTGTTAACATCAGTATAAATGTTATACCCGTTAACTTCAGTATAAATGCTACACCCATAACTTCAGTCAATACTACACCCTTTAACATCAGTACCTGTACATGAGCAGTTTCCGTATCTTTCTTCAATATCCTCTTCATCTCCTTCAGGACTAGGTTCAAGATTTTCTCTGGAATTTCTCCGGGTAGGACGGCACATCGCCAATTACCTAACCAGTGCTTCTCCATCCGGTCTACCAAGTTCTGAAAAAAATACAACCTGTGTTTTCTTCTAACGTTTTACTTTTTTCCATCACCTTAAAGTGACACTACATCTGTGAAAACGCAAATTTATACAGAATTTAATTTCTTATTATATGGTATAATATTTTCCCAAACATTTGCCTCAAAAACTGAGTATTCCAACTAATAAACAAGCGTCGTATACGCGGTTTGTTGACATAACAAAATAATGTAAACAGGGTCGACACCCATGCATACTATAACCTGTGTATCCCGAATAACGAGATTTATGGTTCAGATTTACCGTTATATGTCACATTTGTGTCTATGCATATTTATTTGTAGACTAATATTAGTTAAATTTATTATCTGTAAGCGACAGTATCACGCGTTTAATATTGACTACAATGACAAAGTAATGTCAATTCAGGAGCATGAAAGTTTGTAGACCACAAACACACTGTTTATTGATTCAGTATTTGTTTTCGAATGTATTTGGAAGAATTTGTAGTAGCAATGCATTTATATGTGAACAATGCATTTTTTGGGCTTTTCTGCGATGTAATGTCGCTTTAATCTTGATCGATATTTCATGATATGAGCTACCGGTAATCTTCCTGCTGTTATTATTGTTCAATAGATCGGCTAACACAGGGTGAATAATACAGGGTTCCTTCTAGGTCAGAATTTTTGGGAGAAGTGAGAAAGCTCGTGATCGCTTCCTTAAATGGTGTTCTTTAATATACTTCTGCAAAATAGGGTTAAAATGCACAGTACCATTAAATACAACATTTGAATAGAAGGAGTGCTTTATAATGGGCCAGTGTATCTTACTAGACAAAAATTTGTTTGAAAATCGTAAAAACCAAAACATAATTTCTTTTAAAGGGAGAAATGGGGCCCCCAGAGGGCGAAGTCAGGGTCCCTAGGGCGACAATTTCGCCCACATCACCCTCTAGAATGATCCCTGTAATACTGAACTGTCATATACAAACTTTATACTAACCTGCATTCAAATCATTAACAAATGGCCGGTGCCCAGGAGAGTTGAATAGATCAGCTAACACAGGGTGAATAATACTGAACTGTCATACTAACTTGCAATCGAAACACTATAAATGTCACACACGTTAACATCAGTACAAATGCTAGACCCATTAACATTGCCAGTGCCAGGAGAGTAGAATAGATAGGTGTGGCTAACAGAAATTATATTTTAGCTCGATTGCAAAACAAGTTCTTTCAAAATTAAAATAAAACTAATCGCTCTCAATACCTCATTCCTGATAGAAGGGAGAAAGAAGACACAATTTTGGAATTTAAGTATCTTGCCAAAGGACAACATAGTGGTTGTGAAGTAGCTCAAACTAACAACCTCTCTGCTTTGAGGCTGACAGCGTATCCACTACATCACGGAGACTATACCGACGTACGTTTAGAGTGTTTGTGCTACAAACATTGCAGAAGGTAGTGTACATCCGTTATGTCGAATTCCACCGGATCAAAAAAAATACTTCGACATAATCGAAGTTTGACTTAACGAAATTCGATATAAATGGAGCCAGTTATATTGTAAAATGATAGTGTCTGAAACGGGATTTTGATCCGACTTCAAGATAACCGGAGGATTCGACATAACCGACTTTGATATAGTGGATGTAGACTGCAGTTCTAAACTGGCATTAGATATTATGAGAGCAGACATTGTTAATTTTGAGAATATTCCATAAGGCAATGGTCGCAGTTCCGGTGGTACAAACCTCCATATCGTTATCTAGTTTCCGTCGCGCGCTCCACCACTCTGTTGTAGACTCAATCTTAGCAGACTCGGCATTACGTTCAAGGATCGCTCCGAAATCCTTCAAAATGTGCCGACCCTATAAACATGAAACACAACTTGCAGATAAAAAAAGTTCATATCAGAATATAACAAGACAATCTACAGTGAAACCTGTGTTAGTGGTTGTAAGGCTCTAATGCTGGTTTTCTGGAGAGGAAGGGCAGGGTGCTGCTCTGCTCTTGTTAGCCCCATCCTTTTGCCGTTTAAATATTTTTAAATAAGACTCAAGGAGTCTTCAGAGGGAGGGGGCAGACCTATATAACTTGGAACTCATCCGCCCTTTACACCAATATATACTGCCTTATTGCCGCTTTCATCAATCACCGTGATTTAGCAAATTATTCTATGGGCTAACCCCCAGATTGGCCCCTCCCCGCACCTTAGCAGACTCGCCATTACGTTCAAGGATCGCGCCGAAATCCTTCAAAATGTGACGACCCTATAAACATGAAACACAACTTGCAGATAAAAGTTCATATCAGAATATAACAAAACAATCTACAGTGAAACCTGTGTTAGTGGTTGGTGGGCTCTAATGCTGGTTTTTCTAGAGCGGAATGGCAAGGAACACCGCCCTGCCCATGTTAGCCACGCTATGTAAGCCTCAACAGTTGCCTTCGGGCAGGCAGATCTATACAACTTACAATTTGTCCGCCCTTTTCACCAATATGTACTGCCATACTGCCCCTTTGATCAATCACCGTTATTTAGCAAAAGTTTCTAGGGGCTAACCCCAAAATAGCCCTTTCCGCACTGCATCATGGCTCAAAATGCACACTGCCTCATTTCAGACCAACCCTGCCCCCTTTTCTGCTCTACCCTGCCCTTTTTTCCACTCTACAATAAAACCCTATGTTAGTTATTGTGACAAACAGTATTTATTTATTTATATTTCGGGTTTTACGCCTGCATCAGCACCATTTCGGGCTATATCGCCGGCGGGCAGATTACCTAACAACACCTTTCCTGGGCAGGCTCCAGCGGTTAACCAGTACTTGGGTGCACCAACCTCCGTAAGAAACTGCCAATTTGTTCATATAAATGAGACACGGCCTGAGCGGGGCTCGAACCCGTGACCATCAGTGATGATAGGTTACAGTGGTATACAAGTCAGCGACCTTAACCACTCGACCACGGAGGCGGACAGAAGTAGTTACTGTATAGACTACTTTCACCACACATGTTAACAAAACGTCCATCTTATTACCATGGCAATATATTATGTGATAGCAGTACTCCATTTCAAAGAAGATCAATTGTGCTGTAAGTTGATGTGCAAATCAGTATAATATTTAATATAAATAATCCAACACATTCATAATTATATATGTTAGAATAAATTTCTTCAAATTTTGATCATGTGACCTTGAAAATGACCTTGACCTTGACATTAGATCATCATTGACGGCTTTCAGTTTTTGAACATTTCCTTTCAGAACAGGATGCTATTATTTTTATTTGTTTATATGTGCTAATAAATAAGAAATACAACTATTTATATATTTATCAATAAATGCCGGCCATCTTGGATTTTGGGGGACCCCTTGACCCAGACTCTAGGGTCTCGTTGGAAAGATAGTCGCATGTCATCATACTATCACCATGCAAAGTGGCTAAATTCTAGAATTAAACGAGCAATTATTCTTGTGGTTAACCAGTACTTGGGTGCACCAACCTCCGTAAGAAACTGCCAACATTTTCATATAAATGAGACAAGGCCTGAGCGGGGTTCGAACCCATGACCATCAGTGATGATAGGTTACAGTGGTATACAAGTCAGTGACCGTAACCACTCGTCCACGGAGGCGGACCTGTGACAAACAGACGGACATACATATTTATTTCTATAACTCCAGCTCCCCTCTAGTTAATCCCGTAATTCTCACATATATTTTGTAGGAACTTTAATCCGAATTGGCACTTACAGAAATCGCTTAAATTTCATCAACATATCCGATTGTTTTCAAGCGGTCTACACCTCATGCTATGGCCGACAAATCCGTAACTAACCTGTGGTGAGGAGAAGCCTGGAAGTTTGAGCACAATTGGGGCCTCATCTTTCAAAAACCGTATGAGGACCATCTGTTTCCGCGGTAACCCCAAGTCTACTATCGAAAGCTGTACCACGCACCAATCTACCGGAAACAAAGAGAGAACATTCATTTAAACTTGAGTATAAGATATAGAGGCTACTTGTGTTTATATAAGATATGATTTTATTTCATCGAGTAGTCACCAAAATTCATATTTCCACGAGTGGCGTTTACCATAATAAACACAAATCTTATTTTTATTTTATAATTTCCAATGATTTTGGCTAATATAATAGTTGTTATCACATTTAATTCATTTTAACTGCCCCTGTCGGGAGCCTCATTTCTCTACAATACACAACCGCACAACCACTTCTGTTATTGTGAATGTCCGTAACAAGAAATAGTTCTGTTATAATTTTCAAGTTAGTTTCTGTTTGCTGTAAAAATTAGAAAATTAAAGACTAAACAGATTCATTAGAATTACTTTATAATAAAAATGATTGTCATAAAATAGCTAAAATACAAAAGTACATCCAACCGCGGAGGAATACGAAACTCGTGCAATGACAGATACAGCATACGTCTACAGATATTATTTGCGGAGGAAGATCCTGTATGCCTTGCAAGTACGACATGGAGTAAAAATCGTACCTTCGTTACTTTTCCCAAAGGACATAACTTTGAATTATGGAGGAAGTTACACAAAAGTGATTTTGCAGTAGGCTCCCCCACCAAAATACCTGTGCTTACGATTCCCCGACTGACCTTGAATTGTTTTACTCCCGACCCTCATTTTTTTAATGAAATTTAAAAATAATTTTAAAAAATTCAAAATTACGTTCCTTCACATTTTTTCTGTGCCCAAGATAATGGTAAAAAAAAACAACCCTACCGACCATATTTTTTTGGGGGCATGAAACTGTAAACACACGTTTCTTTTGGCCTTATGGTCTATAGGGATATACATATAATATTAATAAAAACGTGAGGTGCGACAGACGTTAGAGTATATGGACACGTTCGCACAAGTCACTGGAGGTATACCTTGAGGGATAGAGTTGATCATGTCGTTGAGTTTATAGTTGTCCTTGCTGAACATGATGCTTGGTGTCATACTGGCGGCCTTACTCGATGAAACACCCTGCTCTTTAACTTCCCTCCTGATAATGTAAATATGGTAGTAGTTACTCATTAAACATGTATCAACTATCTACTACTTCTATTGCACAACCTCAGTTCACAAGCAAACGCTGACTCGTTTAAATACGGTACATCGGTTTTTTTGGCGAGTTGAATATTTCCGCTATATTCGCGAGAGCCTCTAATTCTTGAATATAAAAATCGCTAAAATATCTAGTCTATCTAAAGTAAAGATTATTTTCACGTGACATCATCCACCATTTTGTCCAACAAAAGTGGTATGCTTAATTAGTACTGTTACATGAACGGGTAACTTATAAAACACGAAAATAATAATTTAACGAAAATTTAAATCGTGAAAATGACCCATTATATGGTAGTCTATACTGGTCTTATTCTAGTACTGTTTGTTTGTTCGGGTTTATAAGACTAAATTTTTACAACCACAGTATGGCCGCAATGTGGCTTCCCATCTAATAATAGAGTGCTATTAAAATTAACATTTTTAATTATTTTTTTAAAATTTGTTAAATGGTATCCATAATTAATGTTATATGTCAGGGATCATTTTAGAGGGCGAAGTGGGCGAAATTGTCGCCCTAGGGATCCTAACTTCGCCCACTTCTCCCTAAAAAATTTAATTTCAAACAAAATTGTGTCTAGTAAGATACACTGGCCCATTATAAAACACTCCTTCTATTCAAATGTTGTATTTAATGGTTGTACTGTGCATTTTAACCCTATTTTGCAGAAGTATATTAAAGAACACCATTTAAGGAAGCAATCACACGCTTTCTCACTTCTCCCAAAAATTCTGACCTAGAATGAACCCTGTATGTTATGTTATATTTTGGGTTTTACGCCTGCATCAGCTCAATTTTGGACTACTATATCGCCGGCGGGCAGTTTACCTAACAACACTCTAGACGTAATCATACAATTTACAACAGGAATATCTGTATTTCATTTCATCAAACTTGTTTCAAGTTTGATTTAACTAACATTTATACCTAGCTTGACCATTAACCTGCCAATCACAACAAAAGTCGCTTTTGCAAACAGTATAGAGCCTGATCAGACGTGGCATTATGCCACGGCTGTTATGGATCTATGTTGCTTGCACATTCCGTCCAATTTACCATTAGGCTACGGGTTAAACAAAAATTACAATACATAAACTTGTATCTATATCAGAGTAGCTCTAAATTTCAAACCTGGCCTTCCTGCCGATGTTCAGCATAACTTGGTGCCTGAATGTCACAGCCATGGCATCACTAAGCAGGAACGCGGCCCTCTTAGGGTCAGTGTCCAGGTGGTGGAGAGCCAACATTTGACACACGTCCGAGTGCTGCGGGTTGGGCGGAAAGTGACACAATCTTTCATACAGTATCTCGAGGCTGGAGATAATGTCTGCTTGACATGGTGAACCGGTTCCTGTTATATAGAACACAATGAAATGTCGCCAGGTTTTACAGTTACTACATTTTCCATTGTTTTATGGCCCTTTAACACTAACATGTTTACAGATATACAGGGATCATTCTAGAGGGCGATGTGGGCGAAATTGTCGCCCTAGGGACCCTGACTTCGCCCTCTGGACCCACTTCTCTCTAAAAAAAATGTTTGTCTAGTAAGATACACTGGCCCATTATAAAGCACTCTTTCTACTCAAATGTTGTATTTAATGGTTGTACTGTGCATTTTAACCCTATTTTGCAGAAGTATATTAAAGAACACCATTTAAGGAAGCAATCACACGCTTTCTCACTTCTCCCAAAAATTCTGACCTAGAATGAACCCTGATCATACAAGATCTTACATGAAGGCTCGCTTAACCCTTTCCCTCATAGAAGCACCCCTTGCCAATACGACATACATTAACCCTTTCCCTCATAGAAGCACCCCTTGACGCCATTGCCAATACAACATACATTAACCCTTTCCCTCATAGAAGCACCCCTTGACGCCATTGCCAATACGACATACATTAACCCTTTCCCTCATAGAAGCACCCCTTGCCAATACGACATACATTAACCCTTTCCCTCATAGAAGCACCCCTTGACGCCATTGCCAATACAACATACATTAACCCTTTCCCTCATAGAAGCACCCCTTGACGCCATTGCCAATACGACATACATTAACCCTTTCCCTCATAGAAGCACCCCTTGACGCCATTACCAATACCACATACATTAACCCTTTCCCTCATAGAAGTATCTCTTGACGCTATTGCCAATACGACATACATTAACCCTTTCCCTCATAGAAGTATCTCTTGACGCTATTGCCAATACGACATACATTAACCCTTTCCCTCATAGAAGTATCTCTTGACGCTATTGCCAATACGACATACATTAACCCTTTCCCTCATAGAAGTATCTCTTGACGCTATTGCCAATACGACATACATTAACCCTTTCCCTCATAGAAGTATCTCTTGACGCTATTGCCAATACGACATACATTAACCCTTTCCCTCATAGAAGTATCTCTTGACGCTATTGCCAATACGACATACATTAACCCTTTCCCTCATAGAAGTATCTCTTGACGCTATTGCCAATACGACATACATTGACCCTTTCCCTCATAGAAGTATCTCTTGACGCTATTGCCAATACGACATACATTAACCCTTTCCCTCATAGAAGTATCTCTTGACGCTATTGCCAATACGACATACATTGACCCTTTCCCTCATAGAAGTATCTCTTGATGCCATTACCAATACCACATACATTGACCCTTTCCCTCATAGAAGTATCTCTTGATGCCATTACCAATACCACATACATTGACCCTTTCCCTCATAGAAGCACCCCTTGACGCTATTGCCAATATGACATACATTGACCCTTTCCCTCATAGAAGTATCTCTTGATGCCATTACCAATACCACATACATTGACCCTTTCCCTCATAGAAGTATCTCTTGACGCCATTACCAATACCACATACATTAACCCTTTCCCTCATAGAAGCACCTCTTGACGCCATTACCAATACCACATACATTAACCCTTTCCCTCATAGAAGCACCCCTTGACGCCATTACCAATACCACATACATTAACTAGGGCTGCGTATTGCCAGACCCCTTCCGATACGATACGATACAGGCAATATCGGAGAACGGATCCAGCTTTAGGGTCATAGCAAATGACCTCTCTATGTGAGCACTTGACCTCCGTTTGAGTCCTGTCTCGTCTGGGCTACTGTAGGATAGAGTAACGGCAATGATGCTCATGATGTCAACATGTATTTGTTTATAGGACATTTGTTATTTAGCGCCGATTTTGACGTTTTGGATCCGTCTAATCAAGGTAGTAAAAATACTAAAAATAACCAACAAAGTCATTCAGAGTAGAACAGTATTAAGTTATTAATCGATAAAGTTTTTATAGATTTCTCTATATCCCCCCCAAAAAACAATACCTAGATCTTAATACTTTGAAGGTCACTATCAAGAAGATATTTCTTCAAAAAGATCAAAGAATCAACACGCTCTGGGTCTAGCTCTGAAAATATATAGATCTAGTTCTTGTATGAGGCTATGAGCATAGACATAGACCTACTGGTAATAAAACCAACTACAGGGTACATATTTTGTTTATTAGCCTACATATCCCAAACCATACAATAAATAATGGATTAGCTCTAGATTTATAATTCCAAGCTCTTGCAAATCTGGGATCCCAACTATTATATGGTTCTCTACGAGTCCGCACCCGTTGCTAAAAATAGCAATGTCATCCGGAAGTCAACAAGGTCAAATAATTCGAAAAATACAACTCGTAGATTTTAAGCCCGATTTAAAATGTGTAAAACTAAAGACCTGTTTCAATGTGGCGACGTTTTTATTGTTAAACACAACTTTAAAAATTCGAACTTGCTTGATAGCTTTAACGCTAGCTCTGCAGGAATGCTAAAAATAAAAATAACAGGAAAGTTTTGCTCATTTAGCGAACGTTTTCAAGTATTTTAATTAGAATCGGTAGAAAAAACACACAATGGAATTTTACTCTTCGATACGGCCGATATACGCGATACAGACCCTCCCGATACGATACGCATATACGTTCGTCAGCGTATCGCGGTATATCGCCGCAGCCCTAACATTAACCCTTTCCCTCATAGAAGCACCTCTTGATGCCATTACCAATACCATATACATTAACCCTTTCCCTCATAGAAGCACCTCTTGACGCCATTACCAATACCACATACATTAACCCTTTCCCTCATAGAAGCACCTCTTGATGCCATTACCAATACGACATACATTAACCCTTTCCCTCATAGAAGCACCTCTTGACGCCATTACCAATACGACATACATTAACCCTTCCCTCATAGAAGCACCTCTTGATGCCATTACCAATACGACATACATTAACCCTTTCCCTCATAGAGGCACCTCTTGACGCCATTACCAATACGACATACATTAACCCTTTCCCTCATAGAAGCACCTCTTGATGCCATTGCCAATACGACATACATTAACCCTTTCCCTCATAGAAGCACCCCATGACGCCATTGCCAATACGACATACATTAACCCTTTCTCTATAGAAGCATCTCTTGATGCCATTACCAATACCACATACATTAACCCTTTCCCTCATAGAAGCACCTCTTGATGCCATTACCAATACCACATACATTAACCCTTTCCCTCATAGAAGTACCTCTTGATGCCATTACCAATACAACATACATTAACCCTTTCCCTCATAGAAGTATCTCTTGATGCCATTACCAATACCACATACATTAACCCTTTCCCTCATAGAAGTATCTCTTGATGCCATTACCAATACCACATACATTGACAAGGTAGTAGCCAAACTAATGTTCATAAACCCTTTCCCTCATAGAAGCACCCCTTGACGCCATTACCAATACCACATACATTGACAAGGTAGTAACCAAACCAATGTTCATTAACCCTTCCCCTCATAGAAGCTCCTTGATGCCATTACCAATACAACATACATTGACAAGGTAGTAACCAAACCAATGTTCATTAACCCTTCCCCTCATAGAAACACCTTGATGCCATTACCAATACAACATACATTGACAAGGTAGTAGCCAAACCAATGTTCATTAACCCTTCCCCTCATAGAAACCCCTTGATGCCATTACCAATACAACATACATTGACAAGGTAGTAACCAAACCAATGTTCATTAACCCTTCCCCTCATAGAAACACCTTGATGCCATTACCAATACAACATACATTGACAAGGTAGTAACCAAACCAATGTTCATTAACCCTTCCCCTCATAGAAACACCTTGATGCCATTACCAATACGCCATACATTGACAAGGTAGTAACCAAACCAATGTTCATTAACCCTTCCCCTCATAGAAACACCTTGATGCCATTACCAATACAACATACATTGACAAGGTAGTAACCAAACCAATGTTCATTAACCCTTCCCCTCATAGAAGCTCCTCTTGATGCCATTACCAATACGCCATACATTGACAAGGTAGTAACCAAACCAATGTTCATTAACCCTTCCCCTCATAGAAGCTCCTCTTGATGCCATTACCAATACGCCATACATTGACAAGGTAGTAGCCAAACTAATGTTCATAATAAAGGCCAGGATCTCATGTAATCTCAGTAATATCTATGGAGCTGGGATATCTATGGTGACTACTTATCCACTGCATGGTAGCTAAATGGCTGTCATTTGTATGGAGATATAATAGTATATTAACCTAAATCTCTATGAAGTCCCAGTAATATCTATGGAGGTGGGATAGATATTGCGACTACTTATCTACTGCATGATAGCTAAATGGCTGTCGTTTGTTAGCGAGAAGTGGGGCCCCCCTTAGGGCGAAGTCGGTGCCTATTTCACCCACTAGAATGATCACTGAAATGCAGAAGATATACTCATTGATTTGAAGGTAATGTTCAGTGTAGAGAGGTAGCCTACACCAATAATTGAAAAGCCACTGAGAAAACGAAAGCAGTAGGTCTGTTGATTGATGTGGAAGTCGTGATAGAGCACTGGTAGCGCGTTCGCTTCAGGTGCGAAAGGCCTGTAGTTCGAGTCCCCGCTGGAGCAGTTACGATTGTGCCCTTAGGCAAGGCATTTAAAGTCCACATTGCCTCTTCTCTCTCCCTCGTGGCGATGGATACCATCAGGAATGAGGTCTCGAGAGTGATTAATATAAGTTGTAAGAATTTGTTTCGCAATCGAGCTAAAATAAATTTGTATAAATTGCATATATTTAATTTAAATTTTAACACAAAAACAAATTAACGTTAACTTTACCTGACCCTGAACTCCTCTCTGCACAAAGATTTGGCCAATCAGAAGGCTGCAGGAAATCATTGAGATCATGAGGGCTGCACAGACGCCTGCTCCTCATAAGTTCCATGTCCCTATTTGTATCATTCCCATCATCCCCACTCGTGCCGCACTCTTTCAATTCACTTGGCATGCTATCTGGTCCTTCCTCTGTAAGATTATCACCAGGTTTCGCATTGGCTGCTATTGTGCCATGTCTCTTTGATTTTTTGGATGCTTTTGGTTTTGTATCACCCCTTGTGATTGCTACTGGTTCCTTCCATTCACTTCTCACATTAACTCCTCCTTCATCTGTAACATTTTCATCACTTTCAGCCTTTGCTGATGTTTTGCCACGCCTGTTCGGTTTTGTATCACCCCTTGTGATTTCTACTGGTTCCTTCCTTTCACTTCTCGCATTAACTCCTCCTTCATCTGTAACATTTTCATCACTTTCAGCCTTTGCTGATGTTTTGCCACGCCTGTTCAGTTTTGTATCACCCCTTGTGATTGCTACTGGTTCCTTCCTTTCACTTCTCGCATTAACTCCTCCTTCATCTGTAACATTTTCATCACTTTCAGCCTTTGCTGATGTTTTGCCACGCCTGTTCGGTTTTGTATCACCCCTTGTGATTTCTACTGGTTCCTTCCTTTCACTTCTCGCATTAACTCCTCCTTCATCTGTAACATTTTCATCACTTTCAGCCTTTGCTGATGTTTTGCCACGCCTGTTCAGTTTTGTATCACCCCTTGTGATTGCTACTGGTTCCTTCCTTTCACTTCTCGCATTAACTCCTCCTTCATCTGTAACATTTTCATCACGTTCAGCCTTTGCTGATGTTTTGCCACGCCTGTTCGTTTTTTTAGATACTTTGGATTTTGCATCCCCCCTCATGACTTCAATTGGCTCCAAATCT
The DNA here is from genome assembly GCA_014843695.1 of Archivesica marissinica. NCBI lineage: Eukaryota > Metazoa > Mollusca > Bivalvia > Venerida > Vesicomyidae > Archivesica > Archivesica marissinica. The sequence goes on along the minus strand of CM026386.1, from coordinate 16,884,456 downwards.
AATTCAACATTTATTACTGTACGTTCGCTAGTTGATGATTGCATATCTTGATGTATCACAGGTTCTTCAAGCTCAATAATTACGTTCATATTGTTTTCACATTTGGTATCAATATCTGAATCTGTAGAATTATCTAATGTTATCTCCTCCAGAGAAATATCTATGTCAAAGTTTTCAAAATCATCAGTGTTATGTCTGGCATGTTCTACTTCAATGTTATTGTTTCTTTTACCTCTAGTCCGTGTAGTCTTATATACCACACTTTCATTTTCTTTATTAAGCAAACCATCATCGTTTCCTAGTTCATCTTTAGATTTTTTGGATGTACAAGTGATCTTCTTCCCTCTTTGAGTGCCCTTTGATTGCTTTCCATTTCCTGATTTTGCAAGATTACAAACCACAGGTGAACACTCTTGACTGATATCATAAACATCTTTAACTTCATCCAGATGACTGTCTAATTTAGTTAATTTGACATTGTTGACATGTGTTACTTTTTCATTCAGTTTATTTCCTTCACAAGCAATATTGCTGTTAACACCAGAATCCACAAACAAATCGAAACTATTTTCACCAATTTTACTCTTTTTCTTTGTTTTATCAGTTGCTGGTTTTCGTCCTGTTCTTTTTGGAATTTTGGATTTCGCTTTCCGACTTAAACACTCTGTACTTGCACTTTCACTAGATTGTATTTCTGCTTCATCTATAGTGCACATTGAACTGCTCTTTTCTTTTCTATCTCGTTTTCTAGTCCCATTTTCAACATCTTCTGCTATTTTTAATGTAGCAGAACTGTTTAATTCAGAAGCATCTTCACTAACCTGAAGCAGAAAATTTAGCTTACATGCAACTGCATCACCATCACCATCACCCTCATCCTGTGCTATGCTAAATGCAGGTTTCCTACTGCCTGGATTTCTTGGATCAGTTTTACTCTTGGCCTTTGTTCTAGAAGCCTTTGAAGACTTTGGTGCAACTCTAGGAGTAACTGGCTTCAGTTCTGGGAAGACGATAAATGCATTATCAGCTTCATCATCACTAGCCATCAGCTGTTCTAAAACATCGATTCTGTTAGTTGATGGAGTAGTCATTGAGTCTTTGGACTTTCTGCCAATGAGTTTCACCTTTGGAGTTCCAGCAACAGGTTTCACAGGTGTCTTGTTTCCTGCAGTACCTTTCAGAAGCTTCTTCCTCACTCGATTTATACCGGTTCCTGTTACAGTCAATGTCTCTGCATCAGTTTCAAATGACACTTTCCTCTTTGAGCTGATGGACATACTTCCCAGGTGTTCACTTGCTTGGTCTATATCTAAATCAATTTCTGGCTTAGTTATTCTACTGTCTCTTTTAGATTTGTCCACCGCCGTTAGAGTTTCATGCAGCGAAAGCATGTAGCCAGTCGCATCACAGAGTGCCAGTCTGGTGAGCAGAATGTTGCTATGGAGAACATTTTTCAAGGAACCAGACTGTTCCAGAAATTGAAATGTTTTCCACACCCGATGTACTTCATGGAAGTTTTTCTGGTACAGATAAGTTTCCGCCTTAATGCAGCCTGCTTCTAGATATGTATATAACAACTGAGGATCCGAGTTATGACCATTAACAACAAACGTCCCATTTGATACCATAGCTGTACTGTTAACACCATGTTTAATCTGATTGTCAATGCTATTTAGAACATCGAATTTTGACTCAACTTCCATCAGTAAACGGTCTGCCGAATTTTTCATATCTGTCTGAGCTAAGAAATCTGAGAGCACGATGCCTGCTTTCATACATAGTCTGTGCCGCACTGGATCAGGACATGGGTCACATTTCTGTTTCACACACAAACAATTGGGCGCCGTTAACCTTCTCATCCAATTCTTTTTCTCACTGTCTAATTCCTGTTTAACATAAACTCTTTCTGGTGTTTTATCTGCTGTATTAGTGCATGGCTTCATCTTGGGTGTCAATGACAACTTCTCGAAACCGAACAGTTCAACCTCATCCAATGTTGATACCAAGCTTTCTTTATCATCATACTCGTTTTCCGATCTACTTCCTTTTCTAGACTGGTTCTGGGAATAGTTCGTCTTGGACTGGTTCTCCGTACTGAGAATGCAATTCAAGGACTCGATTGTGGCAAGAGCTTTTTCATATTCCGCTTCCATGGACTGGACCCCAAGCATTTCCAACAAGAACTCGCATGACCTACAAGGCACATACAGCTATGATGTTAATTACCACACACATTAAGCAAGAAATACATGACGTGGGTATTCAACGAATGTGTGAATTTACTCCCAACTATATTTGTGATCTAGTGCTGAATGCTAAGGGTTTGAAGCCTGGACCACTGGCGCCGTAGTCCAACATGCTACAACTGAGCTGAAATAAACAATAGCCATTGAACTCGAGTTCTCCAAGCATGACTTTGACCAAGAACGGACTTGGTGGAATTATAGTAGCTGAGGCCTGGTAGCTCACTTTTCTAACCCCCCACGCATGGCCATAATAGCTCAATTATTGACTGTTAGCCGTTAACAGAGAAGAAGAAAAAGAAGACAACTGAAATGTTCGCTCTACACATCATGTTGATATGGTTAACATGTGTGCAAAGTCACTTTAATATTTCAGAACAGATTGGTTTCAGACAGATGGACGAAGACTAATCCTATATCCCCCTTTGTACGGCGAAGGATAATAAAATATATAGCTGACCATCTTGGAGACCTTCGTCTTGCATGATGTTTCGTCCAGCCTACAGGTGACAGTGTCCTGGGGGAAGTGTCTCGACAGAACTAGACTTAAACCAACCAAAGCTTTCCATCTAGGAAACCGTGACATTGTATAATGTATAGTCCGGCCTTCACGTAACGGCGGAGACCGATGATTCAACAAAGATGTCATGTCCGACCTTTAGACAGCAGTGACCTGGGGAAGTTACTTGACAGGAATCATTGAAAATCAAGCAAAGCTTACCATCCTGGAAGACCTCGACCCTGTGAGATGTTTAGACGGGCCTTCAGGTAACACAGTGCACCTCGGGGGAGACCGATGAATCTACAGAACTTACCATCCTGGAAGACCTTGTGAGATGTTTAGACGAGCCTTCAGGCAACACAGTGCATCTCAAGGGAGACCGATGAATCTACAGAACTTACCATCCTGGAAGACCTTGACCTTGTGAGATGTTTAGACCGGCCTTCAGGTAACACAGTGCATCTCGAGGGAGACCGATGAATCTACAGAACTTACCATCCTGGAAGACCGTGACCTTGTGAGATGCTTAGACGGGCCTTCAGGTAACACAGTGCATCTCGGGGGAGACCGATGAATCAACATAACTTACCATCCTGGAAGACCTTGACCTTGTGAGATGCTTAGACGGGCCTTCAGGTAACACAGTGCATCTCGGGGGAGACCGATGAATCAACATAACTTACCATCTAGGAAGTCCTTGTGAGATGCTTAGACGGGCCTTCAGGTAACACAGTGCATCTCGGGGGAGACCGATGAATCTACAGAACTTACCATCTAGGAAGTCCTTGACCTTGTGATATGTTTAGGCCGGCCTTCAGGTAACACAATGCATCTCGGGGGAGACCGATGAATCTACATAACTGGCATAGATGTAGGAAGGACGACAAGATTTCATTCAGTATCAACCATTTATCTGTAACATAACATATAAAATACAGGGCAACGGTCAGACGAAACAGTGTTTCCATAGTGCAATGGGTGCTGAAAGTATTTTTTAAAAAAAGACATAATTTATGTGCTTTCATAGAAGAATTGGACTAAAAATAAGTTGAAAATTTGAAGAAAAAAGAAAAGAAACAATTTTTGGAAACCATTTTAGCCTAAGTTAATTAGCACATTTATGCTAACAGGACCTCTGCTAGATGTTCGAACGAAGCTTGTATGGAGAAAATGGGAACAAACACATGTTTTGATTTGAAAATCGGGCTTTTATTAAAGCCATAAATTGCTATACATGTACCAAAGTATTGTACTGTTATGTAATTATGAAATCATTTGGAATACATCATTGTTGACATATCTGGACAGTACAGAAAACGTGCCACAAAGTGGGTAGACTATTTTAAAATATTTGTTAGCACCCATTACACTATCTAAACACCGTTACATCTACCTGTGCCCCAACATTGGTACCAAGTTGATGTGTGTGAATGTCAATCCGAGTAACCCTGGTGAATTCAATACAACCGGAGTTCGAGCCCCGCTGGAGCCGTTACGATTGTCTCAATAGACAAGGCATTTAAATTCCACATTGCCTTTTCTCTCTCCCTCGTGGCGGTGGATTCCATCAGGAATGAGGTCGCGAGAGTGATTAATATAAGTTGTAAGAACTTGTTTCGCAATCGAGCTAATATAAATTTGTATAAACTAATTTAATACAATCATGAAACTGATGTTCAGTGAACTACAAACTGACATGCATTTCACGGCATTCACTAACTTAACGTTTACGAAAATTCCCAAAAGATCTACTAGCCATTAATTTGGCCCATCTGGCAATTTCATAGACAAATTAAATTTTTTAGCATAAAACCCTTGAAATTGTGCTTTCCGTAACCCTTTACTCCACAACAGAAGGGGCCAATTTCTCATCTTTATCTCCATACCGCTGATAAGCCATAGGCACACTGTACGATACACCCAATAAACAACTATGTGGGACGGTGTTGAATGGCATCTATGTGGCCGTTTCACTTAAATTCAAATCTCGCAATGTCGGTGGGAAAGTGAAATTTTTAATAACTTGGTGAACTGTATGCATAAAAGTTTAGTTAGCGCAGTGGTAGTGTGTTCGCTTCAGGTGCGAAAGGCCCGGAGTTCGAGCCCTGCTGGAGCCGTTACAATTGTGGCCTTAAGCAAGGCACTTAAATTCCAATATTGCCTCTTCTCTCTCCCTCGTGGCGATGAATTCCATCAGTATTGATGATGATTGAGCCTATTTACCCTCGCCTCCAGCGAACCATGTGTGCGAGCGAATCAGTAATGAGGTCTCAAGAGTGATTAATGTAAGTTGTCCGAACTTGCAATCAAGCCAAAATGAAATTTGTATAAACTAAACCAAAGCATAAACGTTTACCTGCGTTCTTCTCAAACGATTTATTCTTGGTAAGAAAATTGATGACAGTCACATGACACTGTACAGCTTCAAATGCCAGACTGAGTAGATACTGATTGGTGGATCCTATCACATGATCACCCATAGGCAAACACAGACCGATGGAGAGAAGACGTTTGGCCGTTCCTTCAATCAAGTACACCTTCTGAGTTTTGCCGAGCAGTTGATTACTATCCAAGATCGCTTGTAGCATCTCGATACCAGTGTCTTTCTGTAAAACACAGACAACATTAACATCAGGATACAGCCAAACATCAGAATACAGTTAAACCTGTCGTAACCCTTTGCCTGCTGGGTAAATAAAATCGTCTCTGTAAAACACAGGACAACATTAACACCAGGATACAGCCAAACCTGTCGTAACCCTTTGTCTGCTGAGTAAATAAAATCGTCTTTCTGTAAAACACAGGACAACATTAACACCAGGATACAGCCAAACCTGTCGTAACCCTTTGTCTGCTGAGTAAATAAAATCGTCTTTCTGTAAAACACAGACAACATTGACATCAGGATAAAGCCAAACCTGTCGTAACCCTTTGTCTGCTGAGTAAATAAAATCACATTTGCAAGCAACATAGAACCAGATCAGCCATGGCGCAGTGCCACGTCTGATCAGGATCTACGTTGTTTATTTACTATTCAGCCAAATGTTTTAGGGCTACTATCCGAATAGCTAAGAGCATAGATCAGACAGCACATTTTGTACAGTCTGTATGCTGTTTGCAAAAGTGATTTGATCTGCCTCTCGCATGCAAAGGGTTAAGAATCCAGCCAAGGGAATCACAGAAAGTGGCTGCTTAACCCTTTCAACTCCACAGGCCTCTAAATAGGCTTATGAAAAGTGTAGATCCAGATGAGCCGGCTCGTAACGAGCCGTCTCATCAGGATCTGCACTTTTTTGCCAGTAATAATTATTACTATTTTTAGATAAAATTACCCATTTTGATAAATGAACTGGTCCAAAGGTAATTTTCTTATTAATTTATTGGTCTAAAAATAGCATGCACCAGTCCATGTCAGATACTTGGGGTTGAATGGGTAAATAGATGTCAAATGTATAATAGCACGACATATTGGGAATCTGGCTGCTGGCTGCTTAATACAGGTTGGTTGCTTATGTTATACGTTATATTTCGGGTTTTACGCCTGCATCAGCACCATTTTGGGCTATATCGCCGGCGGGCAGTTTACCTAACAACACCTTTCCTGGGCAGGCTCCAGCGGTTAACCAGTACTTGGGTGCACCAACCTCCGTAAGAAACTGCCAACTTTTTCATATAAATAGTCCGCCTCCGTGGCAGAGTGGTTAAGGTCGCTGACTTGTATACCACTGTAACCTATCATCACTGATGGTCACGGGTTCGAGCCCTGCTCAGACCGTGTCTCATTTATATGAAAAAGTTGGCAGTTTCTTACGGAGGTTGGTGCACCCAAGTACTGGTTAACCGCTGGAGCCTGCCCAGGAAAGGTGTTGTTAGGTAAACTGCCCGCCGGCGATATAGCCCAAAATGGTGCTGATGCAGGCGTAAAACCCGAAATATAACGAAATATAACATATAAATGAGACACGGTCTGAGCGGGGTTCGAACCCGTGACCATCAGTAATGATAGGTTACAGTGGTATACAAGTCAGCGACCTTAACCACTCGACCACGGAGGCGGACTAGGTTGGCTGCTTAACAGAGGTTACAGCTAACACAGGTTTGACTGCATTACACAATCATATTTATGCACGTTACATGCTACTCTACTAACACAAAACAATAGCCCATCTAATCCGAGGACAGGAATGAATGTATTGCTCGATTCGTTTTACATATACATGAGAATACAAAACATGACACATTAAAGAAAGGCAAATGGGTCGGGCCACAAGTTCTAGCAACATTAGTTACGGCCCTTCCCGACAAGGTACTAAATATAGAAACATAACGATTTTATTTTTACACAAAATCATGTATTTTTGGGGAAAAAGTACAGCGAAACCTGTGTTAAGCAGCCAGCCAAGGGAATCACCAAAAGTGGCTGCATAGCACAGGTGGCTGCTTAATAGAGGTCAAATGTATAATAAAAGAACATATTGGGAATCTGAAAACTGGCTGCCTAATACAGGTTGGCTGCTTAATAGAGGTGACCACTAACACAGGTTTGACTGTATAATAGAGGTGACCACTAACACACGTTTGACTGTATAATAGAGGCGACCACTAACACAGGTTTGACTGTATAATAGAGGTGACCACTAACACAGGTTTGACTGTATAATAGAGGTGACCACTAACACAGATCTGACTGTATAATAGAGGTGACCACTAATACAGGTTTGACTGTATAATAGGGGTGACCACTAATACATGTTTGATTGTATAATAGAGGTGACCACTAACACAGGTTTGACTGTATAATAGGGGTGACCACTAATACATGTTTGATTGTATAATAGAGGTGACCACTAACACAGGTTTGACTGTATAATAGAGGTGACCACAAACACAGGTTTGACTGTATAATAGAGGTGACCACTAACACAGGTTTGACTGTATATAATAGAGGTAACCACTAACACAGGTGTGACTGTATAGTAGAGGTGACCACTAACACAGGTTTGGCTGTACATGTTGTAGAATTAGCCTTGATTGGATCCTTATTGTCGGGAAATGGAAGAATGAGCCTGGTCTTAAACTGGCGGGTAATGAAACTGGAATTATGATCAGCACTATTTTATCAATTTTAGATGAGGAAAATTACTAATCGGAAACAAGTAAATATTTACATAAATATTATGAATTAAGTTTAGTAATGTTATATGTAAGTACATATATGTTATCATTCTAAAACATTACATTTTCCCTAAAGAAAAATCATTGATTTATGAAATTGTAAACTATTATGCCATGAAATGTTTGTGTATATTATTTAGAAAGGAGTGGACAATCATAAGCTATACAGCTTTCTGTCCAATTCCTTATATCAGTTGTTGTAAATAATCATGTATTGACAGAAAATAAATATGTTTAAACTAAGTAAATGAGCGACCGGCATACCGTCCATGCTCGGCTATAAGGAAGGCTATCTCATCTAATAAGGCAATCCCACATATATAAGACAACCCACCTACTTTGGTTCTGAAATCTGTGGGTTTTGGCATGCACTCGCATATAAAACCGGTTAGTTTATACAAATTTATTTGAGCTCGATTGCGAAACAAGTTCTTTCAACTTATATTAATCACTCTCGAGACCTCATTCCTGATGGAATCCATCGCCATGAAGGAGAGAGAAGAGGCAATGTGGAATTTAAATGCCTTGCCTAAGGGCACAATCGTAACGGCTCCAGCGGGGATAAAACCGGTTGATAAAATGGACACAAGTATAAATTGCATGTTTAGCCCTAGTGCATGTTGAAGACATTTTCAGTGTCAGGGTGCTTGCTTTCAGTGTCAGGGTGCTTGCTTTCAGTGTCAGAGTGCTTGCTTTCAGTGTCAGGGTGCTTGCTTTCAGTGTCGGGGTGCTTGCTTTCAGTGTCGGGGTGCTTGCTTTCAGTGTCAGGGTGCTTGCTTTCAGTGTCAGGGTGCTTGCTTTCAGTGTCAGGGTGCTTGCTTTCAGTGTCAGGGTGCTTGTTTTCAGTGTCAGGGTGCTTGCTTTCTTTTCTAAAACCTAATTTGTATCCATTTAACAAATTTCAAATCTTTTTTTTTTTTTTAATTTTTTTTTTACCACTTACTTATGAAACGGGAAGTCACTTTGAGGCCATAATCTGGTGAAAAAAACGTTGTGTTATAAGAGAGTAAGTACGGTACATGTGCAGTATAATACACCTCTCTTCCTTACTCGGAATAGGACATGACTAACCTTTCCAACCATTAGATACAGTTCCGAGATCAGTAAACTCATGTTGACGTGGCTGCCGTCCTTCTTATTGTCTCCCCTGCCGTCCACAACACACTCCGCCTCCCGGTACCTGCCGAGGAGCATCAGGGATCGTGTCAACAGGAGCGCCAGATTCGCCATGCGCTTGGTGTCGGTCAGGTTAGATAACTGAGTTCTGGCTACCTGTAGAGCTCGCAAGGCCAGCTGGGGCTGGATAAACACAGTAACATTCCTATAGGATCTTACATTCGTGATTTCATACCACATTTTATGAAATCGTTTTAAGATCAAATTCATCACATTACAATATATCGCTTGTTTTAATAATATTTTTCAACATATCACGTTGCTACTTTCATCTTGCCGCCAAATGTAGCGCAAATTGTCATCATCCAAACCAGCGTTATAATTACGTGTTTGACGAGGAGACTCTTTTAAATCGTAGTTATCCATAACAGAAATATGCATACTTTAAAGTTTAATTTACAATTTATAAGGATTATCTCTCGACCAATCAGAATCATTCCAAGTTGTATTACACAGGTATATACTGGTTTCTCGTATTCTCGATGGGCCCAAATTCTCGAGGTAATATGTTAATTGGACAACGTTTTGTTCATGTGAACCATACAAGTGTTGGTACGTCATCAAATGCTTAAACGCTATCACAAAAGGCCGGGTCAGTGAACATTTTAAAAATATTGGTAAGTTACCGATACTGAAACAGGGTTCATTCTAGGTCAGAATTTTTGGGAGAAGTGAGAAAGTGCGTGATCGCTTCCTTAAATGGTGTTCTTTAATATACTTCTGCAAAATAGGGTTAAAATGCACAGTACAACCATTAAATACAACATTTGAATAGAAGAAGTGCTTTATAATGGGCCAGTGTATCATACTAGACAAAATTTTGTTTGAAAATCGTAAAACATAACGTAAAAATTTTTTTTTAGGGAGAAGTGGGGCCCCCCAGAGGGCGAAGTCAGGTCCCTAGGGCGACAATTTCGCCCACATCGCCCTCTAGAATGATCCCTGTTGAAAGGAGCAAGTTACTAAATTAGAAGATAGAAACTAGCCTCACTCACACCCATCATATATATGTCTATTTATAGACAGTGAACGTATAATCAAACGTTTTGATACAATTTGATGACCCGGTTTCAAAATTGAATCACTGTTTAGGTCACACGACTTGGCTAAATCTATAAATAATTTACCTGAATGGTGCCAAAAATCTGTTTAGGTCACACAACTGGGTTAAATATGTAAATAATTGACTTGAATGGCGCCAAAAATTAAGGGGACGTCACTCCATCGTATTCAATATTTCTGAGGTTCTGGAAGTAATTCTAACAATCTTCGAAGGGTGGATTTTTTTTAAAACTGGACTTTTATTTGTCAAATAATGAATATCAAATGTTTTAGTGCTGCTTAATGTGAATATTTTCATATTTCTTTTCCAAGGTATGAAACTGAATGTAAAATTCTGATGTAAGCTGTTAGTATTACAAACATCTCATTAACCCATTCAACACCAAGTAACTGACATGGACTGGTCCATGATATTTTCAGACCAATAAACTAATAAGAAAATTACATTTGAACAAGTTCATTTATCAAAATGGGTAATTTTTGTCTAAAATAAGTAATAATACTGGCAAAAAGTGCAGATCCTGATGAGACGGCTCATCTGGATCTACACTTTTTGTAAGCTTATTGAGAGGCCTGTGGTGTTGAAAGGGTTAGTAACTTATTTACCCACAAGTGGTTGATTAACAACACAAATATATGATCAAGATGTTGTTTGGTGTTGTATGTTCGCTTATAATAAACAACACTATCAAAGGCCTCATAGCAATACCTCGAGAATAGGGTAACGTCAAATGAATACAGGGTTCCTTCTGTCTGAATGGTTGTCTGGGCCAATTGAAAAACACTGGAGCCAATTAAGAACACTTGGAGCCAACTAAGAGCCATATAGTTCACAAATAAATATTTGAAGCCATGTGCCAAAAAAAAAAAGAGTAATATTTTCGCAATTCACAAAATTTAGAGTCAATATTTATTTGTTATCGTAATTGGCCGACCGACAGCGGAAACCCTGGAATATTGTAAGCAAACATCTAATATACTGGTACCTGTTTCATTGCTATAAGCCGGGTTCCACACATAATAAGATTATCTATATGATGCTCTAAATCAAACAAGCTATTTTCACCGTCGGTTACAACCGGCTTCTTGGAAATCTTTTTCAAAGTTTTGCCAGCATTTGCACATTTCTGATCTCGGGGCGTCGGTATGTGTCCGAGGCTTTTCTCCCATAATTCAATAGCTCGGACAAGGAAAGGGAGGTTATCTTGTTCTTGTTGAAGAGTAAATCGTGCAGTCTCCGCTATATCCTTCTTCCCGAAGTACTCCATCTCACCACTCTCATTCTTCATGTACTGTATGGTAGAGGAAAATACAAACTTATAACAACAAGTACTGATACAACCATGTACTGTATGATAGAGGAAAATACAAACGTATAACAACAAGTACTGATACAACCATGTACTGTATGGTAGAGGAAAATACAAACGTATAACAACAACTACCGATACAACCATGTACTGTATGGTAGAGGAAAATACAAACTTATAACAACAAGTACTGTTACAACCATGTACTGTATGGTAGAGGAAAATACAAACTTATAACAACAACAACTACCGATACAACCATGTACTGTATGGTAGAGGAAAACACAAACTTATAATAATAACAAGAACTGATACAACCATGTACTGTATGGTAGAGGAAAACACAAACTTATAATAATAACAAGAACTGATACAACCATGTACTGTATGGTAGAGGAAAACACAAACTTATAATAATAACAAGAACTGATACAACCATGTACTGTATGGTAGAGGAAAACACAAACTTATAATAATACAAGAACTGCTACAACCATGTACTGTATGGTAGAGGAAAACACAACTTATAATAATAACAAGAACTGATACAACCATGTACTGTATGGTAGAGGAAAACACAAACTTATAATAATAACAAGAACTGATACAACCATGTACTGTATGGTAGAGGAAAACACAAACTTATAATAATAACAAGAACTGCTACAACCATGTACTGTATGGTAGAGGAAAAAACAAACTTATAATAATAACAAGAACTGCTACAACCATGTACTGTATGGTAGAGGAAAACACAAACTTATAATAATAACAAGAACTGCTACAACCATGTACTGTATGGTAGAGGAAAACACAAACTTATAATAACAACAACTACCGATACAACCATGTACTGTATGGTAGAGGAAAACACAAACTTATAATAACAACAACTACCGATACAACCATGTACTGTATGGTAGAGGAAAACACAAACTTATAACAACAACAACTACCGATACAACCATGTACTGTATGATAGAGGAAAACACAAACTTATAATAACAACAACTACCGATACAACCATGTACTGTATGGTAGAGGAAAACACAAACTTATAACAACAACAACTACCGATACAACCATGTACTGTATGGTAGAGGAAAACACAAACTTATAACAACAACAACTACCGATACAACCATGTACTGTATGGTAGAGGAAAGCATGATCTTATAATAACAAATATGGATACAAGCATGTACTGTATGGTAGAGGAAAACACAAACTTATAACAACAACAACTGAATCTGAATTCTACGTCCGAATGGCGCAGTGGTTAGTTAGCGCTCGTTTCTCACCAATGCAATCCGGGTTCGATCCTCGGACCGGGAAGTATGCGAGAAGGTACGGTGGTCGCCAGATCGGACAGGTGGGTTTTCTCCGGGTACTCCGGTTTCCTCCCACATTTATGCTTTCATCCGAGCCAAAGAGTGATTAATATAAGTTGTTAGAACTTGCTTCCCAATCGGTGTAAAATATATAAAGTTTTAAGCGATACGACATACCTCGATGGAATCTTCATGCAGGATAACATATTTGGCATAACATGCGATGGCTAGTGACTTCTCTGAGCCGTCTAGGTTCTTGTCCAATAGAATGATTGCTTTGCTTAACATCTCATTGGTCGAACTGAAACATGTGACAGGTTTTACTGAATACACGACTGACTGTGTAAGTTTAATGCACAACACAAAGGGCCATAACTCCAGCAGAAGTCATTGAAGTGAAACAGTAACATAACACAAAAAACACTTGAATTTAACATTTTTGAGAATGTTTCATTAAGTGTTTCCCACAATGCACAATAAAAATAGCAAACAAACAACAACTTCTACGTAATTAAATATCTGTGTGTGTTTTACATTTATTTATCGTCGCTACCGTTTGACCATATGAACGACGCCTCCTGAAGAGATTAGTCATTTTAGATTTTGGAGGATAGTGCAATGATACAGACAGAGACCCATTGCAGAGTCTCCTCTGGTTCTTTTACGTGCACGGTGTACAGCACCGACACAAGACCTAGGTTTAAAGTCCCATCTGAAAGACTCTTCATTTTCAGATGGGGGGATCGAACCTGCGATGTCTGGATTACCGATCCAACGTGTTAATGGCCAGTGTTAGTGGCCAATGCGACCATATCTTCACTATGTACAAGGAGCGTTGAACAACGCATACCTGTCTTCATGGCTAATGCCAGTAATGCACATATTTGTGGCCAATGCGACCATAACTTCTCTATGTACAAGGGGCGTTCAACAAGGCATACCTGTCTTCATGGCTAATGCGACCATAACTTCACTCTGTACAAGGGGCGTTCAACAAGGCATACCTGTCTTCATGGCTAATTCCAGTAATGCACATATTTGTGGCCAATGCAACCATAACTTCTCTATGTACAAGGGGCATTCAACAAGGCATACCTGTCTTCATAGCTATTGCCAGTTATGCACATATTTGTGGCCAATGCAACAATCACTTCTCTATGTACAAGGGGCGGGGCGTTCAACAAGGCATACCTGTCTTCATGGCTAATTCCAGTAATGCACATATTTGTGGCCAATGCAACCATAACTTCTCTATGTACAAGGGGCATTCAACAAGGCATACCTGTCTTCATGGCTAATGCCAGTAATGCACATATTTGTGGCCAATGCAACAATCACTTCTCTATGTACAAGGGGCGTTCAACAAGGCATACCTGTCTTCATGGCTAATGCCAGTAATGCACATATTTGTGGCCAATGCAACCATCACTTCTCTATGTACAAGGGGCGTTCAACAAGGCATACCTGTCTTCATGGCTAGCGCCAGTTATGCACATATTTGTGGCCAATGCAACCATCACTTCAGCCTTTTGTGGCGATGTCTGAGGTACATCCAGCAATTCACGCAGAATATGGTACTCCACAACGTACTGCCTCCTGTACGACAGAAAACAAGTTTAAAGCGACACTACATCGGTGAAAACGCAAATTTCTACAGAATGTATTTCCCTATATGGTATAACTGTTTTCCGAAAGTTTGCCTCAAAAACTGAGTAATTCAACTAATAACAAACTAATGTTCACAATGTACATGCATTCTTAGCATAGATCTATTGTGATTGGATAATCCGTTCACAATGTACATACATTCTTAACATAGATCTATTGTGATTGGATAATCCGTTCACAATGTACATGCATTCCTGGCATAGATCTATTGTGATTCCGTTCACAATGTACATACATTCCTAGCATAGATCTATTGTGATTGGATAATCCGTTCACAATGTACATGCATTCCTATCATAGATCTATTGTGATTGGATAATCCGTTCACAATGTACATACATTCTTAACATAGATCTATTGTGATTGGATAATCCGTTCACAATGTACATGCATTCCTAGCATAGATCTATTGTGATTGGATAATCCGTTCACAATGTACATGTATTCCTGGCATAGATCTATTGTGATTGGATAATCCGTTCACAATGTACATGCATTCCTAGCATAGATCTATTGTGATTGGATAATCCGTTCACAATGTACATGCATTCCTAGCATAGATCTATTGTGATTGGATAATCCGTTCACAATGTACATGCATTCTTAGCATAGATCTATTGTGATTGGATAATCCGTTCACAATGTACATGCATTCCTAGCATAGATCTATTGTGATTGGATAATCCGTTCACAATGTACATGCATTCCTAGCATAGATCTATTGTGATTGGATAATCCGTTCACAATGTACATGCATTCTTAGCATAGATCTATTGTGATTGGATAATCCGTTCACAATGTACATGCATTCTTAGCATAGATCTATTGTGATTGGATAATCCGTTCACAATGTACATGTATTCCTAGCATAGATCTATTGTGATTGGATAATCCGTTCACAATGTACATGTATTCCTGGCATAGATCTATTGTGATTCCGTTCACAATGTACATACATTCCTAGCATAGATCTATTGTGATTGGATAATCCGTTCACAATGTACATGCATTCCTGGCATAGATCTATTGTGATTCCGTTCACAATGTACATACATTCCTAGCACAGATCTATTGTGATTGGATAATCCGTTCACAATGTACATGCATTCCTGGCATAGATCTATTGTGATTCCGTTCACAATGTACATACATTCCTAGCATAGATCTATTGTGATTGGATAATCCGTTCACAATGTACATGCATTCCTATCATAGATCTATTGTGATTGGATAATCCGTTCACAATGTACATGCATTCTTAGCATAGATCTATTGTGATTCCGTTCACAATGTACATACATTCCTAGCATAGATCTATTGTGATTGGATAATCCGTTCACAATGTACATGCATTCTTAGCATAGATCTATTGTGATTGGATAATCCGTTCACAATGTACATGCATTCCTGGCATAGATCTATTGTGATTGGATAATCCGTTCACAATGTACATGCATTCCTAGCATAGATCTATTGTGATTGGATAATCCGTTCACAATGTACATGCATTCTTAGCATAGATCTATTGTGATTGGATAATCCGTTCACAATGTACATGCATTCCTATCATAGATCTATTGTGATTGGATAATCCGTTCACAATGTACATGCATTCCTAGCATAGATCTATTGTGATTGGATAATCCGTTCACAATGTACATGCATTCTTAGCATAGATCTATTGTGATTGGATAATCCGTTCACAATGTACATGCATTCTTAGCATAGATCTATTGTGATTGGATAATCCGTTCACAATGTACATGCATTCTTAGCATAGATCTATTGTGATTGGATAATCCGTTCACAATGTACATGCATTCTTAGCATAGATCTATTGTGATTGGATAATGGATAATCCGTTCACAATGTACATACATTCTTAACATAGATCTATTGTGATTGGATAATCCGTTCACAATGTACATGCATTCTTAGCATAGATCTATTGTGATTGGATAATACGTTCACAATGTACATGCATTCTTAGCATAGATCTATTGTGATTGGATAATCCGTTCACAATGTACATGTATCTAGCATAGATCTATTGTGATTGGATAATCCGTTCACAATGTACATGTATTCCTGGCATAGATCTATTGTGATTCCGTTCACAATGTACATACATTCCTAGCATAGATCTATTGTGATTGGATAATCCGTTCACAATGTACATGCATTCCTGGCATAGATCTATTGTGATTCCGTTCACAATGTACATACATTCCTAGCATAGATCTATTGTGATTGGATAATCCGTTCACAATGTACATGCATTCCTATCATAGATCTATTGTGATTGGATAATCCGTTCACAATGTACATGCATTCCTATCATAGATCTATTGTGATTGGATAATCCATTCACACAAAAATTCAAAAAGTCGGCAACAATATTTTCAACATTTGTCAGGTAATTAGAAAACTAAAGATTGCGTACTTTGAGAAGTGTTTCCATGCCTGATACTCAGCCAGCAGCACCTGCCTACAGGAAACACCAGTCACGACCACATCTGAACTAGTAACCACTGTACTCAGGGTCCTAAAATGACATATAAGTTTTACCCTTGCAGGTTTTATGCTGTGCTATACTAACTAGGGAGAAGCTTGTTAGCTCAGCAAATCCCCTATATATTATATAAAAGTAAAGTGTTTGTTTATTATAGTGTCACCCCTATTTAAAGGGCCAGCCATTTCTGACTTATGAGACACCTCTTTTTTATGAACATCAGTACTTCCCGAATACTATGCTTGTGTGCCAGACGTCAGGCTGGTAGGCAATTCGGTAACCATTATTTAACTAGCTGGCGGCTCACCAACGGGCCATATCAGAATGAATCCCTGACGAGATTCGAACCGTCGACCTCCCGCTATGTAGGCGGACGCCTTAACCACTGGGCTACGGAGACGGTATATATATATATATGTAAAAACGTCTCCCAGTTAAACATTGCTCTGTCTGAATGTTTGTCTGTGCCACTTCTGTCACCAATTGAAAGAAAATGGAGCCAATTTGAAAAACTTGGAGCCAACTAAGAGCCAAATAGATCACGCCGTTGGTGATCGACAGCGGGAACCTTACATTGGTGGAAGAGAGGCAGCTCAGAAGATAAAAATGTCTCCCAAATTGCCCTCTAGCTTAAACCTTGGAAGCATACATATTCTAGAGTGGAAAAAGGACAGGGTGAGTCAGAAAATGGGTAGGGTGGGTCAGAAAATGGGCATGGTGGGTCAGAAAATGGGCATGGTGGGTCAGAAAATGGGTAGGGTGAGTCAGAAAATGGGCCTGGTGGGTCAGAAAATGGGTAGGGTGGGTCAGAAAATGGGCCTGGTGGGTCAGAAAATGGGTAGGGTGGGTCAGAAAATGGGTAGGGTGAGTCAGAAAATGGGTAGGGTGAGTCAGAAAATGGGTAGGGTGGGTCAGAAAATGGGTAGGGTGAGTCAGAAAATGGGTAGGTTGAGTCAGAAAATGGGTAGGGTGGGTCAGAAAATGGGTAGGGTGGGTCAGAAAATGGGTAGGGTGAGTCAGAAAATGGGTAGGGTGAGTCAGAAAATGGGTAGGCGAGTCAGAAAATGGGTAGGGCGAGTCAGAAAATGGGTAGGGCGAGTCAGAAAATGGGTAGGGTGAGTCAGAAAATGGGTAGGGTGAGTCAGAAAAGGGTAGGGTGAGTCAGAAATGGGTAGGGTGAGTCAGAAAATGGGTAGGGTGGGTCAGAAAATGGGTAGGGTGGGTCAGAAAATGGTAGGGTGAGTCAGAAAATGGGTAGGGTGGGTCAGAAAATGGGTAGGGTGGGTCAGAAAATGGGTAGGGTGGGTCAGAAAATGGGTAGGGCGAGTCAGAAAATGGGTAGGGTGGGTCAGAAAATGGGCATGGTGGGTCAGAAAATGGGTAGGGTGAGTCAGAAAATGGGTAGGGTGGGTCAGAAAATGGGTAGGGTGGGTCAGAAAAGGGACAGGTGTGATGAATTGTGGGAGGGGGATATTTTGGGGTTAGCCCCTAGAAATTTGGCTAAATTACGGTGATTGATCAAAGAGGCAGCATGGCCGTACACATTGGTGAAAAGGGCCGACGTGTGTGTTCTAAGCTATATATGTCTGCTTGCCCAACGGCACCCATTGAGGCGTATATATTTAAAAAGGCAAAAGGGCGGGGCTAAAAAGGGCAGGTCGGCGCGCCCTGACATTCCGCTCCCTTTTCAAAACATTTACAAATTATTTTCAATAAATTTACGAGTCATTAAGAAAATATTGTCAACAAATCTTACAAAGACTGGAACATGTCTTCCTTGGCCAAAGCTTCCCTCTTCATTCTTGCCCACATGGTCGCCACGGGCTTCAACCCATCCTCCACTGCAACAAGAGCCTGCACACAAACCTTGGTTCCCTCAGTCCAATTCTCCATGCGCTGGTAACAATCCACAAGACTGTCATACATCTTGATCAGGACTGGCTGAAAACACCAACATTCAACATCTACATGCATATATGCAGGGTTCATTCTAGGTCAGAATTTTTGGGAGAAGTGAGAAAGCGCGTGATCGCTTCCTTAAATGGTGTTCTTTAATATACTTCTGCAAAATAGGGTTAAAATGCACAGTTCAATTTTGAAACCGGGTCATCAAATTGTATCAAAACAATGGAAACGTTTGATTATACGTTCACTGTCTATAAATAGAGACATATATATGATGGGTGTAAGTGAGGCTTTCTAATTTAGTAACTTGCTCCTTTCAACAGGGATCATTCTAGAGGGCGATGTGGGCGAAATTATCGTCCTAGGGACCCTGACTTCACCCTCTGGGGGCCCCACTTCTCCCTAAAAAAAATAATTTAAAAGTGATAAAGCATGTGATTGTTTCCTTAAATGGTGTTCTTTAATATACTTCTGCAAAATACTGTTAAAATGCACAGTATAACCACTAAATACAACATTTCAATAGAAGGAGTGCTTTATAATGGGCCAGTGTATCTTACTAGACAAAATTTTGTTTGAAAATCGTAAAAACCATTTTTTTTTTAGGGAGAAGTCAGGGTCCCTAGGGCGACAATTTCTCCCACATCGCCCTCTAAACTGATCCCTGTATATGACACAGATATTCCCATTTACTTTATTAACAATGTGGTTATCCAATTAGTGCGCTCACTTCTCACCTATGCAATCCAGGTTTGATCCTCGGACAGGGAAGTATGCGAGATGGTACAGTGGTCGCCTGATCGGACAGGTGGGCTTTCTCCTGGTACTCCGGTTTCCTCCCACACGAATGACTACATTTACACGTTCTTCCGAGCCAACGAGAGTGATTAATATAAGTTGTTAAAACTTGCTTCGCAATCGTTGTAAAATAAATAAAGATTAAAATCTGAAAGTTGCGCCATGCACATCGTCTCAATATGGTCAACATTTATTAACAAGGGTGTCTCGCCACGAGTGATTGACTATAAGTGGTGGTTCAGTTAAATAAAAAATGTCTTTTATGCTTTCCAAGAATTGCCAAATTTCAATCCCCGAATGTGTACGCGAAGTTTCAAAGCAATGAACTTTTTCGACGGTTTTTGGAGAAATGGTAATTTTCAAGAGTTCTTTTAATGCATAAATAATTTCTAGGTCACTCTTAACTTACGTGAGTGTAAGAGAATTAGTCCTCGGATATGTCTGCAAAGTTTCAAATCAATAACCTAGACGGTTTTTGAGAAATGAGAATGTTTCAGTATGTTTGGATGCATGGGCACACAAATAATTTCTGAAATCAGACTATTTTTTGCCAAAATCTAAGTTCAAAGTCACTCTTGGGAGGTGGGACTTGTGGGTGGCAGTGACCAACATCTAGAAACAGTATGCAAGTTTATCAAAGCATTATATTCGACAGTCTTTTAGCTATATATATGTAATTGTTGAAGGTGCCACCGCCAGAACGGCGACTGTTTAATCTAGCTTTCCACTAAAGTGGGCGAGGAGATAGGTGAATTCCAAATCCTCCATTTGGCTAAAGCTCCATTAAATATCCGGATACGCCATTCTATAAAGCTTGGTTTTATATTGTAATAATATGTAATGAAGGACTCGATCTATTGTCGTAAAATTCCGCAAGCGGTTTTGGAGCTCGGGCAAGCGGCTTTGGAGCTCGGGCAAGCGGTTTCCGAGATCGGGCAAGCGTTTTCCCAAGCTCCAGAACGAAGACAATGTGAGCAGGACAAACAAACGTGGATGATGATCTCTCAAATGTGAAAGATGGAATTAATTACAAAGACAAAGCTAGACGTACCTGATGACATTTGTGGAGTTGATCTACTACAATAGTATACAACGAAGCTGCTACTTCATAATGACCTGCCCGAATGAACACCGAGCCGATGTGAGAACATATATACCCTGAAATAGTATACAACGAAGCTGCTACTTCATAATGACCTGCCCGAATGAACACCGAACCGATGTGTTAACGTATATACCCTGAAATAGTGTACAACGAAGCTGCTACTTCATAATGACCTGCCCGAATGAACATATATACCCTGAAATAGTGTACAACGAAGCTGCTACTTCATAATGACCTGCCCGGATGAACACCGAGCCGATGTGTTAACGTATATATCCTGAAATAGTGTACAACGAAGCTGCTACTTCATAATGACCTGCCCGAATGAACACCGAGCCGATGTGTTAACGTATATATCCTGAAATAGTGTACAACGAAGCTGCTACTTCATAATGACCTGTCCGAATGAACACCGAGCCGATGTGAGAACATATATATCCTGAAATAGTATACAACGAAACTGCTACTTCATAATGACCTGCCCGAAT